>OZ024730.1:27348794-27686294 GCA_964016875.1 Fallopia convolvulus
AAGTTGAAGGTATAGGATTTCAGTGTAAGATTTTATGCTGACTACACACTGTGTTAAAATTTTTAAGAATGGCTCTTTTTTTTTTTGGTCGAATTTTAAGAATGGCTCTTGACATAACTGCTTCACCTTCAATTTACCATGACTATATTCTAGGTAAAGTGTTTCCCTTTATAAGAAAAATTGTACTCCCTTTGTTCACTATAGGGTATCATTTTGGTCTTTAGCACAACTCTTAACTCTTAAGGAATTCAATGATTAACCTAAACATTACAAACGTTTTCTAAAATCTAGAAACTATTAATTACTCACATCATTTGTAGTCAATAAATAAAGAGAATTTTTATAGAAAAAGTCAATATGTGCAAATATTCCAATAACAAACCTCATAACTTACTAATAAATCATTACTTAGAACTCTAACATTACAAACATTTTTTAACAAAAATTGAAGGCTAAACAGCAATCTTTTCCGAAACGGAGAGAGTAGTATTCTTTGAGCAAATCATTGCTTTAAAGAAAATTGCAAAAGAATGGTCTTTTATGATTTAGCCTTTGCTCTCAATTTGATTAATGCGTCATGTGTCATTATTCATTACTTGTGTATTATTCTAGTTGCTGTTTGAACCAATGGTTGTTTACTGTGCTAGAACAGGCTGAAGAAAGACATTGCGAGATTTTGGGCTATCTCCTCTATGCCGCTAAGATTGTTGCAGAGAAAGAAGGTGTTGTAGACGGTTTCCGTGTTGTTATAAATAGTGGGTCCAAAGGCTGTAAGACCTCTTACCTTTCTGTAAGACAGTAATGAAATGTTACTGAATCTTCCATACCTCCCTTCTAAGTTCTAACATGCTACATTTCAGTCATTATATCATTTTGAAAATTTTCCTCATGTACACAATTTCTGGCTTTACGCAGGTCAATCTGTATACCATCTGCACTTGCATGTTCTTGGGGGAAGACAAATGAAATGGCCAGCTGGCTAACAGAAATTCAGTGAGAAGGATTCACTTTTCTCTCATTCCTTATTTTTCATCTATGTCTGCAATTAGAATGGGGGAGAACACATGGGATTGTAAAAATGCATCTTCATAACCTCCATCTCCTTTTAAGCACATCAAGCCTATTAAAAAGTCACCCTGATTCAATTGCATAATATTTCAGACGAAAGTGAAGTGATGCAGAACATATAAATTATACATTTTTTTTTTCAATATATGCAACAATGCAACTCATATACTAATTTGTATGTTTTTTGCTCTGAGAAAATTGCTTTGATTGGTATCCTTGCAGACGTTTATTTGTTTGGTTGGGTAAACACGATGACGTAGAAAAAAAAGCTTCCACGACCTAGAAGCCGCCGACAGGTGGTGACGGTGGCCTCTCCACTTACTTGCGATGCCTAGAATCGGATCTGACTTGTGTATTTTTTACGTAGAAAAATGCTTTACTATTGCTCGTCTAGATTGTTATTCTTACATGAAAAGGTTAATATATATTGTGCTTACTGCTTAGGTTTTTTCCTTTTTCTCCCCCCTATTTACTAGGTAGGCTTTGCACGCCGGAACTGATACGCTATTGATACGCAGTAATATTAATTAGAGATAATTATTTTAGAATATGTTGTTTCCTTTTATTTAGAGATTTTATTTTATTTTTTGGTAAGAGTATCTTTTCAATATTATAGCAATTAGGGTTTTTTCTTATTTAGATATCAGGGTTGTTATAAATACCCTTTTGCTAGGCTGAAATTAATCAATCAATCAATAAACCAGTTAATTAATTTATCTTTGCTCTAAATTTATCGTTCTTCAACCCCGTGGCAACCAACCACGTCTATCCCGAGTCGGAATCCACACCGGATTAGGCTCAACCCCCTTGACCAACAAGGGTTCGATACGCGATCCACATCGGGTCCGTATCAATTGGTGTTTTCATTCTTGAACTCTACCATCAACATGTTCGGAGTTCCAAGCCATCTCCTCCGGGACCTTCCCCCACATATAAAGTTGAGGCTGTATATGGAACATGAGATGCGTTGTCGTCAAACACATATGGAAGCTGCGGATCGTCGTCGGATAAATGAGATTTTTGATAGATTGGAACGCCAGTCCGCAGTTGTGAACGAGCCGCCGCGAAACCTTGTCCCGACAACAGATTTCGCGCCCACCGTCAAGGTCCCGGCCGTTACCGTTACGGATAACGCAGCATTCGCCACCATAGAGGCCGCAGTCGCTACTACGCCGGCGAACCAGCAGGGCGCCGTCCCGCCTCCGATTTCGCCGAATTCTATTTACATGGCACCACTCCAGCCACCGCCGGGTAGCGCGACGCTAACCACCAGCCCGACCACCGCTACTATGCACGCGACCCAGCAGGCCGCCGCCCCTCGTCCGGCCGTCGTCCCTGATGCATCACCCCAGCCACAACGTCTACAGGTTGAAAATAAAGTCCACTTGCGTGCGCCTCACGGAAATGATACTAGTCCTACGATTGGGGTCGATGCTCCGCGCTTCAATGGGTTGGATCTGAAAGGATGGATATTCAAGTTTCGGATGCGGAATCAAGCGATGGCACATGTGCCATGGGACCCTGGCGGATTAAATTCCAAGATTCGTTTCATACGCTTCCTCCTGATTTCCGACTTGAGGACAAGTCGATTCTCAACGGGGGAGAATTGATACGCAATAATATTAATTAGGGATAATTATTTTAGAATATGTTGTTTCCTTTTATTTAGGGATTTTATCTTATTTTCTAGTAAGAGTATCTTTTCAATATTATAGCAATTAGGGTTTTTTCTTATTTAGATATCAGGGTTGTTATAAATACCCTTAAGTTGTTAGACTAAAATTAATCAATCAATCAATAAACCAGTTAATTAATTTATCTTTGCTCTAAATTTATCGTTCTTCAACCCCGTGACAACCAACCACCTCTATCCCGATTCGGAATCCACACCGGATTAGGCTCAACCCCCTTGACCAACAAGGGTTCGATACGCGATTCACATCGGGTCCGTATCAGGAACCGAGCCATGCACACAAGAGGATACAAATTGGGAGGGGAACTCGAGCCATAAATAAGAGTCTACAATCGAAAGTGTTAATCATTTACACTTCCTTTCCTTCATCAGTTTATATTTGAACTAAACTTATACAAGAAGCAAAACTAAACTTAGACAAGAAACAAAATAATCAAGATGTAAGAATATCAATCTAGACGAGCAATAGAAAAGCATTTAAGAGCTTGAACTTCTCTAACTTTTTTCCTTGTAGATAGCATTGCCTG
Source organism: Fallopia convolvulus (assembly GCA_964016875.1). NCBI lineage: Eukaryota > Viridiplantae > Streptophyta > Magnoliopsida > Caryophyllales > Polygonaceae > Fallopia > Fallopia convolvulus. The sequence goes on from OZ024730.1 coordinate 27,352,083, forward strand.
AACAATGCAATGTGGGTCTCTCCCATTGCTAGCATAATCAAGCTCATTCTCAATATCATCCTCGTCCTCATTGCCTTTAACTTTAGGATTACATGGTGTTCAATAAACAATGACCCATCTCATTATCTCTCATCTATAACTATATATTAAAGACAAATATTTTTGAGCCACCAGAATAATTTTGGCCCCACCTTATATTTAAAAAGTAATTTTTATTCTTATTATTTATAATTTTTATTTTAAATTTTCTAAAAATATATCTAGTTTTTGTAAAAACTAATGTTCTAATATATTTAATAAAAAAATAAAGAAAGGAAAAATAAAACATAAGGTTTTTTTAATATATAATGATAGATTGTTATCATAATAAGGTATTTTTACTATTAATTTATTCTATCTAAAACTAACATTATACTATATTTTATATTTGAAAAAAATTAATTTGAATTTTAATTAATAATTAAAAAATTTATTTTATCTTTATCATTTTATCTATTTATGTAAAAGATTTATCTTAAATCAAATTTAGATAAAAAAATACTATATTTTATATTTGAAAAAAAATTAATTTGAATTTTAATTAATAATTAAAAAATTTATTTTATCTTTATCATTTTATCTATTTATGTAAAAGATTTATCTTAAATCAAATTTAGATAAAAAAATAAATTTTTTTAACATGTATACAATTATTTGCCTAAATTAATTTTTGATAAAAAAAATTATATTATCTTTTCCTTAATTTCCTTTTTGGATTATTTATGTTAATATAAAAGATTTTTTATCTTTTAAAAAAATTCTATATTCTTTCATATTTTTTTTATCTTTTCTTATTATTTATCTTTTTTGATTAAAAAATTATGAGAATTTATATTATTTTTGCTTTTTAATTATTTTTGTTAAACATTTATAAAATTTAATGATTCTAATTAAAATAATTTTTAGGGAAATTCCGCGTGGTGACCTCGAGGTTTTGTAAAGTCCGCTTGATACACAAAGTTTTTCGGAATTCCACGTGGTGACCTTGAGGTTTTACAAATTCCGTGTGGTAGCCTCGAGTTATTATAAAAGCTAAAAGTATTTAAAATTTAGCCCTATTTTCTTACTTAATTGCATAATTTACTTTTAATTTTAATTTTTTTTATAAAAACTACCTAATTTTATTACTTTTAGAAATTTTTTAAAAAACATAAAATTTATAAATAAATAATAACACTACATATTATTATTTACAAAAATCACCTCGTTTTTAAAAAATTAAACAAATTAGATAAATAGGAAATAGATAGAAAATTAAAAAATTTAAAAAACATAAAATTTATAAATAAATTGATAGATATAAAAAGAAAAATTAAGAAAAAATAGATACTTAAGGAAAAAATAGTCAATAACAATAATTTTATAAAAATTTAATTAAAAATTTGGTTTTATAAAATATTTTGTATATAAATAGATAAAGAGGAATTTAATAGAAGTGATATTAATTAAATAGTATGTATTAAAATTAAACGAATTAGATAAATAGGAATTAGAAAGAAAAAATAATTTTTTTAAATCTTCAATATTAAATTGGATGAGATAAATAACAAATATAAAAATGGTGACAGAAATTCTAAAAGGTTGATTTTAAAAAAAATGAAAAAGGAGTTATTTTTTAAATAATAATATGTAGTGTCATTATTTATTTCTAAATTTTAATATTTTTAATTTATTCTAAGAGTAATAAAATTAGGTAGTTTTTATAAAAAAAATAAAATAAAGGTGATTTTATGCAATTAAGTAAGAAAATAGGGATGAACTTTAAAAATATTTAGCTTTTATAATAAATCGAGGCTACCTTACGGACTTGTAAAACTTCAAGGTCACCACACGGAATTCCGAAAAACTTTGTGTACCACGCGGACTTTGCAAAACCTCGAGGTCACCACGCGGAATTTCCCTAATTTTTATTTATACTTTTCATAAATAACTTATAATTAAGCTATCAAACTTATATTGGACTCACCTTAACAACTTTGGTTGTGCCTCACATTATATTGGCTCACCTTATTGATTTTTCTAATAAATGAGTTAGTTTTATTTTTTATATTAAATTTAAATACTATTCATTAAATAAATTAAGTATTAAATTTATATAGTCGTGCACGACACAATGAGTATAACGAGTTAAACTTGTTTATGAAATATTGTCAAGGAAAAAGTGCAATGTAGATTATTTTATCTTAATAATCTATGTTTATCTTCAATTTTAAACTTAATAATCTAGATTTAACTTGTTTTATTTGATTTTAAAAAAAATTTTTTATACATTTATAAGCAATAAATTACTTACATTAAATTTTATTTTATATTTTTCTTTATTAATATCATTTTTATAATATATCTCAAAAATATAAAGTCATAGTTGTGCAAGGCACGACGGTTACAACTAGTTATCTGCAAAAAGAAAACCATCCTAAGCCGTAAGGATAATATTCATTGTTCTAAGAACATACAAAAGTGTTTAATAATGTTATAGAATTTGATAAATCAACATACTATAAGAAGATGACATCTATAACTATATATTAAAGATGTACCTTTTTCGAGCCACTAGAATGATTCTGGCCCCACCTCATATTTAAGAAAATAATATCAATTTCTACTATTATAACTTCTTTCTATCAAATTCTTTTTAACTATTTAAATTTATCTCCAACATCAAACAAATATCTATTTAGTATAACAATATCTTTTGAAAGCTTTCTTATACAAGTATTTAAAATTAAAGATAAAATATTTTAAATATTTTTAAATAAATATAAATATTTTAGCATATATCTTTTGACAAATTTATTTATAGATATATATTGATTTTATTTTATAATAAAAAATTAATGACAAATATTTTTAATGTTTAAATTAATAAAAATAGATAATACAATATTTATTAGATATATTAAAATATTTGATAATCTCTAAATTTACGTACATGGAAAGTAATAAAATATGAATAATATAATATTTAATCTTATATAATCTTTACTTTATCGAACCAACAAATGAGTTTGGTCATATATTATATTAAATTAATTAATTAAATTTACGAACGAGTTGGAAGGAGAGACGAGAGAGAGAACCGAGTCCTTGCTTTCGTTTGTTCTCTGTTTTCGAGTTTGATTGTATTCAAAGACGACTTCTGATTTATATTTCAAGTAAGCTTTTATTTAGTTCTTATTCAATGTTCTCATTCAATTTAGTTGCTTGTTTTATTTCGATCATGAGTGAGTAGAGTTAGCTTTTCTAGGGTCGGGGTTAAAAATTCGGCATAGTTATGCATGGTTGAATGTGTGTGGTGAATGTTTGATTGCCTTCTATCCTTTATCTACTTGTTTTGTGCTTATACTTAGACGAAAGTCAAAGTAATTTGAGTTTATTGCTTGATCGAAAGAGAAAGTTGTAATCTTGAATGTTAATATTGATCGATAATGAAAGTTTCGAGCTTTGGATTCTGATGAGGTATTTTCAGTGGTCTTTAATACCTGTCAAAGAAACCTAACTTAACCAACTCAGTAGAGCGGCAAGTAAGGGTTGATCCCACAAGAACTTTGTGTATTCGTGTTATTACTTGTATGCTAAGTAACCAAAGGGGGATTTTTAGAATGATTATCTAACTACTTATGCAAAAATAAAAGTAAATACGAATGCAAAGATGATTTGAATATATGAGAGACAAGTGTGTTCAACTAGTTAAATCCATCATGACTTTGCTTTGTTGATCATCGATTCTCTTAATTCTCTTCTCACTTGAATAATCTATTGTGGATAATGATCCTACTAAGGATTAAGACCTCGAACTTCAGATTTAGTTGATAGAACTACCAGTCTAACAACCCTAATTAAATAACAACCTAGAAAACCTTCTAGATTCAATTAAGAGTCTTTTGTCGAAAAACACCCGTATGATAGGCCATATTGCGTTTAACCACCCGTCTAATAACAATTTACCGGAAACCACCCTTATATCTATCTCCGTTAACAATCAACCACCCATTCTCACTTTTCCGTCCCAAATTCCGTAAAGATTGAAAATACAATTTTACCCCTCTAATTTATAATATTTGCGTAATTTTATTTCTTAAAAAGAGAAAAATAAAATAAAATAAAATTGATAAACATCAACAAACAAACCCCAATTTTACAAACTCAAAACTAAATCAAATAAACTCATCTCAGATCTGGAATTTGAAGGGACATTGATCGAGAGGGCGAGAAACAATTAATGTGGCGGCGGAGGAACTCGAGAAGAGGGCGAAAAACAATAATTGCAGATCTGGAATTCAATCTACAACAAACCATCACAACACCACCTTTCTTTTTCCTCTGTTGAGACTTGGTGAGTTCAGCAAGACACGTGATGAGTTCAATTCATAATCACAAAATGCAAGTTCAGCAAGACAGCAACACAACAATTCAACAGAGTTATTGAATCAATATTGTTCTTGAACAATTAATCACAAATCTATATTGAGTTTTTGAATCAGCTACTAATTACTGACCAAAAGAAAAGGCCATCCCTTCTACCCTTGGCTAGCGTGGCTATGTAGGCGAGCCGAAGACGACAAGCCGAAGGTTGCAATGGAGATGGAGCTAGTGCAATAGGTGTGGATTGGAGTAGATGATGCTTGACAGGGTGCTCGACTGATAGCGATGACGATGATGCTCGACTGGGTGCTAGGTGATGATGCTCAACTAGGTGCTTCGCGTGGACTTGGAGTGCGATGCTCGAGTGCTCGACTGGTTTCGGCGTCGGGGAGTTGTCGCCGATGAGTGGTGACCAAATTGACGTACGGTCTCCACTAGCGGCCAAGACAAATTAGGGTTTTTTATCTATTTAGTAGAAAGAAATAAGTAAGGAAAGAAAAGAAAATTATAAAAAAAAATCAACATAAGCTTTTTAACGGAATTTTAATGGGATATATCCCATGGGTGGTTGATTTTTGACGGAATCATTTATATGGGTGGTTTCCGGTAAATCGTTATTATGCGGGTGGTTAAACGCAATATGGCCTATCTTACGGGTGGTTTTCAACAAAAACCTCTTCAATTAAATAAGAGCATGACGATTCAAGTTATCAATAGAAACAAACACTTAGAGCAACCAGACATCTCAGTGACTTGTGAATTTATTTCCTTCTTCAACCAACTAGACCAACCGATACTAAATTGATTAAAGTATACTCTTGATCAAATTAACTCCAACCGGTAATTAATCATATTAAGTTATAACTAGAAATTCTATTAGGTAGCTAATCTAATAAAACCCTAATTTAGATTCAATTAAGCAGATGGAACAAATTCTATTCAAGTTTGTTGAGAATCAATCAAACCTCACAAGTACATACAAATCATGACTTCAATAACTAGTCAAACACAATGAAATTAGCAATTTATAATAATTAAGAAAAACTTACAAAGGTTTAAAGTTTGCCTCTAGAGAGAAAAACCCTAGCCTCCAAAAGTTGATCAAAAGTTATGAGAAAATAAACTAACATAAGATATATGTATATATATGTCTCTAAAAACAAAGCTCAAAACTTATATCTTAATCCACATCTCGGACATGATATAATACAAGCCCGAAAATTACGAGATTGGCCCAAAACTTCGGCTCAAATGATGGCCGTGTAGAAATCCTGAATTGCTCGGTTTGCCCAAAAGCGCGGCCGCGCATTCTGCCCTCCCGCGCAATCATCCCTCACTTGGGATTGCTCGGGTTGCATTGCTCGGGTTGATCTCGAGATTTCCTTCTTGTCTTGGCTCTTCATTTGCACTTCTCCAATCTTCATTTTAGCACTTCCTTAGCTCCTTCAAGTCATCCACCACCGCCATGGTCAATCCAAACCTCGCCCCGTTGTTGCTCTTGAACCTAAAAATCTGCAAAACCGAGCAAACCATCGCATAATACCCGACAACACAAAAACCTAAAAACTACATAAAAACCAACCTAAAACTAGCTAAAACATATATAAAACATGCACCTAAACTACTCCTATATGTGAGCTATCAAATTCCCCCATGCTTAACCCTTGCTTGTCCTCAAGCAAGACATAAATCCAAATCACACCAAAGAAATGCAATCATACATCCATCTCAAATAAAACAAGCATTTCACATATAATCAAAAACCCGACCAAGACTTCCTAACATGCATTATAACAAGCAAAGAGCAAAGACCATTCATTCATTCTAGACCTCACCGAGGATAATGTGTTTGCACTCAAACTCTCAAGTGTTTAAAGGTATGTGTTTCACTCAAAATCAACCATGAAAACTAGACTACCATATGCTTGCATCAGAGTTCTAAATCTCCACCGTTGGGGATCAAATACATAACAAAAATCATGAGGTCTTTTTAAGGGTTGTAATGGGGCCAAGGTAAAGAGAAATTCGGAAGGAATCATATTTTGGCTTGTGGTGCTAAATCCGGGATAAAGAACTAATCCTAACCCAAACTTCAACACTTTCTTTTCTTACTTCTCCCAAACTTTCTTTTTCAACTCCGTACACTCTCATTTATACACTTTTGTTTCTTTCTTCACTTTTTTTTTTCTTTCTTTGCTTTATGAAGACTACTAACAACTGAACTGAACTTTTGCTTTTTCTTTTCTTTTGCAACAAACTTTTCATTTTCATTTTTTTCACTTTACTTTGCAACCAAGAGCTGTATTTCCTCTTTTTCCACCTTTTCTTCCAACTCCACCATACTTACATCAAACTCACACAAAACAAACTCCTAACCTAAAGTCCTAAATCCCGGATTATGGTTCAAGCTTATTAGGCTAGGAATCTTTTTGTGGAGCTAACAAAAATAGGCTTCAAGCTCAAAAGAAACAGGGGTGTCAAGAACATGGATCTTGTAAGGTAGGAAGGGAAATAATAGGTATGTGTCAGCTTGGACACATACCTATTAGGTATGTAAACTTCAGACTTTCAATGCAGCACAACAAATAGGTATGTAAACTTCAAATGAATTTTTATACATGTTTTTGTTGACACTGTCCGTAATGGCTAGTGGAAGAACAACCGTTACGGCCAGCGAAAGAATGGCTGTAACGGCCACATGTACACAGGCCATTACGGCCAGTGATAGTATGGCTGTAACGGCCATTGACAATATAGCCCTTACGACTTGTTTTTGCAGAAAACAGTTGTGATGATTATTGACATTCTGTTGTAGGGTGGAAGGACAACACTCAACATTCAAGGACTGGTTGACTACAGGCCATGTGAGATTGGACACAACATTTGATCAATATTATTCCTTATTGCAGATCCAAGTGAACAAGATAAAAGCTTCTTTGAATCGGTGTCATTTTAGGATGATGTTTGAGTTGATTGGAGTTGACATTTTCAGACTGTTAAACTATACGGTATCAGACAAAGGAATGAAGTTTATGATGGACGAGTATGAGAAATGGGAATATACACACATTGACCTTAACTGTAGATGTCTGTTGGTAGTGGCACACGGGTTGCCATGCATTGCACGTTATGTGTCCCAGGAGATGCCAATTCTTCCTACTACAATGCATATCTTTTGGCAAACACTTGACCCGGACACGCCCATATTGCTTAATGAAAAGGCAGAAGGTACAAAGCGCAAAGTTGCAAGATCACTGATGGATGACTTCATCAACAACGAGTTCTCTGAAATGACAGTTGATGGACAATACAATTGTGCTCATGATATCCGCGAGCTAGCCCGACCATATAAGAGGACAATCAAAGAACCCATAGTTCAAAAGCCAAAGGGAAGACTCAAGAATAGTCCAAACAAAAGAATTCTATGTGGGTGGGAGCAAATTGACAAATAGTTGGACGAGACTCCTCCAAAGAAGCCTAGAGGTCGGCCCCCAAAGTACCCAAGTCCACCCCCAACTCCATTTGAAATGAGCTCTCCTAGCACTCCGCCACTTACTTTGGATCCATCACTCGGTCCTTTGTAGTTCATTCCGATGTGTATGAAGGAGTTCTTTAGGGGTCACTATGCGATTGTTGCTGATGGAAATTGTGGGTTCAGAGCCATTGCATAATGTCTAGGGCTCGGTCAAGAAAGATGGCGCGACGTCTGAACTCAGATGATGATGAGTGTACTCGAGTATGCCAACATATTTGACCGCACTTTCCTCATTATACGGCTATTGAGATGTCCCGCAAGCTAGAGTGGGATAGTCCAGATTTCGCCCCCGGGAGAGGTGGTTTAGCCTTCCAGACATGGGGCATTTGGTTGCTATAGCATGCAATTGCGCCCTTGTTGTTGTGGGGCGACAACACCAAACTTATCTTCCCTTAATTGTCCCCCAATTGAATGGGACCTTAGAGAATGGAGACATCTTCATTTTCTTCCAAACCGTTTGGGCACATTTTGAGTCGGTAAGTTATTGACTTTTTTAACTCTTTCGGGCTTTTTTCGATTATATATAACATTTAATGTGTTAATTCTTTGTTTGCAGGTGTTCTTCCTTGATGGTCCATTGCCACCGGTAGTTCCAATGTGGAGATATAATTGTGACACGGGCGCAATTAGCATTCTTTGTCTATTGCTCCAACGACTCAACAAATACAAATTTGCTCCCAAGGATTATCATCCCATTTTAGTGGACCTAGTTTCTTCAAATTAGTTTGCTTCCATGAACAGTCTGAACATGTAATATTAGTTTGAAGTTTCTATTTAGTTTGAATCCATATCCGAGCATTATCATAATCCTACATAATATAAATCCATATGCGAGCATAATCATACTCCTACATAGTCAGGACTACAAATCAAAACATAAATAATCTGAACTACATAATCAAAACATAAATCCGAACTACATAATCCAAACATAAATCCCTAGGCATCATCTGACTGGTCATCTCCATCGCCATATCCAGGAACCTCTCCTCCCATGATCTCAATAGATCTCCTGATGGTGTCCTGAATCCCTGGTGGGTGCACCCCTACATATGCCACCCATGGTGCAAGATAACCAACACCTGTTGCATATGCTGCATATATAACAAAATAATTATTAGCTAAAAACATCAATTATGTAACAAAGGCAAACAATCCCAAAGTTATACCTCCTTAGCAGTCGTGGCGGGCCGACTAACACGTGCATATGTACGCGGTAGGAACCAATCCAAGTAGTCCTCAGCACACTCGGACGGATCATCAGTCACATGAGATCCCATAGTGCCTAAGCTGATACGGTGCAGGTCCCTAGATCTCCAAACCCAAGTGATTGCGTTAAACTCTACCTTGTACCTTGTCATGTCTCCTACTCGAACGACAGTCTTCGTCATAATATGTAACATCTCTGACCGAAGTGCATACGTCATTCTGCATTCATATAATATTAAAAGCATATGCATGGCATATCGACATGATATATAGTGAATTTTTAAAGGTAATATTTATTTTCTAATTAAGTTTATTATTTTAAAAAAAATTTAAATCAATGTTAATTATTTCATGGTAAAGTTTGTAGTAAAGAAAATTTGAGGGTGAAAAATGGAATTATCCAAAAATTAAGTTGACTTTCTTCTTATATTTGTAAGCTTTGCCGAATTGTATGACTTTTGTGCATTGTTAAAATCAAGATTTCCTTCTTATCTTTTTATCTCTTTATATGTTGAAAATTGGAGTTTTGTTTTCTTATGGGTTGGAAAATTTAATTTGCCTTCTATTGTCTTTATATTCATATGTTGTTCCATTCTTGTACGAGCAAAAGAAAAACAAACGGAGGGAAAGTTAGAGGAAGAGACGAAAGAAGAAAAAAAAACAGAGAAGAGGAAAAATCTTTGATTTTGTTTTTATTTGTTGGTTTGATATAAGATCTCTGCTATCGGGTTTTAATCTCAAAGTACAAGCGTGATTTGGTAAGTTCTTAATTAGTTAATGGTTTATTTAGATTTTTCTAATTTTTCCATATCTATCGATTTATAGTTCTCAGATGATGTTTTCGATATTGGATTTGTATTCGGTAAAAGATTTCAGAGTAGTTTTAGGCTATTGCCTTGTAAGGATATTATGGGGACTTTTGATCAAGTTTTTCATAAAGGTTTGAACTAGAAAAATGTTCTTCTATATATATAGTTTATTATTGTAAAGTTTTAAAAGATTTGAAATTATGCACAAAAAGTTATAAGGCATACTTGCATTTTATTGCATTTAGGGTTAGAATTTATAAGAGTAAATAGCCTAATTTGTATTGGGTTACATATAGGAGCACAAGTCATAGAACGGGGTCAGAGACAAGGGGGGAAAATATAGTAATTATCTTAAAGAGGTGAGTATAGACCGGAGATTCAACCCTATGTGTTATATAGATAGATGTGATATATGTGCTATATGGATATGTGTGGATATGTGTGCTATATGAGCTATATGGATATATGTGCTATATAAGTTATATGGATAGATGTGATAGCTCTGAAATTTCCAGAGTTGTTTGCACAGAAAGTATGTCAACAGATGGTATATGATATATGGTTACATGATGCACTTGATTTGCATAGCATATTGCAATGAGATTAAAAGGATCTGTGACTGTCTTGCCCTGAATTTGTATACAAAAGAGACCTACGGGTCATACATGTGGTCTAAGATGCCTAAGAGATGGTATATGAGCAAATGAGGCCTAAGATGCCTAAAAGTCGGTAATGGAGGTAATGGAAAAAAAGGTTGGTATATGGAAAAAAAGAAAGGAAAAGTTGGTATATGGAAAAGAGTTAGTAATGAAAACCCGGGGCAGATTCAGGCTTGAACAGTTCACAGAATAATGAATTGGATACATCGGCATTTGCATTTGCATAGTAAATTCCTATATGACATATGTATAATATGTATGTATATGTACATGGATTAAATGTTTGAATCTGAGTGAAATATTTGATGATGGTTTATATTCACTGAGTATGCGACTCACGTAAATCGCAAAACAAGTTTTCAGGTTCAGCTAGAATTTTCTGACGTGTGTCTCTTTTAGAGGTCACATTCATACAGGTCGGCCGGCTGAAGCTCAATGCAACCTTCTCCTCCTCATTTTGCATTATAGACATATGGCTTGTAATTGAAGTTAGAGTAATAGATGTATTAGCATAAAAAGTAACTACTTATGTGTGTGTGCAACCTTATATGGTTGTTACTTTTTGCTTTGTACTTATGTGGATACTTGTTATATGTAAATTATATGTTTATATGTGAAATAAGTTATTACAAAGTATACGTCAAAAGGTATAAGGGTGTCGTATAATAACTCCTATAGGTATCCTCTTCACACGCCCAAACTGCCTAGGAGATTGATTTGGCATATATGGCTTTGATATAGCCAAAAATGATAGCAGCCCATGAAAACAAGACGAAGCATATGCATCGATAAAATCCATATCCCCATAGGGCATCCAAGCCACCTGATTCAATTTAGCCTGATAAATGAAGTCCTTTTGGAAAAAATAACCCTAAATACAACTTGTAAAGAGTGTACTCACATCTGTCACCGTCATAGCATCAAGCTTTGGTCTGTAGTTGCGCCCAACCTACATTGTACCACCATCTCCCCACCTTTGAGCCTATGTCGCTTCCTTTAATGCCATCCCAGCGGGACGAAGTGCTGGAAAGTACATGAAGATCCAAGACTAGACAAAAAAACATCCGACTGGTCAAGTGTGGCTGATAATATTAGCCAAAAGATGTAACACCCCCTTCCTACCCTGGAGGTATTACCGCCAGTAACCCCGATTAAGACTAAACCGAAGCTACCCAAGGCTTTAAACTGACTGAACAAACTAAAAACAAGGTAAATGAAACCATTTAAAACCCAACAAAATTGAGTAAAATATTACAGCGGAAAAACAAACAAAAGGGTCTTATACAAACCTTAACATAAACAGAATAAATAAATAGAACAACCTTCTATTTGAACAAAGTCTTTAAAAAAACATTCCGTAGGTTCTTGACTTCTTTCTCATTTCGCTTTGCAGCAACTTAACCAAGAACTTCATTCAAGTACAGCCATTGGAAACCTTTCTTCAACTTCAGGAGCTTCAAACCTCTGAATCCGCCTCTTGAATCAACTTCCAAGAAGAACCTGATGTGTCGTAAACCAATGGTAGACACCAGCCGACCATATAAAAGAAAAGAAGATGGACGGGTTAGTCTAATGAAAGACTAGAAGGCGGAGAATCTAACTTGGTTCTTATGGTTGTAACTAAACATATTGGCATCTAAATTCGATTAGACTCGGATTATGATCCAACAGTTAGTAGTCTTATAGAGATTAAGAAGGAGACTCGCATAATCAAGAGAGAGAACACCACCGCTTGTGGTTTCTTTAAGAAGCATAAACAATTGTTGGGAACTCATATTAATCACATAACATTTTGAAAGGCCTCCATCGACTATTCAGATTAACTTAATCAAAGTTTGATTAAGAATCATTCATAGCCGGGAGCAAGAATGATTATCGAATAGACTAACCATCCGGGTACATTAATGTGCCTAAGGCACTTATCGTATATTACTTAACTTTTTACAAACATGTTGGTAACTTTTAATCGATTGAAACCGCCGAGAATCCACATGTACATGGAGACGTCGAGATGAGAGGGATGAAATCCATGATCATTGACGAACACCTAGTACCAATTTGCACTTAGCTAGAGTGCACAAACACCTCCTCCAGCGTTGAGTGAGGTATGAGTCATGACCCGAATGTTGGGATATGATAGTAACGAGCTAAACCTTCCAACATAGACTGCGTTATAAAGAGGTCATCGGAGACTCGGCTCCTACCCCTGAAAAACTAATTTACTTCACAATAATGTCTCAGCACGAGACAACATACAAGGTCACACATAAAGGACCTAAATCCAGTTCTAACGCAAAACTGAATAAATAACATGGTCATTATTTCTAACAAATATAACAACCTATCATATTTTATTAAGCACACAAGTTGTCCCCAACACAAATATTAAATGGGATTCAATTCCTCATTTAATAACCATAACGCAAGAGAGAACCGTCCACTTGCCTTAGAAGGTGTGCTTAACGTCCTTAGAAATTCCAACAATAATCTTTATCATCCTTCTGACAAATATAACAAAAGGATTTCTCAGCAACGAGCTCACAAAAACACTTCTTAGTTGTATTCTCAACTCCTACAACTTCCTAATCGATAAACGATTTAATTTCCGAATACCGATATATAATAAATCCTTAGTTATCATGCTTCAAGGAGCCATCTTGGCGGAATTATAACAAATTATCCGCTTCACTCTTGAAACAATTTTACAGTTCTTAAAGGTTACCAAATTTCGGATCAAACGGATTAACAACGAATCCCGAGTAATTAACCGAAGTCCTTTACCTGCCAATCGGTATCCGAAACTTGTATTCGCTATAAATGAAGATACGGACGTCCGTTTCTCGAGTGGTTTTAACCTGTGGGACCGTATCAACGTCAAGATTATAAAAACCATAAATTTAATTAGCAAAGCGGAACCTAAAGGCCCTTACGATGGCTCCGCAATCAACCCGCTAATTAATTTCTATCGTATATACCTTCACTCGAGCCCATGGTTCGTTTAGCTCAATAGTGGCTCGATCCCCGAGCCCGAGGGTGACTGGGCGTTGCCCGGGAGTAGCCCTCTTGGTAGGTGGTGGTCGGACAAGCTAACGGTCGCCGGCGGCGTCACACGGCAAGGCGAAAAGATGACCGACGATGAAGAGGAGTTCGAATCCTTCTTCCCGAGCATGTCGTTCATCCCGATTCTCTTCTTGGTTCTGATTTGCAGCAGCAAGAACCCACAAAAAATGAATTAAAGGAAGAGGACTAGATGAAGAAGAAGGTGAAGATGGGTGGAGGAGGTGGGAAAGAAGATGGTGAGGAGAAGCTTGCTGGCGGTGTAGAATTCAATTCTATCTCCCCGAGGCCTTCGTTCCGTCCTGATTTCTATCATCTTTCGTTTCTATCCAAAACCACAATTTGATATAGTTTTCCTCCCCCATTAAGTAAGCAAGGTCGGCTTAAAGGGTTTTCCCGTCTCGGAACGAGATTCACGTTAAAGCGGTAAAATTATGTACCTCGGGTGGAAACTTACTAAATACAAAACGTCCCGCAAATTATGTAGACCAATAAAACCAATTTCCATGATTTTATCTTGCTACCTTCAATTTTTAAGGCTTTCGTTTCGTATTTTAAATCATTTACAATACATAATTTAAAAGACGGCTTATCCAATAAATATTCTTTTTCCACTGGAAAATCCTAGAATTCACACCGATCCATAAAATTATTTATTTGTGATTTTAGGATATCACAAAGAATTTTATAGGATTTAAATTCCAACAAAAATATTGGATTAAGCGTTACAACGGACAAAGAGGTTAAAAAGGATATCCGAGAAAAATTCAAAAATATCCATAAGAACCGTAGTTATTACAAAAAATTAGGTCCGATCAATTACCTATAATAGCATGTAACACATAGAAGCCCCTCTAGCCCCAATCCTCGTGCACTCACCAAGGCTCCTATATAGATGAGCCAGTGCAGCAGAAGACTAAGACATGTTCTGTACATCATCGTGATCTTGTACAATGTCCAAGTATGTGATAGGGATCCGATGTTGAGGATTGTTAGGACAGATCATCGACGCTATCAAGTACAGTAGAAACCCAGAAGCGACAGTCTCAAGATCAAGGTTGTGCCTCCAGTCCATGCAATACTCCTTGATATGTGTATGTGCAACACCGCCCTTGTCAAAATGTGGGCGGCTCATCCAGTCATCATCCATATGAAAGAACTCTGCGAATCAAGATCTATGAGAGCCTTCACCATCTCCATCTGGAAAAACTACATCCCCGTCGACCGGAAGGCCGAGGATGAGCGCAACATCATGAAGCGTGATCGTCATCTCGCTCCATGGCATATGGAAAGAATTGATCTCTGGATGCCATCGCTCAATAAATGCATCTATAAGGCTAGTATGAATATGCTGGTGCATAATACTCTGCAGACGGGCAAGCCCGCTTGCCCATACAATATCAATCCAGCTGCCATCTCCCGTCTAGGGCCAGTCTGTAAGCTGTGTACGTCGGAACTGATACTTCAGAGGTCCTCGAGGACGCTCCTGTAATACATTAATGTACATAAGATATTTTAATTTCAAATTCAAACATAAATATCACACATAATTATCATATATTTTGAGTAATTTACTTACATTGCCAGCGTATATGTGGTAGGCCACATGCTCCTCGAAGCCCAACAGTAACTCCGGGATTTTCGGGCCTCCTGGTGCAGGATGGGTGAGCAACGGCTCGATCCGACGACGCTGACCGGGTCAGGTTTATCTCCTCTGTCTAGACCCTCCCGTCGAAGCTGGCCTAGGGTCTACGCCTCGCCTGCCAGCCCCTCGTTCATGCGAATGTGGTGTCTGATCCTCAGCAGAACATGCTTGTGAGCTACTCCCCGTGTCGTACTATGATGAGTTGAACAAGGTTCGACGCTGCCTCCGTCTGAAGGGGTAAGGTAACACTGGAACCAAGAAGGACCTGCGGAACCTCCGGGGCCAATGGAATCGGTGCCGTCTGCTCACTACACGCCTCACGACGTCGATAACGAGCGGACCGAGCCTCTAAACCGGTCTCTAAGCACCTCGACGTCTGACATACGAAAAAAAAATATGATCCAAATTATTGAGGTGGAATTCAATCTAATTCATCTTCGGGCCCATCCATTACGACTGAGACGCACTTAGCTGCAACGGCTGTGGCTTTGCTGGCCGTTATGGCCATGGCCATCCAAGTCGTCACGACCATGGCCATCCCAGCCGTCACGGCTGTGGACGTCTTGGCCGTTACGACCGAAGACGAGATGGTCGTGACGGCCATCATCATCTTCAACCTCGAGCCAGCCGCGAACCCCCCAACCCTCTATCGCCGTTTTCACCCAATTTTCACTTCTGGTCATTAAATCTTTGCCTAAATCGGTTTAATCTTTCAAAATCAGTTCAAATCTTTAATATAAATCATACTTTGCACAATTTGAAAGTAAAATATCTCATTCTTGCAAAACCTAGATCTAAAAGTTGAATGGAAATGAAATTGGATGAATTTTGTAGAAATAACTTACCATGATTGTTGTAGGAGTGGATTTTAGATTAATGCACCAAAAAATTGATTGAAGTCCTTCAAACACTTTGAATCTTGTATAGAATGAGAAGATTAAGAGAGGGGAGGAGAAGAAGAGAGTGAAAAATGAGTGTGGTGTGTTTTGTAAATTGCAATTAGTTTTTATTTAGGGTGAATTTCACAAAACCACCTGCGAATTATGGAGTTGTGCACAAAACCACCCGTAAAAACTGAAATTCCAGCAAACCACCCGTAAAAATATTTTGCTTGCAAAAAAAACCACCCGTAAAATTGATATTTCAGTAAACCACCCGTAAAAATTTTCTGTTTGCAAAAAACACCCGTAAAAATATTTCGTTTGCAAAAGACCACCAAAGTCAATAATTCTGTTAAATTTTCCGTTAGAAAACAAAATTTTATTATTTTCACTACTAAAACACATATTTTTACCATTCAAACACAAAAAATCCAAACCCTAGATTTTGAATCTGTGAATGTTTTCTTAACTGGATATGAAAAACAAGATACCTACACCTCCGATTATTTCAACCAAAGCCCAAACACGAAATATCATCCATTTTTGTTTGGAAAAGCATTTTTGGGGATGTAAACTCATTCCAATCGAGTCTGACCCCAACCACCTTCTTCTTGATGAGCCCACCAACTTCCTGGCAAGATGCCGGACACACCTGCGCGAATTACAGGTGACGATTACAAGAATGACGGGGAAGTGAACAGTACATTCATCTTCTTGGATCGGAGTATTCGAATTGATTGAAGTTCATTCCTCATCCTCATTCTTTTTCATGTAGAAAATGGAATTTGAGTTTTATTTTTTACTGCATTAATCAGATAAGAGCATCATCCACATTCATCTTAGGTTTGGGTTTTTGTGTTTGAATAGTATAGAGGTATTTTAGTAGTGAAAATAATGAAATTCCAATTTTCTAACGGAAAATTTAACGAAATTGTTGATTTGTGTGGTGTTTTGCAAACAGAATTTTTTTACGGGTGGGTTTTTGCAATTGAAATATTTTTACGGGTGGTTTTTTACAAATAAAATATTTTTACGGATGATTTACTGAAATTTCAATTTTTACGGGTGGTTTTGTGCACAACCACATAATTCGCGGGTGGTTTTGTAAGGTCGTATTATGTAGCACCAACTTAATTAGTTTGCAGCACCAATTTTTTTTGAAGTTCCAAAAATAACCCTCAATTATGTTTTGGTTCATTTCAAAAATTAAATACAGTGAGACCTTCGCAATTGTTCTCTTTTTCATCAATGGCTAAACTCCCCTACCAAACTATAAAAAAATTTAAATACCCAAATTATACCCTTATTCAATAATTCATCTCCTTCACCACCGCCACAAAATTGGCTTCCTCCAGTAATTAAAAATCAAACCTTCAATTCAACTTCAAGTACTACAAAGAATAAAAACCATTCATAGCAAGTCGGCAACAAAAACGTTTGCAATTCCATTGACAATTTCAAATTACGCTCCCTAAAAGCAAAAGACTTCACATTTAAACTTTCCTGCAAAACTCAAATCAAACCTAAATAAAGTGGAGAGGAAAATCGAAGGCTTCTCAATCCTTATCTTCCTTGATCGTCTTTGCCAAATCTAGGGTTAGGTTTGGATAAGCCCTTATAATTTTTAATGACGGAATCAACAAAGTACTTACGATGAATTGACACTATTAACGCATCAAATTTAATTTGATCGTTAATGTATGAAGCGTGAAGAATAGACCAATAATAGTAGGTCAAAGACGAGAGAATGGGGGAAGGGAAAAGAGGAAATAATGGATAATTTTAAGCTATTTAAATAATGGTACAATAGGAAAAAAAGTGCTGCAAATTAATTAGATGGGTGCTTTATAACTAGTATGTTTATTTATACGTAACAGGGGTTGGGGGGTTGGGTAAGTTTTTAGGGTGGTTCCAAATAGAAAAGGCGAACATCAATTTTTATTTAAAAAATAAAAAATATAGGAGTATGTCGAACATTTTCGGTCCACCATGCTTCCCTCTTTTATCATTTTCAAGAACTTTGGGTTTGACGATCTTCCTCCCCTTCGTCCATGGCCGTCCGTCTCTAGCAATTCACCGATTCAGTAGCTAAGCTGCCGCCGTCGCCGCCGCATGATCCATACTCTTCTTCAATGGCGAAGCTGGAGCCATTGAAGTCCCGAACTATTCTCGAGCCTCTCTCCCACTTCGACCTCTCTCAGGCTCCTTCTTTCTCTCTCCCAGCTCTACCTACCTTCTCCTCTCTCGCCATCTCCTCGCCCTCCGATTCTCAAACCTTAATCTATGTTGGCACCAACATCGGCGCCGTGCTTTTGCTCTCTCTAAACCCTAATTCGAATCCATCTTCGTCGCCGGCGGTTCCCGACGACAAGGTCAAGCTCCTCAGATTCGTTTCCGTCGGCAGGAGCTTGGTTGATTCCATCCACGCTGTTCCCGAAATCGGGAGAATTTTTGTGGCCTCTGATGGTTGCTTGTTTTCGATTGATTCATTGTTGGTTCAACCGGTGAAGAAGCTATCCGGTTTGAAGGGGGTTACGGTAGTGTCGAGGAGGTTGCGAAGTGTTGATAGTACTGGTGGCGGTGGTTCTGAGAGCTCGCATTTGGTTTCGGAGGGGAACCCTAGCGCCAGTCAGAGGTTTCTAAAGAAACTAGGGGGCGGGATTCGATCAAATGGGATGAAGATGAAGGATTTGGACGTCAACAGGGATGATGCTAATTGTGTTTTTTCGGTTGCGTGTGGGAAAAAATTGATGCTCATAGAGCTTCTCTTTGATGCTTCTTTTGTAGTTCTCAAGGAGATTCCTTGCATCGAGGGAATTAAGACCATGGTGTGGATCGATGATTCTATAATTGTGGGAACTACCAGTGGATACAGCTTAATTTCTTGCATTACCGGTCAGAGTGATATAATTTTCACTCTCCCTGATGTGTCCAGCCCTCCTCGGCTTAAGTTGCTGCCTAGAAATCATAAAGTTCTCTTGTTAGTTGATAATGTGGGGATAATTGCTAATTCTAATGGGCAACCTGTAAGTGGTAGTTTGGTATTTCTTGTTGCTCCTGATGCAATTGCCGAACTGTCTTTATATGTGGTAGTTGCAAGGGATGGGAAAATAGATCTGTACAATAAGAAATCAGGCGCTTGTGTTCAATCACTCTCTCTTGGTGGTGTTAGATTCAGTCAGTGTGCTCTTGCAGATGATGGGGATAGTAATTCGAGATTTGTTGCTGTTGCAACACAATCCAAGGTATTTAGCTGTATT
Source organism: Fallopia convolvulus (assembly GCA_964016875.1). NCBI lineage: Eukaryota > Viridiplantae > Streptophyta > Magnoliopsida > Caryophyllales > Polygonaceae > Fallopia > Fallopia convolvulus. The sequence goes on from OZ024730.1 coordinate 27,371,542, forward strand.
TATGATCTTATAGAATTGCAATTTGAACTTTCTTTTTGCAGAATAAGGCATTACCACATGGAAAGCACAGACACTAGACTTCCATTATAGTTGTAGGAATGGCCAAAACACTTTGGTATTACGCATGGAAAGTACTAAATGCTTCCTCTTGATTAGATGATCAGAAAACCAAAATACTTTCTGTGAATGTGAATAAACCCTCTGACATAACACATTGATCCTCTAATTTCAAGAGTAAATTAGGCTTGCTTCTAGGATGAAGTGCTATTGCACATTAGGAATCACATATGTTAAGAATTTTGTGGTCTAGGATCATTGTTCTAATTATTTTGTCTAGGCATTGGAAGGTAATCTGCCTAACCGTCCAGCCCGTGTAGGCGCCCGTCTAGAACCGCCTAGGCAACCATTCTGGCCGTTTAGGCACTAGGCGGCCCCTCTTTGTCCAGGGTCCGCCTAGTTTCTTAGAACATTGTCTAGGATAGACTTGTTGTGACGTGCGACAACATCTTCTGATGAATACATAAAAAACTAAGATGTTTTAACATTCCAAAAAACACAATGGAATTAATTTTCATATTTTTGTAAGTACTGGCATCTATTGCACTTGCATGCTTAATATTATGTTTGATATCCTATTTATTTTTAATTGTTGTCAAGTAGGTGTTATGCTTTCAGAAAATCCCCCCTGAAGAGCAAATAAAAGATCTCTTAAGAAAGAAGAACAATAAAGAAGCCATCTTCTTGGCAGAGGAGCTAGAAAGTGAAGGTGAAATTACTAAAGAAATGCTGTCGTTTGCTCATGCTCAAGTGGGCTTTCTTTTGCTTTTTGACTTGCACTTTGAGAAAGCAGTAGATCACTTCTTACAGTCAGAGAGTATGCTGCCTTCTGAACTGTTTCCTTTTATCATGAGAGACCCTAATCGCTGGTCTTTGCTGGTAAATACCTCCCTTCTATCCTTTTTTCTGGTATGATAAATTCACTCTATTGTTTACTATCTCGAACATTTGTTAAAGAAAAACTTCCGTTTCCGTCTCTTTGTAGGTCTTTAGCTATTTTATTCACTTCAATTGGACTTGCTATTTCATGCCAATGCTTTGGATGTTAGAAACTGAAATATCGGCCATCTCTATATGGTTCCCTTGGATTATGTTTAATTTTGCAGTAGACCACTTCAACTCTTGTCTAAGAGTTTCTTCCTTGCTTTGAACTTGATAAGCAATGCCACGATAGTCCATTCGTCCATCTAAAAATTCCCTACTTGAGATTGAGTAGTCATCATTTCATTATTCTTTTTTTTTGGGAGTAAGAATTAGTGGTTCATGTGGCATTACTTTGTCTTTTTGTCCTTGTAAGTTGTATTTCTTTTTTTTTTCCCCAGCTTTTTCTGTTTTCAGTGTGCTATTATGCAAGCATGTGTGTAGGGGTATAAATATCCATGTAAATGTCTTTGTGAGATCTAGTTATGTGCTTTTCTTGTAAACTTGCTTTTCTGCTGATATCTTGAACTCATCGTAGGTGCCCAGAAACCGGTATTGGGGTTTACACCCTCCTCCAACACACATTGAGGATGTTGTAGAAGATGGGTTGTTGGCTATCCAAAGAGCCATATTCTTGAGAAAAGCCGGTGTAGAGACTGCAATAGAAGATGAGTTTCTTCTGAATCCACCAAGTAGAGCTGAACTCCTGGAGTCGGCCTTTAAAAACTTCATTAGGTGCGTCTGCTTATTTTTCTTTGATAGTGGTAAATTTTACTTTTACAGCTGATGTTGAATATGTAAATTGCAAGGTTTCCTCCTTTTTGATTGGGTAAATTGAGCTGTCTGTTTTGTTTTGCTTGGTGCAAGGCAGTTGCTCACATGTTAGGACTCTAAATAATCTTTTTTTTCATTCTCTTTCCTTCTTTATATATTATATATGAAAAGAGATGGACCTTTCCTTTGTATTTTTTTTATATCAAGGCTCGTTGAGTGCACACTTCTTATACATGGAGCTGATTCTTGTAAGTACTTTTTCAGCTCAAGCAAGTATTTATCTGTACCTGGATTTCTCTGTTGCCATGCTACAGGTACCTGGATTCTACTCGATACCGAGAACTTACCACTCCTGTTAGAGAAGGAGTTGACACACTATTGATGTACCTCTATAGAACTTTAAACTTGGTTGAGGATATGGAGAGGCTGGCATCTTCAGATAATAGCTGTGTTGTGGTATGTTTTCATATTTTTATATCTTTCAGTATGAGAACTGAATTTCTGCATCATTGCCACATCCAGTGGCGGAGCCAGACAATTTTGAGAAGGGGGAGGGGGGGCGGGCGACAGTTACAAATGTAAAAAATCTTGAAAACTAATTATATTATTACTAATTAGTAATTAAAAATATTATAGGTTAACATCTAAAATTATATAGGCAAGTTAATAAAATACTTAAATTATATATATACCAAGCAACAAATATAAACAATTAATGAAGTCGTTCAAGAAAATGTAAAATAATTAAGATATTTATATTATGATACTCTACATATTTTATAATTTTAATATGCTAAATACAATAATTTCTAATTTCTAATCTTAAACCTATCTTTTTTCTTATACATCTCTTATACATACTATTAGACCTGTCAAAAACTGATCTAACCCGCTAACCCGACCCGACCCGTCCGATAATTTTAGGGTTAAAATACGAATTTTTTTTGACATAACCCGCTAACCCGACCCGACCTGTCCGATAATTTTAGGTTAAAATCCGAAAATTTGAACCCGAAACCTGAAATAAACCGAACCCGCTAGAACCCGAACCCGTTGGGTTGACTGATTTAGCATATTTATAAAAAAAATTAAATTTATTTTGGAACTTATAATATATATTATTATTAAAATAAATGAAAATAATATATTATAATTAAATATTATTATTTAATTAAAAATTTGATTTTAATAATCATAAGAAAAAAGATATTTTAGACCCGCTGTTCAACCCGACCCGACCGAAAACCCGCTACAACCCGACCCGATTGACGCGTAACCCATAACGACCCGGAACCCGATTTAGCCCGAACCCGAAATGACCGAACCCGAACCCGCCCAACCCGACCCGATTGACAGGTCTACATACTATCCACACTAATTAAATTTAATAAAATACTAAATATATCCTAATTGTAATTACAATACCTCATTAAAAATCTCAGCAAAAAAAATTAGAGAATGGGCAAAAGAGGGAATAAGGGAAGGGGCAGGGCAAAAAGTGGAAATAGAGGCTGGGGCGGGTAAAAAACAAAATAAATAGCAAAAGGGGAAAAGGGGTAGTGTGTCGACAAGATTTGAACATGGACTGAAAGGTGTGAATAAATGCGCATACCACCACTGCACTACAACATATATCTCATATTCTCTATATATTAATACTAACTCAGAGGGAGAGAGGGGGCGGTCGCCCCCCTTCGCTCCCCTTCCGCTCCGCCACTTGCCACATCAGTCATGGGATGCTTGGAATCTTGTAAATTGATGTTAGTCTTCATTACATACTAAATTTCATGATTGTGCACTGAAGCCCCTTTCACTACAAAAAATGGGAGAAAATGCAAGTAGAAAGAGACACCTCTGACTCTTGAGTAAACTTTATTGTTGTAGATCACTGGGCACCACAATAACTTTTTGTGTTACTCAACTAAAGGTTTGTTAATATGTAGAAGATGCTTTTAGTGGGATCTTGTAAGAGATGGTTTCTAGGTAGCTTGCCTTTGGCGAATACTCATGGCAAGAGCTCATAGAACTCAACCTAGTTGGAGACTTTAAGCTGTTTTAATATCTGCACATCATTTATTTTTTAAGGGATGCTTGATCTCTTCATCGTGTATATTTTATTATATTGTTCTTTGGAAATAATATTGGCTACCAAACAAAACTTACTATAATGTCCGCCTGCTTGTCTGTTGAAGGATGACTCTTACATATTGCATGTGCAGAGCAGGAGGAGCTGGAAAATCTGTTAGAAGAATCAGGGCATATAAGGACACTTGCCTTTCTCTATGCAAAGAAGGGATTGAGTTCAAAAGCTCTTGCTATTTGGCGTGTTTTAGCCAGAAATTACTCTTCTGACATATGGAGAGACCCTGTGGAGGGAAATGAGTCAATGGACTTGTTTGGAGCCGTTGTATCCGAGAGGAAAACTGCTGCAATAGAGGCATCAAAAATTCTTGAAGAGTCCTCTGATCAAGATTTAGTTCTGCAACATCTAGGATGGGTATGTGATGCTTCTTAAAAATGGAAAGAAACATTAAGGGCTTATGTAATCTTCAATCTATTCATCCCGTACCTCCATGTTTAGATTTCAGAAATTGACCCGGAACTTGCTGTTCAAGTTTTGACATCTGAAAAGAGACCTGAAGAGCTTGTGCCAGGTAGATTCATGCTTCAAAAATTCTTATGTCAAGTTTTTGCCTCATCATTGCTAGTTGTCACATATCCATTTTCTGCTGATGATATAACCCATCTCCTGCCTTTTCTTTCATGGATTCAGATGATGTCATTGCCGCTCTAGATCCGAGGAAGGTTGAGATCCTTCAAAGGTATCATGTTATGTTCCTCATTAAAGCAAAAGATAATATTTAAGACATGCAATGTGTAGAGTAAACATGGTAGAAAATCAAAATATTGGCTGACAAGTGAGTACAAGCATATTCGACTACACATTACATGTCTTAAATATTATCTTTTGATTATTCTGAAAGCAAGAAAAAAAATGGCTGAAAATGTTGCTTATATGTTCTCTTAATTTTCAAGCCTTGTTTTTCTAATTTGATGATAAATTTACCGTGTTATCTTTATTTGGCCTTGGGTCTTATTTTTGTTCAGCCACATTTATAAAGTCAAAAATATGTAAACATTTTATGTTCTCATGCTAGCTTGAATTAATGTGATGCTTTCCCATCCTGCCCCTCGTACCGGGTTCCAACTGGGTAGATGTTGTTGTTGTTGATGCTAGCTTGAATTAATGTGATGCTTTGATGGTGCAGTAACTCTAGACTTCATATGTCTATATGAATGAAACCTTATTTTTGTGTTCATGTTTGCCATTATCTGCAGATACCTTCAATGGTTGATAGAGGATCAAAATTCTAATGACATTCAGTTTCATACATTATATGCTCTCTCACTTGCCAAATCAGCTCTTGAAGCTTTTGAAATTGGAGCTTCCCTGGATAATGCTAATGACAGGAAGCTGAAGGTGGCAATTAACAACAATTCTGAAAGAAATAAGATGTTTGACAGCCCTGTCAGGGAAAGATTGCAGATCTTTTTAAACTCTTCTGACTTGTATGACCCGGAAGAAATCCTTGAGTTAATTGAAGGATCAGAGTTATGGTTGGAAAAGGTGAGTGCTTGCTTTCACCTGTTTGATTTCATATGTACTCTCCCCATGATGTAGGCCTTAAATTAGAGATTCTAAATTTCAAGTGCTGATTTTCTGACCCTATACATGTAGGCTATTTTATATAGAAAGCTTGGACAGGAATCCTTGGTCCTTCAAATCTTGGCTCTGTAAGTAACCATTTCTCTGTGATCTACCGTTTTAGTCACTACTATGAAATTTATAGCTACAACTAATATTTTCAATTTTGACCCAAAAAACATATAGCGGCTAATTCATTCATTTGCATTCTTTACAGTCGGAAAAAACCTATGTTGATACCCAAAATAATGCTATAGAATTTGTGCATTGACATAGGCTGGGCTAAGTTTTTATTCTGTAGTTGAAACATGGTATTAATCATGAATTATTATCACATTAAAGTAGTTCATCTGTGGCAGCAATCCAAGTTTGTTAAGGATGGTTTAGTGATGTGACAAGCATCCAATTATCCACTTCCTCCTAGTTGTTGGCATAAATTGATCTATCTAATGATATATCAGGAAGTTGGAGGACAGTGAAGCAGCTGAGCAATATTGTGCTGAGCTAGGACGACCAGATGCTTATATGCAGTTTGTTATCTATCCTCTCCTCTAACTTATCTGCAAAAGCTCTAGCTATCATATTTCATGTTTATGTTATGGTATTGGTGGATCAGGTTGCTCGACATGTATTTGGATCCCCAGAATGGAAAGGAACCTATGTTTAAAGCTGCAGTGAGGCTTCTGCATAACCATGGAGAATCTTTGGATCCTTTGCAAGTCTTGGAGGTACTATTACATAATTTCTTTACCCTTCCATTTCCATGTGTTTCTGATTTCTCATTGCTTTCTTGCTCCTTCATGGGCCTGGGCTCTTTATCTGAAGGGGGGTGGAATATAGGGTAATTGCACAAAACTGCCCCTAATATAGGTCACCTTAGAGCACAAATCACCCTTTATAAGCAATTTTTTTTTAACTACCCATAAACAATTTGCAACTCAAGACATTTACCTTTTTAATCTTATTAAGCTGTTTAAACACTATGAACTTAACAAATAGGCCATAACTTTGCTATTTTTCACATTTCAGGAATTTTCTTAATGCTTTACTTATGATGAAATGGGTCTGGCTGGGTGTTTCATTGCTAAAGTATAATAATAAAAGCTTAACTAGGGAATACAGTTTGCTTATCAAGGGTGGGTTTGTACAAACTGGTCTATATGTGCCTTTATATAGTTTACCTTATGATATATCCTTATAGGGAATATAGCCTTTGTCTAAACAACTCTTTGCTAACTAGCTTTATTAATAAATATAATGTACAGCAGTGATCCTTAATTGATGAGTTAAACCAGGCAAGAAGTAGAAACTTGTCCTTCAATATTTTATTTTTTATTTATAATGAATTTTGCAAGAATAATTTTTTGAAAGGATAAACACGCCTAGTCTATACCCAATTTCTGATTTCAGTTATGTCCTGATTTTGTGCTCTTGCAATTATAAACCTAAGTAATTGGGTCAAGTTCTCTTATCCGGTTTTCCTTTTCTTTAATCTGTTATGTAGAGATTATCCCCAGATATGCCTCTTCAACTAGCTTCTGAAACGATATTAAGAATGTTCAGGGCTCGACTTCATCATCATCGACAAGGACAAGTATGCCATCTATGATCCTTATTGGATGCTATTAAATTCTGTAGTTTCCTTTTATCATCTCCTGTTTGTTTTTGACACAATAGGTCATCCCTGTTTTCTGTAGTTTCCTACTAGATTCTGAAGGAATTGGGAACAAACATTTTGATTCTTTGATTTAAATTATGAAATACCATTCTTGTATCTCAAACCCTTTTGTATTATGAGAATTTTTTCCTCCCCTCGCCTGGCACAAGTGGTTATTTCACATGAAGATGTTAGAAATCTGTAGTTTAGCAGTCTTTGGGACGTCTGAGGAGCTTGTTCCTTCTGTAATCTTATTTTTTGAAAGCTTCTTGAGAGTTTTTCCATCACGTATTATTTGATAAGAAATTACCAAAACAAAGCCTGTATTTCTTCTTTGATTTGCGCAAGATGAGGTGCTGAATAACTTCTCTCGTTCTTGTTGATTTTTTTTGTACATTTGCTATATCAGCTCGTTTATTTAGTTAGCAAAGTTCAGTTGAATGACAAAGCATATATGATGGTTGGATTCAGGTGGTCCATAATATGTCACGTGCAGTGGATGTTGATTTAAAGTTGGCGAGATTGGAGGAGAGAGCACGCCATGTGCAAATCAATGATGAGAGCCTTTGCGATTCTTGTCATGCCCGTCTTGGAACAAAACTTTTTGCTATGTTTCCTGATGACTCCGTTGTTTGTTACAAGGTTGATTCCTTCAACTTTACAATTGTTTCATGATGTCCCTCTCTGCTGGCAATTTATAGCTACTTTTCTAATTCGTTTGTTGTACAGCAAGAATTGTTCATCTGCTATAGCTATGTTGTTTAACAAGAACTAGATAGTCTGGACTTATTCATATTTTTCTTTTAATTATTCCTGGTGTTTTATGGGGATTTGTGCTTTGGACTTAACTTCCATCTCTTGTTTGAGTTATTGAGAGAACTTTTTTTTTCTTTCAAGTATACACTTAGTTTCATGTCACCTTGTATACTTGATGAGCTAAAAGTGTCAATGTGTCATGAAACTGATACCACTGTATCATTTTTCATATTTTCATCAAAAAAGATCTTTGTTTTATTTCAAATCTTTTCTAATAGTATCTCTCATGCTCTGCAGTGTTTTCGTCGTCAAGGAGAGTCCACATCAGTTACGGGGCGTGACTTCAAGAGGGATATATTATTTAAGCCGGGGTGGCTCGTATCCAGGTAGCCTTGTGTCTTGCATATTGCTGAAAATTACTGATGAGCAGTGATTATTCTAACTCCTTCCTTCGCCATAGTGCATTTTATTCTCTGATTTCTCACTTCTATCAGTAACCAGCTGGAACATGTGTCCAACCCTCCTCTTGGTGTAGAAATATGTTATACAAGGAAATGTAAGTAGTCACGAGAGGGAACATATGAGTACTTGCATTCCTTTTTTTTTGTAACATAAAATTCTGGTGTAATCTCTTGTTTTGGACATGTGCCTTTGCTTAGTTTTAGACCGTACAGTTTCATGGCCAAGATAAATATGTTTTCTTTCAATAAATAGTAGCTGCAATTTCTCTCTTTATTCTTCCAAGATGCATCATCTTTTATTATAGAGAATATTGGGGGATTGTTATGATATGTTCATCTATTATTAGCTTGCACAAAACCAAAATTAGCAGAAGACCTCACCTTTTTTTTTTTGCTTCTACAAATGTTGCCAATCTTCAGTTCCCAATTTGTCGAGTAGGCATTTTTCTGCTCCTGGTGCTTGCATGACCTTTAATACTACTGTCTTGGAAAACTCTCTTGTTATCCTTACTTTATATGTTTGCTCAGAGGCTCTCGTCCATTTTGTAGTACTCAGGAAGAACAGTTTTTTGTTCCAAGCCAACTTGGGTTTCTTTAAAATTCTTCAAGTAGGCAGGCTCAATGTGTTTGGTACACTATCTTTTGCTGAGGAAAGCAGCTTTCACACACATGCTGTGCTTTCACAAAACCTCAACCTGTACTATTTTCTTGTCTTCTTTTGTTGTTATTTCTGGACATGTGTTGATTTTGATAATAATACTGGAGCAGAAAATGGAATATCATAACTTTGCCTTGAGGATGCCTTTTTCTACAAATCACTTGCCCTAAACATCAAACAAAAAGTTCAGTACAACATCCTAGTACATGTGATTTTGTTACAATTAATTTTTACCACTATATACTTGAATGGGTTAGAAATATGCTTAATCTTAGGACAGTTTCTGTTGCTCACCCCTAGGCCTTTGCCCAACTCCCTTACCTTCTCATTCATTGTTTAATCTATCAAAACAGAATAGCTAGCTCTTGGGTACCGTCTCTTGGTCCGGAATCAGTTTGAAGCTCATTCTCGGGCATGGGTTAATAAGAACAAAGAATATGGATTGTTTTAGAACATGGATTGTTTTTTGTTTTCATGCTTTCTGTGTCGGATTTGTCTCTTTCTCCTTTGAAAGAAAAGAAATTCACCACAAAATCAAAGCCTAACAACTTGTGTTAGCTTTCAAAATAAAGCAAAATTGCTTCTTTTATAACCAATTGACTTTGCTGTTTCTCTCGCGTGCTCTCGGTCCTTCATTTGTTTGAAGCAATCAATCTGCCTCGAAACCAGTACCTCTTCTTTGATCATTTGTTTGAAGCAATCAATCTGCCTCGAAACCAGTACCTCTTCTTTGGTTGATCAAACTTCAAAGTAGATATTTACACTAATGCACTTTTATTAAAATTTGCTTTTGTCTCATTTTCATCCGAGTAATCTTGTCGCATTTCAATACACTAATTTAAGAAAGAATTACCATGCAAAATCTTTCTAGGATATGGACGAGCTTATAATAGTTCATAAAGCAAAAGAGTTTGTATTGAAAGATTGATTAAAATGCCAACATGGCAAACCTTGGTATGTATACAACCATTATTTGTCGGCTCTTACAATCTTTCTTCCCATTCATATAATAAACCAAACCTACATGAAATCACATTACACTAACTTATTCTCATATCATGCAACTTTGAATTTCCAATGCAATAAAGCACAAGCTTTGCTTTATTTTTTGGTCATCGAAAGAGTCACCAAGAGTTAAATTTGATCAATCATGGCATACTCTTCCTAGCATCTAACTAGCTTTTTAGTTCTACCTCTATCTTGAAGTTTCTTCCAATAAGCAATCTCAGCCTTGAAATCTCAATTACTTGGAAATCTCCATTCTCCTTGGAGAAGGCATTCGTTCCTCTCGCATTGACTACCCTCGTCCTCCCCATGCCAACTTTCATCATGTAAGCCTTCATTACTTGCCCTTTCTTTAGACCTAAAATGGTGATCTTATTAATTACCCACGCTCTCGACAAAGCAAATCTTCCATCCACGACTTTCGACATAATGGCTAGCTTGTTTCCCATTCCCAATCCTGCATAGAAGTTGACCAAAGTCCATTTTCCATTCATTATGCCTCCCATTTGAATATCAACTCCATTGTCCAAGAAAACTGATCCCGTACTGTTGAGATTACCGTTGTTGCTGCTCACTACCACCAACAACTCAAATGGAGTAGTTCTTGCTTGTTGAGTTGTCATCCCTTGTCCTTGCAAGGCCAAGATGTTGCCTTCTCGAATGTGAACATTGATTTGATCACGCGGAGCATTAAGGGTGACTTTGGTTCCCGAAGACACACTAACCGAGCTAGTGTAGTCAAAGAGATTAAACCAATTTCCTTTCGGAAAGTATGCGTCAACGGTTGTTGCCCCTTGCTTCAAAACCGGAGAGATCAAGAGACCCTTTCCAATTAGGAGTTGCGAATCAACTCCGTAAGTGTTGGGGTCATTTGGAAATGAGAAGAAGAGAGGGCGAGCAATCGGAGTTCCTTTGGTGTGAGCTTCGTACATAAGTGTGTAGTAGTATGGAAGTAGCCGGTAGCGTAAGCCATACACTTTCCTTGCGGTTTCAACCACTGATGGCCATTGGTAAAGCTCGTGCTGTATGACATTTATGTCGTAGTGGTCTCTAGCGAATGGATAAAATGCCCCAAGCTACAAAATTCAAAAGGTAGTTAATCACATATATATAGGTAAGAAGCTAGCAACGATGCTAGATACATTATGTTATACAACCTATTATACTACAAGTTTAGACATCTAGAACAAGTATTATTGTTTTAGATGATATGAAAGCATTTAATAAACTGTAGATCAAATTAAAAGGTGCATTATGAATCTTACTTGAGCCCAGCGTTGGCACAACTCTTCCGTGACATTATCATGAAAGCCACAAATATCAGCTCCAACTCTTCCGTGACATTATCAGCTCCAACCATGGAAGGGATAGTGTAAGCCATATCCTTCCAAGTTGCAGAGTTGTCACCAGTCCAATGAGCAGCAAACTTTCCCGATCCGGGAAAAGTCGACCTCGAGAGCACGAAAGGCCTTTGCCCCGTAACCCTAGTGAGGGCTAAATTGGTAGCCTTGGACTCCATGTGCCCATAGAGATTGTGCACATTGTATTCGGTTACACCGTTGAAGTGATAAGCACTCATCGGTATTGTTCGGTTCACAATGGGCCTCCTGATCCCTGCATCGTTGATCTTCTAAGGTGGGTTGTCAAGAGGGGAGTCGCTCGTGTTCGTGATTAAGTTCGCTGGCTCGTTCATGTCGGTCCAAAGGCCGTCCACCGGGACCATGTCTCGGAATCTTCTAATCTCATCGGTCCAAAATTTTACAGTTGTGGGGTTGAGGAAATCAGGGAAATGTACAGGGCCAGGCCACACTTGTCCTTTGTATAGTTGGCCTTGGTATTTGACAAAGACGTCTGATTTTACCCCTCTTGTGTATGTTCCATAGCTGCTGTTTATGCTTAGCCCTGCAATGATTAATCAATTCTTTTGAGTCATTGAAACAAGAAAATGCTTTGTAACACACTATTTGATGGACCAATTAATTAATAGGCAAATCAAACGTACCAGGAACAATGATGACAACATATTTCTGACCATTTTTGTGAAGTTTGCGGACAAATCTTTTCATGTCGGACACAGGAAACTTGATAGGATCAATTGTGAAATCCTTGTAATAATTCATGTAATCAAGGTCTGTCCATATTCCTTCTAGAGGAATCCCAACCTTTGCATACTTATCTACCACAACTTCCACCTCTTTCAAGTCCTTGTACCCGTATCGACATTGATGTAAACCTTCAATTTAACCAAACAACCAAATCATCATTGTGTTTTCTTACCAATATATATATTTTTTCAAGAATGATAGCATGTAGTACTGACCAAAGGACCAATAAGGCATAGGAGCAGGCTTGCCAATGAGGTCAGTGTATTGTTGCATGGCCTCTTCTGGCGTTGGGCCAACAAACAAGTACAAATCCACAATACCACCAATAGTCTTATAAGTGATCCTATCTCCACTATAATCCACATCCATGCCGTTGCTATTCATGAACAACACGGTGTGGGCCTTCCCAGATGGGGCCCTCATGTCCATGTAGACCGGGTGGACCCCATACAAGTTAACATCGAGTGTGTAACTACCGATGTCTTTGGTCCAAAGCGTTAGCATTTGCTTTGGGACTATCCTGAACGTGGGCTTGGTGTGCTCGCCGAACCCATAGAGGTTGGCTCGGTCCGATGGGAGAGACGAGGAGATTTGGATGAATTGGTCCTTGAATACGAGTCTCGAGTTTGGGCAGGTGGGTCTGGTGTCGAAGAGGGTGTCGTTTGTGGAGCGACGCGTGATGGTGAAGCCGAAGGGGGCGGTGTGGTGGAGGGTGAAGATGAGGTCGGAGTTGGGTGGAGAGAGGGTTGTTGTCAGTAGTTGGTCGACATCGAGGGGTTTGAGGGAGTTGGGATTCGGTTGCTTTTGGGCTCCTCGGTAGATGATGTAGTCCGGGATTTCCCAACGGGGTTTGGTTGCATCCGTTATTTTAACTCTCAAACGGAAATCTCTTTCGAAGCTGTGCACGTGATTATTGCAAGGAGAAATATATGAGCACAAATTATATTGATAGCTAGGGGCAGATCTAGGCGGGGGCAACCGCCCCCACTGGCAGTGGCGGACTTAAGCTGTGGCTGCCCCTTCATAGATAATATATTTTGAAGAGAATATTGACAATAGAAAATGAAGTATATGAATTGGTGTGAGACGCGCACATGTTTGAGGAGATCTATGTTCGAGAGTGATTAGCGGCGCCCCTGCATATTTTTTTCTTCTTTTTTTTGGAAAAATTGCTTGTATTGAAATTAGAATGGGAATGTTTGCGCATAGCACAACGATTAAGCCTCTTGCCCATGTGCAAGAGGTCTCAGATTCGAGTGTCAAGGCGGCAGTTTGCCCTTTTTTTTAGAATTGGTTAGTAAACCAGTTTTCACCCGTTTACGAGTGCTCTAGGTTAGTCCAAGTAATACTTGGGCTACCCTAAATCTTACCAAATAAAAAAAAAGAATGGGGAATGTTTAAATTTTTTTTTTCAAGAAGGAAATAATTTTATTAATTAACATAAAAAAGGTTTGTTAATTTTTACGAACCTCCTAAAACCTATCTATCTAAAGGTTTCTATTTTGTGATTTCAAACCTCCTAGAAAACCTCTTAAAACCTCCACCTTGTAGAAAACCTTGTCTTGCCAAACACCTATTTAAGTAGGTTTTAAATAGTAAAAACCTTCAAAAACCTCCACAAACCTACGCCGAACAGAACCTTAGTTACACACTTAAGTTTTATTTCAATCGCAATTTTTTCATTTGTAGTGATTTTTTGCCCAATTTAATTTTTAGTTAATTTTGATAAAATTAAAAAAACATTAACTATATTATATTAATTAAGTATATAATCAAATATAGAAACATTAAATGGTAAATTTTGGTCAATGTTTATTAGTTGTAGTTAGTAAAAATATATATATCAATTATGAAGAAAGAGATTTAAAATGTGTCAATTTATCCAGAAAAAGTGTCAATTTTAAAATTTAATATAAAAACAATTTATTGTTATTTTTGTTTCTTATATAGCTTAATATGTTTATTATATTGACTATAAAATTATTGGGACGACCTTATCCCTTTTCTTTGATGAGAGTTTTTTTTAATCCATTGCCCCTTGACTTCTTCAATGAACAAATGGATTTTTATTGTTGTTTGTGGAATGATAGACAACCCCAACATTTAAGTAGTTTCGCTCCCACTTTTAAGAGATCCTACATCCGCCATTGTTGATAGCTTAGATGAAATGAATGTGTTAATTTCATGATTAGATCATATCTAAGAACCTCACTATGTCCAAACTTTGTTACTTTATCTGCTACAACTTTTAAATTATATTTGAATTGAATATATAAAAAAATCACAGACATTCTTAGCATGTGGATTAATTGTAACATGACCTAATTCATACCAAACATGCAACGAATATTGATAGCTCTCTCCATGATCAGTCCATAATCGATTAGAACCCCTTCTGTTTCACACTCCTAGTTATTAATCAAATCTGATAACTCTTTTTATTTTTCCTTTTTTAATCATCAAGTTTTTGTGAACACCAAATGAACTCCAAACTTTCCAAACAATAAAAGTAAGGGGGAACAAAGAAGTTGAGGAAGAAGAGACATACGTAGAAGTGAAGGTGAGAGTAGGAATGTCTGATCCATAGACGTTGGAAGGTTGGATAACCTGAAGAAGGGCGGTTATCGACCTTCCATACGAATCCAACTTTGCACTCTGAATCTTGTATCCATATCCGACTTCTTCGTCTGCATTGACCTTCTCAATGACACAAACAATCACCATCAACATTCCCATGAACACCAACGCTTTGGTAGGCCAGCTATGGCCTTGGAGACTCATTTGGAATTTCTTATAAAATGGAAAATACTATCCCAAAGAGCAAGTTTTGTTTTAGTATTTGTCTTTCTTTTTTTTGGTTGTGGTTAGAATTTTTTTTTTCATTTTGTGGGAGAGGAAATGAGTTGGAGATGAGAAAATGTGATAGTGTTAGGATTTATATAAGGTGATTTCAAGATGAAAAATAATAATTACAATAATAATAATAATTATTATTATTTATTTTTCTTACCTCGTGAGAGAAGTGAAAAATAAAAAGAGATTCAGAAAGTCCACGGGCTGGGTTTGTTCAAGAATGAGGAGAAAACTATGAAAGTCATGATGGTGAGGAAACTAGTCAATTTAGAAAGTGAGCAATATGAGTAAGCAAAATTACCCGATCTAAAAAAATTCTCCGATGTGATCTATAATTATCCGTAGCTAAGATTATCCGTTAAATTTTTTTCGTATTCGATTCGATCAGACTATTTTTTTTTCGCATACTCGGATCAGATATAGATCGAGGTTTTGAGATAAACGGATATCTGCTATATCTTGTATTATATGTAACTGTTCTAAAAATCATGTCTAGTCCTTGCCTAGTAACTAATCATTGAAAGATCCCTGCACACTTAGCCATCCGGCTTGTCTAGGACTGCCAAGGCAATCATTTTGGTCATCTAGGCACTAGGCGACCCCTCTCCGTCAAGGGTCCACCTAGCGTTTTTTAAAACATTGTATATAATGTATATTTTTAAAATGAGCATATAAAAGACCGACTTGGTAAATATATGGTGTTAGGAGTGTTCTGACAAATTTATAAACAATAAATAAGATGTTCAATTTTTTTTATGCGTCATATAGTTGTCCATTCAAATTAGCGGATATCCAAATCGGATCCGCCAATTCGGTTTAAAATTGGACTCAAATCTAACAAAACTAACAAGTATTTTATAAAATGGATAGTTTGAATATCTGATCGATGAGATATTATGTACATGATATTCGACTAATTACAAATCAAATACGAATTGAGATTTTTTAAGAAAAAATACCGGATATCCAATATACCAAACCGTATCATAAATATCCATTCTCTCAATAACATTACCTTTTTATTAATTTCCCCGAGGATCAAATAATTCAAAAAGCCCGAAAAAGATTTTAATGTTTTTAAACACATAATTATGCCTATATTAATATTTACCCATATTAAGATTAGGTCAAATTTCGCAAAAAAAAAAGAAGAATTAAATAATCACCTTTTACTATCTTATTTCATTAATATATGTTTTATATAATTTAGCCAATAATACTATACAATAAAATTAGACTAAATTGTCCCATCCGGCTTGTCGAGGATCAAATAATTCAAAAAGCCCGAAAAAGATTTGAATGTTTTTAAACACATAATTATGCCTATAATAATATTGAATCACGATCAGGTGCATAAATTCACTATAGTGCTTTATGCGAGCACGTGTGAGCCGTTTGATCAAGGTATTTTAATGGCCCAGATGTGTACACGCGTTAAGTGAATTTATAGACACGAAGGGACATTTTCGTCTTTCACCCATTAAATTAAATTACAAGCTGCAACATGTACGTGTTCTTCTTCTTCCTATTCAACATGGGGTTTCATTCACCTATTTCGATCGAATCTTTTCAATTCTTGTTGCATCTTTGCTTCTTCTAAATTGGGTTTTCCTTTTTTTTTGTTGATTTCGACCCAAGTTTATGTTCTCTCTTCATTGATTTTGCTATAGATCTCTTTTCTATGGTTTTAAGTCACATTTGGGGTTTTTTTCAAATATTGAAGCTTGGTACTTCGACTACAAGTTTTTGTGTGTTTTGGACTGATTTTGTTGATTAGAATCAGACCTATGAAGATTTGTGACTGTTTTTGCTTTACAATTTCAAGTTTTTGATTGAAAACAAAGGTTAATGACCAATGCACATCTAACCGCCCACCATGTGTTCGGCAAAATGCCCAAATGTTCAACTTAGAGTATAGATTATTTTTTTTACCAATTGTTCATAAATAATGAACATAGCATACCAAATTTTAAACTCATACCATTTATGAACAAGAATACATGGCACACGTACGAAGTATTGTGAATCAAATTCTATAAACTTTATTGATAATTGTTATGAACCTAACCGTATAAAGACATGAACCCACAAAATACGGTATATGTACTAGATTATGTTACAAAAACAATAAGTATTATGAATTAGATTTCATGAACTTTATTGACAATTGTGATGAACTTAACTATATAAAGACATGAACCAGCAGAATACCATCTATGAATACCTAACACAAATTAACAAGTAGAATGAATTATATTAAATGAACCTTATTGACAATTGTTATGAACCTAAACATATAAAAATATGAACCAATAGACCAACTTATATGAACTTAATGTCATGGATTGTGAGATTATATATTATATATGAACTTGTGCTTATAAAAATATGAATCAAATGAACAAATATCATGAACCAAAAGTTGTGAATCAAAATAACAATTAAGATATGACTTAAAAGACATGAGTTATAAAGATAAACTATCATGAACCTAAGAATATAAAAACATGGACCAAAAAAGAACTACCATCAACCAAAAGACATTAAGCGTACGAAGAGTTAGCCTATGTGGGATTTGAACCCACATCTATGTGCACATGCGCATTGCTCTACCATTTTAGCTAATAGGCTACCAAATGACATGAAATATAAGATAAACTACTAAGAATTAAAAGTCATGAACCATAAGAATTATTATGAACCTAACTTACAAAAATATGAACCAAAAGAACAAGTACCATGAACCAAAAATCATGAAAGAAAATAATAACTAACATGAAATAAAAGACATGAACCATAAGATGAACTTTGATGAACCTAAGGTTATTCAAACATGAACCAAAAGAACAATTGTTATAAACAAAAAAACATTGAACAAAATTTATGAACCATAAGAAGAAATATTATGAACCTTACCTTAAAGAGTCATGAACCAATAGAACAACCAATAAGAACAAAAAGACACGACCGTATCAAGAATTAGCCTATGTGAGATTTGACCCCACATCTATGTGCATATGCACATTGCTCTACCATTTGAGCTAATAGACTATCAAATATACTATTTCTCAAGTGTCAAATGCACATTTCCCACTAATACAACAAGATATAGACTAAATTACATTGAGATTTCTCCCAAGAAGACTATATTAGACAACTTTAACATCGGCAACATATAATCAATTTATCATTTAAGTGTCAATGTTTTTCAAAAAAAGGAAGAAAGATGTGCAAATGCCTCGCCCCTTCCAAATCAACATTGAAGAAAATAAGGGTCATGTTTCATGGTTTTCGGGCTCACCCCCCCCCCCCCCTTAAAACCAAAATTGACGCAAACAAGTAACAAATCATGCGAGAATCACTCATGAAATTCCATGGTGGGAATGAATCTCACTACCCCTATCACAACAAGGCAAGTTCAGTTTGACTATGAACCTACATATTTGATATTTTAAACTTATACATTAAATATTCTGAACCATAAAATCAGAGACCGCGAACCAGATCGAGAAATTTCGAACCTAAACAGTAAACACAATCAAATACAAACACCCATCAAATCAACCATAAACACCCATTAAAGCTCAATAAACATTTCTAATACTCAATAACAAATCTTAGAACCCTCAAAAATCGAAATCAAAGGAATTCATAGATCTACCACATAAATAATAGCCATATCAAATTAGGTTTAAAAAAACTCATCTTGAAACCAATGTCGCAAATCGATGCCATAGGCCCATAGCCAAACCGATCAGAATTGGATATGAGTAAGCTTGAGGGTGAGATTTCGAGTTTGTGGTGTAGATTTGAAGTGGATCTAGAGGTTGAAGATGAGTCTCCTTTTCCCCCCAAAAAGAATGTGTGTAAGCAAAAATGAATATGTGTGATGGTATTTTTGTCTTGCCATTCAAATTTTAAACAAATTACACTCCGTGCCATTGTAAATGAATGAGACCCTAACAAAATTTTTTGGGTTGATTAATGCATCCTCTCCGTAGGTTAGTACTCCCTCCGTTCTATTTTACTTGTCTTTTTAGATTATTTCACATATATTAAGAAACTCATTGAAAATGTAGAAAATATCATTGAAAATCCAAAATTTTATAAATGTAATCACAAATTAATTACTAACTACCTTTTATAGCCAATGAATAGAGAGAAAAAAGTCAATATGAACCCTTTCCAATATACTAATTAAATAAAAATCCTTAATGGACAAATTTTGTTGAACAAAATTTTGAGGCTAGAAAGACAAGTAGAGTAGAAAGGAAGGAGTACATGCTTACACTAAATTTCTTTACTGTACTGCATGAATTACGTGCATTTACATTAATTAGGCTTGCACTAATTTAGTTATTGCCGCCTCCCTCTATGTTAGGTTAGTGTAATAATACTCCGTAGTACATGCTATAATTAGGGGCGTTTACATCAATTTTGGCTACATAAAGTAGTGGAAAATCCTTCTCCCACCCTATGCGTGGACTACTTTCAGTAATTAAAATCTTAATATAGTACTCTATCCATTTCCATTTCTTTATCCTAAAGAACTATAAGATCGTTAGTACTTAAACGAGTCGACGATTTCAGCGAAGTAGTTGACTTTAAGTAATAAAGCAACGGAATAATCAAACAGTAAAAACAAGCGTTACCAACTAAAAATGACAAGCGATGTATAGTGGAAACTCCTCGTAAACCAACTAGTTTACTTAGAGAAAAACCACTCCCTTCCAAGCTTCTTACTTGATCGAATTTCAAGAATCCTTAGACTCGCTTTATTGATTTCTTGAGTGTTTACAAAGCTCTTCCGTGTACAAGAATAAATACCACACCCTTGAACCACGCTCTACTTTTGCACTCACACTCAATCTCATGCTATGCCTAAGAACACTCGACACACCACTCGTACGAATCTCACGCACAAGTTCACTCTTTCTTCCTTACACAAATTGTAAAAATGACGCTCAAATGTCTTACCACTATCATAAACATGAAAGTATTTAAGGTAGGGCAAGAGAGATCTCGTGTGTATCAAATCCCATTCGATTAGGTAAGTGACACACACTCAATGTTTACATATCTTTCCAAATATACATGAACGCATACAATAAAATATTCTAGGAGAATCAAATCGTCTTCCTCTTGATTTTAGCACTCTTTTATGATGATCTTCTCCTAAAATAGAACGGCCTAGCTGTCTCCAAATGCACGCACACACACTGTGCTTTCCTTCCTTAAATAGATTACTCGCCAGCTGGTTATGTTAGTGACTTTTCCAAGTCGCCAACTCGACATGCAAACTCGGAGTCACTGACTCTGGAACCATCAAAACTCTATCTTCTAACAAGAATGCATTTCACGCTTATTAATAAAGAGTTTGGTTCAAATGAAACAAACTCTTATCCTGAAACGAACTCTTATCCTGAAACGAATGCACTTTTTGTAGTTAGTAGTGCACTTTTCCTACTTCAGAGTGCACTTTTTCGCATTTTTACTTTTCGTACTTTTTAGTGCACTTTCATACTTTTTGTAGTGCACTTTTTCGTAGTGCACTTTTTGTATTTTTCAATGCACTTTTGTATGAAAAGTGCACTACTAACTAGGAAAAGTGCATTCGTTTCACGTTTTAGGATAAGAGTTTGTTTCATTTGAACCAAACTCTATTAATAAAATGTACAAAGTGTATTGATAAATGGGAAAGTTGGACAATATGGGTAAAGTGTATAAAGTTTTATTGGTAAATGAAATTAAATAAGGATAGCTTTGTAATTGAATGAGTATAAAAAGTAGAAAAAGATAATGTAGATGAATAAGTTGGATAAAGTGGGTAGAAAATAAAATTGAGTGGGGGCCATATAGTAAGAAAAATATAGATGTAAGAGGAAAGGGAGAAAATAGTCAAAATACGATAAACAAAAGGGACAACGGAAATAGAAAATGTACAAACAAATGGGGACAGAGGGAGTAAAAGATTCACTACAACCAAGATTCAGACTGTCCAAAAGAATTACAAAAGATTCAGCTACGAACTGTCCAAAAGAATTGCAAACGATTCACTAAATCCACACTCAATATAATCATAGCAACAACGTTCCCAAATAATTCTTTCCATCTAGACATGGCAATTTAAACCGCACCCGACTGATACCCAAGAAAACCGACCCGAAAAATGGGTGAAAACTCGAAAAAACCGGGTGAGACCGGGTGATTGGGTGGAAGTTCGGGTACGGGTGCGGGTGGTCACTTCATCCGACCTGACCCGACCACCCAACATAAAAGAAATGTAGGAATTTCTATCCCACATCAAAAATCATGAGAGTTAGCCTACTCAATGAAGGCTATAAATAAGTTCAAACACATCATATGCAATCTCATCATTTTCTAAAATGGGTAATTGAAAAATAAGCCCAAAAGGAAATTGAGTTACATTTTTGAATTTATTTAAGCGTTCAATTTTACAATTTTAAGTACAATTTTGAACGAGATTCTAAAATTTAAAGTACGATTTTTATTACCCAAAAAACAACCAACTTGACCCAAACCCAATGAATTTTGGATGGTTCAGGTTTGGGTGACACTTGTCGGATTTTTTCTCGGGTCGGGTGAGCGGATATTGGGTTAGGGTCAGGTGGTGATAATAGTAATCCACCCGACCCTACCCATTATCATGCTAATCCCATCTTTATCTTCCCATCTTCATTCCTCGGACGACCCTCCTTCTCTTGCTGATGGGGCCCCATTTAAGACAGAACTGCTTTCGGCCTACCTACTCCCATTCCATCTCCATGCTAGAAAGGATAATGAAAAAAAGTAACAAAAAGATAATAAACGATGAAAATGAAAAATTGAAAAATGAGAAAATAAATAAATTAAAGAATAAATTACGGCTCATCAATCTGGGCGTTGGCGTATAGGTTTTCAACCTCGCTTCCGTTGTGGTCGTCATTTCCCTGAATGGTAATTTGAACATTCTCATCGTTGCCGACATTCTCGTTGTTTCCCTGAACGGCAATTTGAACATTCTCATCGTTGTCGGCGTTCTCGTTTTGAACCTCATGAATTGCATTGTCGTTCTCATCCCTATTTCCCCCAAATCTGAAATAGAAAAATTAAAGAAACGCGGAAAGAAATGCGAAAAGAGAAGAAAGGGAAAGAAAGAGGAACTTACGCAACGTGGTGGGACTGAAGTTTTGCATTATCAAGGAAATGTTTGGAACAGAGAACTTACAATAATACGAAGCTTCCTTCGTAACTCCCGAAACTTCTTCGGG
Organism: Fallopia convolvulus; assembly: GCA_964016875.1. NCBI lineage: Eukaryota > Viridiplantae > Streptophyta > Magnoliopsida > Caryophyllales > Polygonaceae > Fallopia > Fallopia convolvulus. Next base: position 27,393,766 of record OZ024730.1, read on the forward strand.
ATAGAGGGAAAGAGAAGTAAGGTTACACGATCGAAGACATCCACTGAGGAAATCAAATTTCTCTTTCCCTTTCCGTGAAACCATTTCTTTATCAATATCACTGCGATGGATGTTTCAATTAGTCAAGCGAAATTAATGTATCAATTAGGTCAAGCGAAATTGATGTATCAATTAGGTCAAGCTAATTTGATGTATCAATTAGGTGAAAAGTGGGAAAGAAATGATCGATCTCACCCTTTCGATGACGATCTTCAATTCTCGCCGTCAGAATTTGTTCGTCTACTGCAGCGACAACTCTGTTTGTTTGCTCTTCAATTTACTTCTTTTCTTCATTTTCTTCTGCATAGGCCATTCTGTTGGTCTCGGTCTCTAGCTCTCCATAGAGAGCGAGGTGATGGCGCCATGGTTATCGTCGGTTATGCTTACATGTAGCTTTATTGTTTTCGATTTTTCTGAAAAGGGGAAAGAATCAACTATCAAGGATTTAATTTAAAAGGAATGCGTGGCTAAAGGGGTCGCTTTCTCTGACCAAAGTTGAATAAGAAGTGGTTATAGAGGGAATTTGATTCATCCGTATTGTTTTCCTTTTAACTAGTAAGGACCAGCGTGCATAAAGATTTTTTTATTATCAAAACCTTGTATTGTACTCCCTCCGTCCCCATTTGTTTGTGTTCAAAGGGTTTCTTGACAACAAATAAATTTGTAATCAAGACCCCGCTGTGTATTGGGAGGTCAGGATCATCCACGGGAGGCAAGTTATGCTTGATTACTGTTCTAGAAAGTGGAAATTAAAACAAAGAAAGGAGAATCAACAAACCAATGGTGCAAACACGTTGGTACAGATCTTGTCAGGGTCGGTAACGATGCTGAACTTAGACTCAAACAAGGCAAACAACGCAGAACAAACACAGGCTCGATACCGATGGAGAAGCCTCGGTACCGATGCAGAAATAGAGTACGAAAAAGTGTTTTCGAATTGGAAAAACGATCTAGGACAAGGGTTACCACGACATAATCATGCAATTAAGATAGTGTGAAGGATAAATAACATGCATTGAAGATAAAGCTATCAACTTTCGTTGATTTAAGCAAGCAAATCAATCAACTTTCCTAAACTTAAAAAGATTACAAAATAAAAATATAAAAATCTCGAAGTCGGCGCATCTACCGATCCTGAGAACCTCGGTATCGACCCTTATAGGGTCGGTAGACTCGATTGCTGAACCATCTCGCTCTTGCCTTGCAGCAAACCTCGGTACCGAACCCACATGGTCAGTATCGAGCCTATTTTACTTGATTTTTTGTACATTTTCATAGCCTCTTTTGGATTTGTCAATATCTTGAAGCCTCTTCTTCCTTCGTTGACTCGACCATTCTCCGCTACCATCCTCTCGATCTCAAATTCTTCGGAACGCTCCTCTTCTGCTTTGAAAACCTACAAAAAACACTAAAACGGAGTAGCTTCCATACTTTTTACAAAATATGCAAAGTTATCCAAAAACATACAAAACAAACACTAAACTCCACTAAACTTAAGCTAAACAACTAAGAAAAACACTTAAAAACTATACTAAAAACACGAACATCAAAATACCCCATACTTATGCTTTCTTGTCCTCAAGCAATCACTAGACATAGACCAAAACCAAATAACATATTCATCAAGTAATAGCCTTTATCTAAAAAGCAACTTCAAAGCATAGCAAAAATAGCAAATTACTCTTAACGTCATAATACATATTTATGCAACCAATAAACATAAGCAATCACAATCCAACCTCGCCAAGGATAATGTGTTTCACTCGACTCTCATGTGTTTGGGCTTATAAATTCATCTAACTCAATCTAATATGCAAAAACTCATAGAAATTGGAACTTATATCACCAAATTCTCCACCAAAGATGTAACACCCCGATAATTTATAAGGAATTGAGGTGCTCCCCATGTCAACAAGAGCTTTTCCTTTTCTGGGTTCGAGTGAGGACAAAGAACTCAGAAGTTAAGCATGCAGGGGCGAGAGTAGTACCAGGATGGGTGACCGCCTGGGAAGTCCTCGGGTTGGCATGGATAGCACTTCTAAAGCCTCGGGCTTTACAAATGGTATCAGAACTGACTCTTGGTTACGAGTTGGCTTGGCCCGGTGGGCGGTCACTCGACCCAGAGGTTTGGTGCTTGGGCCTTACCGAGGACGTCAAGTGTTTAAGTGGGGGAGATTGTAATACCCCGATAATTTATAAGGAATTGAGGTGCTCCCCATGTCAACAAGAGCTCTTCCTTTTCTGGGTTCGAGTGAGGACAAAGAACTCAAAAGTTAAGAGTGCAAGGGCGAGAGTAGTACCAGGATGGGTGACCTCCTGGGAAGTCCTCGGGTTGGCATGGGATAACACTTCTAAATCCTCGGGCTTTACAAAAGATTTGTCAAAACAAGAAAAAATCATCAAGAGATCTTAGGCTCAATGAAAAACTTCATTGAAGTTCCCATTCGGACGGGTTGTAATGGGGCTTGGTAATGACAATAAGGCGTGGAAATATTTTGGCTATGCGGGGCTAATAATATCCGAGAATAAAGACTCCTAAAAACTCAAATAAAAACTCTCATAAAAGATAACCAAACTCCTCATTTTTTCTTGCACACTCTCTTTCACTCACCCATTTAAAGCCTAGAAAGTCTCATATACATAATATAACGAAACTCTTGGCTTTGAACTTTAACACACTTGCACCTTTTTTGCTTTCTTTTCTTCATTTTTCTTCACTTTTTTTTCCTTTGTGACAGCCTCGGTACCGACCCTTGCTGGGTCGGTATCGAGCTTGATTGGCTTCCCTTCTTCTTCTTTATTGTGCAATTTTCACGAAGAGATCTTTTTACAAATTTAAAACAAGAGACTTCCAATCTTCCCCAACCAAACCCTTTATTTTCGAACCAACATACATCTTGCACTCAACAAAAACAACTCCTCTCCAACTAAGTCCTAATCCCCGGATAGGGTCAAGCTTATATCAGCTAGGAAATAATTTTGTGGAGCTACAAATAAAAGGCTTCATGCTCAATTTTGCTTCAAAAAAAAGGATAATGTAAGGGTGGATAAGGATTAATAGGGCTCATGAAAATTAAGTTCTCTATCATCTGACTTCACAAGTAATGAACTAAAAATCTTATAAAGCTCTTGAGAAATAGATAACCATCACAATTCCAAAAGATGATATACATATAGATAGCAAATCACACATGGAAAATCAAGGCTATAAATAAAGCTCACAAGGTCAATTTTTTGTTGGATTGTAACTACTCATGCTAAAAGTCATATGCACTCAGTTTCATCATATTCTATTTCACTATAAAAACAATTTTATCATGAGATTTAGGCTATACTATAAAAAAATATGCTAAAAGGAATTACATGGCCATGCAAAGTAAAAGCAATCATAAAACCATAAGATCAAGGGTACTCATCAGTTCTAAAAATCTTTTTGTAATTTTTTATTTTTCAATTTTTTGATCGATTTTTTTATATATATGAAAAAGAAAGCAACAAAAGAAACTTAAACTATCAAAGAAAAAGAACTCAAAAACACAGTTTTCTTTTCCCTCCCTACCCCATACTTAAACATTACAATGTCCTCACTGTAAAAACAAAGTAAAGCATAAGAAAAGATAGGGAAAAGAAAATAAACTCACAAAGTGGTTGTCGAAACATAGGAAGCATCCTTGAATAAGAGATCATCAGAGAGTCTTTGGTGGGTAATACTTTTCCTTGTTGTCCATGAATATGGCAATTGACTTCCAACACTCATCATGCTGTTGGCCACGTTGCTCTCCCTCCCAATAGCGAGATTCGACTCTCTTGTGGCGTTCCTCCTTATGTGCCACTCGAGCTTCATACGCCTCTTGAAACTGGTTCATCTGATTGTTGAGTTGGCATTGATTCATGCACAGATGTTCCATCCTGGAGGCCAAATCATGCGCCCATTGTGGTGGAGGGACAGAACTCGAGGCATAGTTGTTGAGGGTCATAGGACTCGGAGCAGGCGCATTGTCGAAGTGGAAAGGCTCGATACCTTTCCAGCTTGTTGTTGTTCCGACTTCTGTAATTCTTTAGCCAAAACATTCTATTCCGCAAACTTCTACTCTACTAAAAAAACTCAAAAGAAAGCTATAAAAAAGAACTATATAAAAAAATAAAACTAAACCGGGTTGCCTCCCGTAAGCGCTATTTTTAACGTTGTTAGCCCGACAAACTTACCTTGGCTAGTCTCAAGGTGGTTCTCTTTCGACTCTATCGGGGTCATGGAGGACTCCATACTTAGCCGAAAAGGCATTGTGGTTCCTTCTTACTAAATTCGGCCCTTCGTCTTCTAACAATATGCTCGGTATTCCTACACAAGGGTTAGTACAGTCCGAAAACCAAGGAGGTTTCGACTCATCTACAATATGAATTGTAGGATATGGTGTAGGAATCTGATATAAGGAAGGATCATAACCGGGAATAATGAGATTGGAGAAGGAATACTCACCTTTGTTCTCCAACGAGAGGCTCGTTATCGAGGTTGCCGAGGTCGTTACTGACCTGTCTGGAGCAAGGCCAACCTCGGTACCGCGCCAGAATGTGCCTCCCTCGTCATATTTCTATATGAAGGGCTCGGTACCGTCCCAAGGTGGGTCGGTAGTCGGCTTAGTACTACTCTTATAGGCGTTGTTGCTTGGGAGAGAATCTTCCGGCTCAACATTACCGAGCTTTGGCTGGAGCATCTTGATCTTTGTAGTAGCGGTTGTTTCATTGGAAGCTGGATTGAGACTAAACTCGACCCGCTCCTCCCTTATGTCAAAGGTGAGGAGTCCCTTCCGAACATCGACTCGAGCACCCGATGTGGAAAGGAATGGTCGGCCTAGAATGATGGGTACTACGGGGTCTTTAAGCATATCAAGAACAATAAAGTCGTTTGATACGAAGAATTTGCCCACTTGAATAGGGAAATCATCAACGACCCCGATAGCTTTTACATTAGAACCGTTTGTCATGTACAACCTCATATCAACGGGTTCCAAAGGTCCCATATTGGCTTTTGACCAAATAGATAAGGGAAGTAAACTAGCACTGGATCCCAAATCACCTAGTGCCTTGAAATGGTGGTCGCCAATTCCAATAGTAATCGCAAATCTTCCAAGGTCACCTAGCTTCTCTGAGAGGGCTCTAGATCGGACTTCATTGGTCAGCTCAGAAATAGACCTTTTCCTGCTAAGAATGTCTTTCAAGAATTTTGTTTAAGCCGACATTTCGATTAGGTCCTCAGCAAATGGTATAGAAATATTTAAGCCCTGAAGAATTTTAATATAACGCTTAAATTTTCCTTTTGTAGAGTCCTTAGACTTCTTAGTAGGGAAAGGAAGGGTCTTCACCGATCTCGGAACCAAAGCGGGCTAGAGAGGTGGTGCTACCGAATCGACTAGAGGGTCAAGTGGTGTTGTAGAAGGGTCAGTACCGACCCTAGTGGGATCGGTACCGAGCCTTGAAGCATCGGTGTCGAAGAATTGCCTGGAGTGGGGTCGGTAATAAGCCTTGAAGCATCGGTATTGAGGGTTTTAGGCTCAGTATTGACCTTTTTGTCCTTAGCCTCAACACGGTTTGGTAGTGTCTTTCCGCTCCTGAGGTGTACAACTGCTGTTTGCCCTCTCGGGTTCTCATCGGGATGGCCCGGGAATTTGCCTTGAGGTCTTGGAACTTGTGCAACAAGGTTTCCAAGTTGTGAGTCCACACTCTTTTTCCAATTTTCGAATTCTCCCCATCTTTTCGTCTGATTGTTAAGGTTGGCTTGGACTCCATCAATCTTGCTATGGACGTCATTGAATTTACTATGGACTCCATTGACGCCCTCTTTTAACCCTTGCACCCATGAAGGTGCCTCTTGATAACCTAGAGGTTTGTAAGAAGGAGCCTTCCTCTCTTGTGGTGGAGGTGCTTGGTTTTGACTTTGATTGTAACCTCCCCAACTAGGATAATTGGTTGTCCTATCATAATTATTAGGTGGGTTTCTGTATTGCCCTCTCATATAATTCATTTCAGCATATGTCTCAACGACTCTAACTTGCTCAATGTTAGTGCAAGAAGAAGTACTATGTGCTTGAGAGCCGCATTCTTGACAAGGTTGAGAGGTTTTTAGAAAACTTACCTGTTTCTTTAGACGGTTGATCTCATCCTGTAAGAATTGATTTTTAACATAGAGATCAATTTCATCTTTATTTGGGACGTAGAGACGTTTTTGAGGCTGGGGTGATTGTTGGGTCACATACATGGCATCGTAATTGGTCAATTTGTCCATCAACTCCCATGTAGTAGTGGGATCCATCTCAATAAAACTGCAAGCAGTGTGCATGTTGATGCGGTTCTTTGTGTCGGCGTTAATCCCTTGAAAGAAGATTTCTTGTAGCACATATGGTGGTTGCCCATGAGTAGGGCATTGTTTGAGCATCTCCTTGAACCTCTCCCACGTCTCCACAAAGGTCTCGTTAGGCAGCTGGTGGTAAGAGGTGATACATTCTCTTAACTCTGTTGTCTTAGCAGGAGGAAAGAACTTTGTCAAAAATTGATCATACAAAGCCTTCCAATTCCTGATAGACTTAGGAGGTAAGCTCTCTAACCAGCTCAGCGCCTTTCCTGTGAGAGACCACCTGAAAGCTTTGAACAGAACATATTCTAAAGAGACACCGTCAGCAACAATAGTGTCACATAAATTAATAAAGCTTTTAATATGTTCCATAGGGCACTAAGTAGGTTTCCATTCAAACTGAGCCCTTTTTTTATCAAGGATATGAATTGAGACATAATCTCAAAGTTCTTCTCTATCTCCGGAAGCACAATTGCGGACTCGGGCACCCTCAGTTCTGGATGCATATACTGTTTGACATTCCTTGGATAGGCATTGAGTTGCTCCTGTAGACGGACATTGTCTTCTCGTTGTCGTTCGGCCTTTGCAGTTGCAGTGGCTCTATCAATTTGCACGACATCGAGCTACCTCTGGAGAGCAACCATCTGTTGTGCCATCTCTTCAGGTGTCATGGCCATGGCTTGGTTTTCTCTTCTTTTGTGATGAAGGACACGTTCAGGTTCAGAATAGTAATCACTATGATCAAATTCAAGCTGCCGTCGTCCAATTCGTATAAGTTGAGAAAATAAACAAAAGAAAACAAACTTAGAAATAAAAACGGGGTCGGGCTATTCCGAAACCCACAAGTAATAAAACACATCATTGTTGCCTCCCTGACAACGGCGCCAATTTGTTGAAAGGGTTTCCCGACAACAAATAAATTTGTAGTCAAGACCCCACTGTGTATAGGGAGGTCAGGATCGTCCATGGGAGGCATGTTATGTTTGATTACTATTCTAGAAAGTGGAAATTAAAACAAAGCAAAGAAGAATCTACAAAACAACGTTGCAAACACGTCGATACCGACCTTGTCAGGGTCGGTAACGATGCTGAACTTAGACTCAAACAAGGCAAACAACGCAGAACAAACGCATGCTCGATACCGATGGAGAAGCCTCGGTACCGATGCAGAAATAGAGTAGGAAAAAGTGTTTTCGAATTGGAAAAACTATCTAGGACAAGGGTTACCACGACATATTCATGCAATTAAGATAGTGTGAAGGATAAATAACATTCATTAAAGATAAAGCTATCAACTTTCGTTGATTTAAGTAAGCAAATCAATTGACTTTCATGAATTAATTCACTCTCTACTTATTTTTAGATCCAAAGCTCGAAACTTTCGTTATCGAACAATATCAACTTTCAAGGTTAAAACTTTATCTTTCGATCAAGCAATAAACTGGAATTACCTCGACTTTCGTCCAAGCATAAGCACAAAACAAGTAGATAAAAGATAAAAGGCAATTAAACATTCATCACACATTCAATCATGCACAATCATGTCGGGTTTTCAACCCCGATCCTAGACCAAATTCAGAACTAGACCAAATTAACCGAACCTTTTTATGGAACAAGGACTCTAACCTTAAACCACTTATTGGGTTGTGTAATAGCCGCTATTTGTAATAAAAAAAAGAAATGGTTAATTTAATAATTTATATATTTCTTTAAAATAACAAGTTATTCTTTAATATGATTTTTCATAATAAAAATAATAATTTTGATTAAAGTTTAACTATGTAGAAATAAAAATTTATTTTAATTAAATATAATCGATATGTTATATTCCGTTAGCTTAAAAAAAAATAATAAATCAGAAGGGAATGGAGGGAGAGTAAAAATGCTAGAGGTGGGACTCAAACCCCCGACCAGGCGACCACTTGCACTCTCCACACCCAACACTCCTCCCTTACCGCTATGCTACCAAGTCCTTATTATTTAAGGGTTCCTTTTTATTTTATTCCCTTATTTCTTTTAAAAGCTTTCTAGAAGCTATCATTGGAGATTTGATTTGACGTACAACCATTCTTCTTCATCTCCACCTCTTCTCTTCTCCATTCCTCCTCCACCTTCACCTCCCCTGCCTTCAATCCCCTTTTCTCCACTTGAACAAGCTTCTTCCACCTCACCGTGGGAGGAGCCTCAAATCTTCAATCTTCCACTATAAATAGAGGTTGGAGCAAGGGTTAAAATCACACAACAATTCCCCTCATTCCCAATCCCAATTCGTACTAATTTTCAAACCAAAATCTAGCTTTTGTTCTTGTACCCAAATTTGAATATTTCCACAAATAAAATCCACAAAAATCCTTCTCCCCCTCTCTTGGCCGCCGTATGACCGCCGACCACCAGCCAGGTCGCCACCGCTCGCGCTGGGCCCTCTGCCGCCCAGGAGCGTCGCCACCACCGTCTGCTGGTGTCCCGCAGGTGCTCACCTCCATCGCCGCTCCATCATGTTCTCTTGTGCGTAAGAGGGAAGAAGAAGGAGTAAGTGGGCTAGTAATTTTGGGTAATTTTTGGACTAATGTTGGGTTGATTTTTGGCCCAAAAAGTCATAAATCAACCATCGGAATTTTTATTATAGAAGAAGGAGAAGGAAAAGCCCTAATTCGTGCATCTCGATTTTTGTGCCCATTTCCGTCCCGTTATATCTCGATATAATTCCCGACTCGTAATTTTATTTAATATCTTTTTATAAAATAATTTCTGCATATAAATAATATTAATTTAAAATTATTTGAATAAATATTACAACTGGGTGATAACGGTGAATTTGGTCGTGCAAATCACGGATATGAAAAGAATCCAAACTAAGAACCGTAGTCTTTAGGAAGTCCCGTTCGAATCCGCAGAGAGACAAATTTTATCTTTTGTAATGAAGTTTGTGTCAAACAAGTAACAAGGGTTTTTTGATTGCAACAATGTCTAAGCATGCAAACCTAACAAAGCAATAAAGGATGTGAATAACAATATTTGGGAACATAGCTTAGGCAAACAAATATCCACAATTGTATGACAAGTTGATCCTTGATTTCACATCATTATCACATGCAATGGATTTTCCATTTCCTTTTAAATTCTAAACAACAACACAACCAGATACTATTAGTTCTAACTAATTGAACAACTATGAAGCCATCAATGATTCAGTTTAATAGCATCAGTTAGGATAGGAATACAATTCTAGCACAAAACAACCAACTTTTATCCTAGATTGCAAATCAAATCTCTTATGTATAAGACTAGCACAACCAGATACTAGTACGATGTAATTGCTACTTCAATCTAGAGATGTTCAACCAGTAACACTCTAGATATAGCAATAGATTCAATAACAACAATCCCTAGTTGATCAGCCTAGAAACTATTGAAATATATTTCATAAATATTCATACAAGGGAGAAGATTAAATCCATACAATAGATAAGGAATTAGAAATCTCATAACTTTATTCAAAACGATGCTTCAATTGTCCGACTAAGCAAAGAGGCTTAGTTCTCCATAGAAAATATGTAAAACCTAGAATGAAAAGTATGAGAATGAGAATAAGAGTTTATTCTCCCAAAAACCCTAATATAAAGTAGGAAACTAGTTCTAAACAACATCAATCACGTAGGATATAGGCCCAGAATAATAATAGTAAGATATAATGCACTCAGGGACTGAATATCGTGAGCCCATAATGGTGGCGCTAGCTGCCCATAATGGCGGCGCCCGCTACCAACAACAGTCAGCACCCTTCGGTTCAGAATTCAGGTCTCACTTTGGGGACTGTTTTGACTACCTTCGAGTTGGAATTTGAACTCGGAGTACATGAATTGTAGCTCTCTGAATTAGCTTTTCAATGATAACAAATTCAACTTCATCAGACCACTATAGCTCCTGAACGAACCCTCGCAAGACAGAGGTGTCGAACCAACAACTCCAATGGATGGCCCGAATTCAAGCGTTCTTTTCCCCGATTTCCATTCCTTTCACACTTGTTCTCTTTAAGACCTGTAAAACAACATAGAACAAGTGCTAAAACCCAAAACTCCTAGACACTCTAATAACTTAAAGAAAGTAACTAAAACTACCTAAAAACAAAGCAAACGAAACGGAAACATGCATCCCAAGCACTACCTATATGCGGGTTAATAAAAAGGGAATTTATGAATTAAATTTATTGCATACTCATCTAGCTATTTTATAATTTTTATCAAATTATTTAAGACATCGCTTCAAAATAATAATAAAAGAATATTATTATTGAGTTTCTCGTGACTAAATTATCAAAATAAATAATTTAGAATAATTTCCTTACTCTTAGGAAAAGGAAATAAATATAAGGTTATTATAAGAAATGAAATAAGGATTTTATTATAAGCCATTTCTTTATACTATCTCGGATTGCTAGGTTAAGCTATCGAGATTTCTAAGTCGTTTTAAATTCCGAGCTTTCGTTAAGATCAAGTGAAGTTCAAGGCAAGTGAATATTCTCCTTGTAACCTTTTTGATATCTTGATTCAGTTTTCTTCTCTATGTTGGGAACATACTTGTTTGCTTAAATAAAGGAACATAGCATATACCTATTATTAGAAATAATGACATTTTATTATCTTAATTATTAATCGTAAGCTACAAGTGAACTTAGGTCCATTTATTGTGGTCTTGCTTATTTCAATCTCTTTTCGAGATTTGTTATGGATTTAAGATAGTTTAGAGATGCGGGTTTGACTCTAACATCTCTATATAATATATCGAGTGGTACGACTTTACACCCTCCCCTTGGCAATTCATTATAAACCATCATGTGGTACGGTTCATCACCCTCTCTTCCCTCGGTATTATCGAGTGGTTTGGCTCATCGCCCTCTCTTCCCTCGGTTATTCAGATCATTATCTTTTCCGCTCCTATTCGTTGGAGGAATGTTACACCCTAGCTAGGTGTTGGAACTCTGTTCCATTTGTGGATCCGACTCTTTCATAGCCCCCACCCCCTTAAAAATCGTAAATTATATAAATTGTTTTGACACGTAATAAAGATAGGTGCTAGTGCACAATAATTAAAATGAGCCAAGTTGGATTAGTACAACTTGGAAGACCAACCCATCTCTCGGCTCTTTGAGGATCATCCTTCCAATTTGAATGCTTAATCGGGCTTGTCTAGGTGGGCTTGGTACTTAAGCGCCTTCGGGCCACCTCCTCGATCTGGAGCTCCGAATATGATGAGGTTAGTTGAGGTTCGATAAGGGTACGAGAGACTTTTATAAACTTGATGTGTAATAAAACGTTCCCAACAATACTTGTACTCTAAAAGGATCTACAATCTCGTAGTATCCTTCTTCTCATGGAAATATGGAATAGTTTATCTCTCTTTGAGATGAACTAGTTCCGTTCTTATAAGCTCCACAAAAGATGTTGTTAATTTCAATTAAATCTTCTCCATTATCTTATTGATAAAAAGATGATATTACCAGTCTACCCTTGAGAATTTCCATTCTCACTTGCTTAGTCTCCTTAGACTAATTCCATTTGTTTCTGCATTTTTTCTTGGTATTTCTCGCCCTTTGCAAAAATATCAGACTCTAGAAAGCTTCCACCAAAGGTTTGAAGACGAAGGTCAAGGATTTGAAGGAAGGAAGGTGAAATACATTTTTCAAGCATTTCACATACATTTTGGGTCCCACGTGGCGTGTCAAGAACTGTAACTTATATTTCTATTGTTTGACTTTATCATACTATTTCACTTTTGAACATTGAAGTTGTAATAACAATATTTAAAGTCTCATGTTTGAGCACCTTTAATATGTATGTTTTATCTTTGAATTTCCGCAATTTTATTTGAATTTAATTACTTTAAAAGCCTTGGGTGACTTTGGATGGTAAAATCCGAGGTCATTGGCGGTAATACCCATCGTTGCAAAATAGGGGTGTTACAGGTGGGACAAGGTATGTAAACCAAAAACCTTTGGAGGATTGGGAATAGGAAATCCGAACATATGAACAAAGCATTGCAGATGAAACTACTTTGGAAGCTCTTGACATAACTAGATAATATATGGGCAAAAATTATGAATGAAAAATACGCCCGTACTCATGTATAAAAAGCAAGCCAATACCTCATGGCAATGGACAAAAGTTATGCACCTCAGGGATGAGTTCCAGAAAGGACTTATATGGCAAGTTGGAGATGGAAGAACGATTAGATGGGTGAATCTAGATACACTTGAGGGATTCACATTAAACACTAATGTGGTGACTAAGACCACCCTGGTAGCTGAATTCATCAACAACAATAATGAATGGCGCCTTGATGCGCTGAATAGCATTCTCCCACCGGAAGTAGTCAACAAGATCATCGCAATACCAATCCTGGAAAATCACATTAGAGATAGACTATACTGGCCCCCAACAAAAATGGGTGGTTTTCTACTGCGTTTGCAATAGAGCTAATCACTGGAGTTCATCGCCTAAATCCATATCCTAATGATTGGATTTGGAAACTGGATACTTATTCAAAAGTCAAAAACTTCATGTGGAAAACTTCCCAAAATGGACTCCCAACAAAAATAAGGTTGCTATAGAAAAGAATTGCAACCCCACCTAGGTGCGTTATGTGTCACTGTACAATTGAAGACACTAGACATCTACTTAGAATGCTTGCATACTCATAAGATTGTTGACAAAATCAGGGACCACAATGCCCAACCTATAAGCTTAGGATCCAGAAGATATGAGGCTATTTCAGTCCTTCAAGTTGAAGCATTAGCCTTATAGGACGAAATCCGTGAAGCTCGAAGACTTAGAGTCACAAACCTTGAAATAGAAGGAGATAACGTTATAATTATCAATGCTATCAAAGGTTGTGGTAAATGCTCATGGGAAATTGAGATGCTAGTCTCGGACATTATGGTATCCATTCACCAAATTCCTAATATATATTTGTACCATGTTAACATGGAATGTAATGTTGTGGCTGACAAAATCGCTAAGTTGGGCCACAACACCCCTAATGATCTTCTGATGGATCATATAAAACTTCAAGTTTTCATCCGTAAGGATGTTCTAGGACATCCCCTTAGGGACTTCCTAATTCTTACATGTTCAAAAAAAAAAACTAAACTATATAATAAGCTTTGAACCGTGAAAGCTCAGTTAAACTAAAGACACGTCTCGTTATATAATGATTTTGCAATCTGATTTTGTTCTTTGATTATCTTAGTGGCGCTTACCAAAATTCAGTTGGTTACAGTTCCTAAGTGATTCACAAGTTTTCAAGTTCAAATCCTCTTACACATATACTTCATCCGTTTCGCAATGTAAGTCGTTTCTAGCTCTATAAGGTGTTTCATAATGTAAGTCATTCATTCCCTTATTTAATGTAAAACTTTCTAAAATAGGTAATTACTCTATTTAACTTACTTAAACATTCCAACAACATTAAACTCAAGCAATTGTAGTGTATTGGAAGTTTACTTTTGTTGGGAGTATTTAATGTATTTATAAAGGAGAAATATTTGTGCACACAAGAAAAGTGTTGGGCGCACACGGAAATTCACTCCTCATGAAGAGTGAGTTCTATGGATACTCGATGGACAAAATTTATCACGCTTCGTGAAGCGTGTCTCTTCATTAGGGGTGCTTAATGAGTTGACTCAATTTGACTTGCGGGTCATGTGTTTACCTGCTAAAAATTCATTGACCAGCTAAATATTTATTAACTCGCGACCCGACCCACTAGTTGCGTGTTTTCTGGGTTGGGTCGCGGGTCGACCCGTTTGACACAAAAAAAAGGCAATTCTGAATGTCCCACAAGTAAGGGTGTGCAACGGATAGACCCGACCCACAACTTTTTTAAAAAAATATTATATTATTTCATTAAAGAGTTAAAAAAATTATTATATTACTTACGGGTCGGGGCGGGTCGACCCATTGAGCATCCCTACTCGTGGGACATCCGGAGTTGCTTTTGTGTGTGTTAAATGGGTCAACTCACGACCCGATCCGCAACCCGCGGGTCGGGTCGCGGGTCAATAAATTTTTTTACGGGTCAGCGACCCGCAAGTCAGGTTGGGTCGACCCATTGAGCATCCCTAATGAAGAGCCACGATTCACAAAGCTTGATACCTTTTGTCAATCGGGTATCCACAGAACTCACTCTTCCTGAAGAGTGACTCTTCATGAAGAGTGAATTTTCTGTGAGTGACGGGCACTTTTTTTGTGTGCACAAAGAATTGGCCTTTATAAATCCAAGATTAAAGAGTTAATAGTGCATGGGATAAAAACAAGCATTAAATTATATCTTTTCCTTTTTAAGCTTGTCTTAATTCCTGTGCAACGGATGAAGAGCAGCATTGACCATAAAATGCCCTGTCCAGATGAAGAGCAACATTGACCAATCAAACTAGACGAACCCAAGGCCAGACCAAAAAAAATCTTACTGGCACTTTCTATGTTTCATTCATTATCTATTCCAATCCTTCAACCATTCATGTGATTAAATTTTTTAAAAACAACATTATCATAACACAAAGTAAAACAAACTCCATTCCATCAGGGAATCATGATCCTAGAAGAATCTTCAGAGCGGTGAAATTTACTTGCTATGAATTAATAGCTGATATTACAATACTGCAAGTATCTTCCACCCAACAAAAAAGGATGCAAAAGGGAGCCAGAGATGTGTTTTACATAAATAGTCAATCAAAATTGTTCCCATCAGAAAGGTAAATCACAATAGCAATAGCTGCCAACTCTAGTTTTGCCAATCATTCATCCTCATCCGAATAGTTGAACTTCACTGAGTGAGATTGTAGATCGATCAGTCCTCCCCTGTAGCTTCCACGCTTCTTCTTCGTCTTCTCATGGCGAAAATCCCTACACCAAACATAAGTCAGACTCTTTATTAACAAATCAAGCAATATGATGAGAAGGCACGCTCTAAAGGTTCAATGTAAGAAAACAACTCATGCACAGAAAACCAAGAATATATAAGTTATGTTGTCGTACCTTCCTCGAACCTGACCCAAAACTTCCTGTGCTTTTGCACCATACCCAATTTCTGCACCATCCTGTAGACATATTATAAGCAAATTAAATAAGTAAGACTCACATACTGTGCCAATCAGGCAACTCACTCATCCCAAATGCTATAATATAGAAGCAAGCCCTTATGTTGATTATAGAAAGCCCCTCAAATAAATGAAAAGAAGTAAATACCTTAGCCCAGTAAGAATTATCTTGAAGTTTTTCATCTGCAAATTCCACCTCATCTGCTTTCACCCTTTGAAATGCATTCTGTGTCCTTGGCTGCAAATATATTTCACAGAATAAGAAAAAGCTTACAAAAGAGCATGTGTCATATAAATTACTAACGTCGGCCAGTCAATGGCAAACCAGTTACATCCTGGCAACATTCACATTAATCAGTTAAATTACCAAAAAAAGATGCAAGGAAAAATGACAACGTTCAAAAAGAAAAAAAATAGAAGTCAAGGAATGCATATGGTATTTCAATTTTATCTACTATATATAAATTATCATAACAACTGCAAATCCAGTGTGTAATGTCAAAAGAACCACCAGAAAAGAAATGTGAGTCACTCAGAGGAAAAGGACTATACTGGCGCAACCTCCTGACATGTTCAGGTTATGGGTGCCCCAATCTTGACCACCCACATCTCGCTTGAGCGGGACTATACTGGGTGATGATGTTGTAAGAGGAAAAGGACATACCTCAGTAGATCCATTTTGCTTCTTTGCTGAGCTTTTCTTCAAAGCAGATTCATCTTCAACATTATCTCCTGGAAGCATTTTTGAATGTTCAACAGAGATAGAGGATGGTGTTTGCAAATCCACCTGGCCATTTCCCAACTGGCTAACAAGATCATCCGCTGAGCCAGCAGTCTTCTTCCTGCGCTTTGAGTCTTCAGTTGCTTCCCCAAAATCATCACTTTTGTTCTCCTCAGAAGAAGACTTTTTCCGCTTTTTTGAACTCTTTTTCTTATCTTGTTCAGTTCCTTCTACCAATCCTTCAATAACCCCCAAGTCATTGTCCTCAGCATCATCAATTTTACTGCCCTTGTTCTTCTTTCGTTCAGATTTAGATTTCATGCTCTTTTCAGGCTCAGTGGACCTCTTATCCGTATTCTCGTCACATGATGCCTGTAAATTCTCATGCAAAGGCTCAGCTGCAGGTTCACTTCCCTTTTTCTTCTTCTTGTCTTTAGCTTTCTTAGAAGATTTTTCTTCACATACATTGTCTACTAAAGCAACTTCTGATTCTACTGAGTGAACTTCACCATTTTGTGTTGAGGAATCCTTTCCACTTTTCTTCTTCTTTTTCTCCTTGGATTTTATAATTACATCATCATCTACAATCTTTTGTGATTTTTTGTCAGAACTGATGTTGTTCTCATCTGCATCATTTAGGGAGCTGCAACATAACATGAAATACATATCACTGAATAAGATAAAATATTACAATCTAAAGTCTATATCACTGGTCCTTGGGAGCATGCATTTAATTTTCCTGAGTGAGAGATAAAACAAGCTAATAATACAGCACTCTCATAGAACAAACTACTTAAAGCAAGAGAAAGTAAATAAATCCAAAAGAAATGCAACAGGAATACTGAAGGGGCTATAGAGATTGTTACGGAAACGAATACATGTAAGAAGCTCCAAACTCTTCAGGGATATGATCTCATACTAAAAATAATAATCGCAGGTCTACTTCGACTCCACAGATTATTGCACTTAAGTACAGGGTAGCACAGATGGTAACATCAAGTAACACAGAATACAGGATTCAGACAATTGCCCAAATTCATCAAGACAATTCACTATGAGACTACGATGCCACAAGACGACAATAACATCATTATCAAACAAAGCTCTTCACATCATGTATGTATTTCCATTTACTCAACAAGGGAATAGGAGTGCAACCTACCGCACATCCAAATACATACAACACGCATGTTCCAGGTTGAGCAAACAATTCTTCGAACTGTCTCTCTGCAGAAAGCAAAAATACAAGAAACTCAGATCGGACTAGCAATATCACTCTTCAACAATTTAAACTATCTGAAACAGCAGATGGCATTCCCTAATTAAATACAATAAATAAAGTGGAAGTTGATTACATATGTGGTGATTCAAAGAAGAAATTAAGCATCTTGATAAGCAAGACAATACCACAAAAAATAAGGTGAAACAGACCAACGTTTCGAACTCATGATTATCGGAAGAAAGCTGGAAGTAAAACATGATATCTAATTAAGCTACTAAAAAATATGGATTTTGAGATCATACATGTTCCGATATAACAATGGAGATCTAGGGAAATCATAGCATAAATAGCCTTCTTACATCTAATACGCAACCCCAGTTCGCATACAACAGTAACACGGCAGTGCAACCAGAAATTTATTAAAGCAAACACGCAACTCAAACTTGAGAGAACTTGTAAATCCAGAACCAGAAAAAAAAAATCATCAACAACACTAGCAATAAAAATGCTCAAAATTCTTTGGAGACACACCTCGATTGATGCTTCAGAGAGAAACTTCTTGAGAGTTTTGGAGAAGCCTTTGGATTCAAGGAAGTCACAGATAGCTTGGAGAATAAGAGGCATCTGCTCAGCAGTAAGACAAGGAGGCTTGCCACCGGAAGAGGTTTTGGCGAATGAAGAAGAAAGAAGTACCTGGCGAGGTTTCATGGCGATTAGACCTTGCACCATTGTAGCTTCTTCTTCCACCTCTGAGTTGAGAGAGAGTTTTGGCTCCACGAATTCCAACTGTGGGAGACGAAATGGGCTAGCAGCCGTTAGGGTTTGGGGAAGTCTTATAAGAAAATAGTAGAAAATGTTTTATATTTATTTTTTTATGGCATGCTTTGGAGTATTTTAGAGTTAGGCCGAATAGCATAAAACCATCCGTATAATTTTGATATTTCACTTAACCAACCTTATATTGTAAAATTATGGAAAAGTACCCTTATTTGACCTTTTATTAGAAATGAACCACCCATCCTCACTTAACGTTCAATTCCGTTTGCATATTAATGACATGACACTTAAATTTAAATTGTTTTTTTTTTGTTTTTTAGCTTAAGTAGACAAATGATTCAAACCATCTCAAATTCGATTGAAACCATTCCACTCCCTCGAGAAAACTCACTCACGAGAAAACTCAACTCTCTTAGATTTGGAGCTCTAACTTCACAAGGAGAATCGATTGGGTTGTTGGGTGATTAAAGAGACCAAGGAGAGTCGATTGAGGAATTTGGAGTCGTTGGGTTTCGTTCGACTTCGATTGGGGTTGCATTGCTTAGATTCTAAGGAGATAAGCTGCAAGATTGAGGAGCAATTGACGACATTAAAGGCTTTGATTCTTCTGAGCAGGTAAGCAATTGAAAGGCTCATAGATTGATTGTGCTTTAGAGCTTTTGGAAAGGGTTTATGGCCGCGATTGTGCAATTAGTTTAGGGCTTTTGCTTTAGTACTTTAGGTTTGGCTTTCATCAAGGGGTTTGTGCTTTTTCAGAAATGGGTTCGCCTCTTCTGTCAGTCCCCACTTTGTCTCTACTTGCATTGAGCATGTGGATAGATTCCTTGTAGAAAGATGAAAAGTGGGATATTTAATGCATTTGTTAAAAAAATTCTAAAGTGTATAAATATGACATGACATGTCCCATTCCCCCTGTACATGTATGAATATACATTTCAGGTTCTTGTATGAGGGAACATTTTACAATTCCAAGCTTGATCAGTTGTGCTATAGAAAAGGGAAGATTCATTTATATGAAGATGTTGATCTGGATATGACCTCAAAAGTTGTGTTGGAAACCTTATTGTCCGAGGAGATTGGCCTCATAAATGTGAAGGAGTTGTGGTTCTTACCACCTGGAAGAACCATTCATAATGGCCACAAAACATATCAAAGGGGAAGTGATGTAATTGGATTGGTTCAAAGTGTTGGACATGATAGAGTTGTGCACATGTATGTTGTCCAAGGTGATGAGCCCAGTCCATTTGCATTAAGACCCCAAGGCCCAACATCTCAACCCATTTATCAGTCCACTTCAACCCTATTGATGACACTAACTAGGGCTTCTACAAATGTGCCTATTCTATCTACCCTAACCAAAAGAAAAAATACTCATGCATCCAAAAGCTCAAATCTACCCGATACTTTAGCTTTAGAATGTTCATATACTTTTACCGATGAGGTTGAAGAGGTTCTAGGGTCAGAATCTTCTGATGATAGTGATGAGGATTGAAGATTTTGAGCTCATAAACAGTGAAGATGAGGATGATGACTTATTTCTCCAAAATGTTGATAAAAATGTTGGCAAGTTTTGGGTTGATGATATTATTTTAGAAGGAGGTTGTAAAGAAGATTATGTGGATGATGAGAAAGCATTGGATGGTTCTGATGTAATGAGAAGTGAAAGTGGCTCTAATGTTGATGGATCTGCCAGGTATCCTCAATTCAACCCTCTTGTGGATTTTAAGAAAAAATTATGTTGGACTCTGGGATGATATTTGGATCAAATGACATTTTTAGAAGAGCTTTAAGATAGTGTTCATAGAGAATGGTGGTGATTTTGACTTAAATAAGTGTGAATGTGCTAGCAAACACTCTAGGAAAGTTTGTGTCTGTAACAAAGTGGTGTGTCGTTTCAATGCATGTGCTAGGAGAATGGGGCCAGATGGTAGTTTTCAATTAAAGAAATTCACTGCAAAGCATTATTGTGGCTGACAACATGAAAATACCAAGGTCACATCAGTTTGGCTAGTTGAGAGGTATTTTAGAGTTCTATAGGGATGATCCACAATGGAAGCTTCAAGGGTTTATGAATGTTGTGAGAAGGAATACTGAATAAACATTACACACCACTGAGCTTGGAAAGCTAGATATAGAGCCATGTTGATGACACAAGGTGATGCTAAGGTTCAATATGGTAAGGTTTGGGATTATGATGCAACTATTAAGAAATGGAATCCAATAAGCTCTAGCTATGTGAAAGTTTGTCTAGACAATTCAGAGAAGCCCCTCTTTCAAAGAATCTATGTTTGTTTTGAAGCTTGTAAGAAATGGTTCATAATGGGTCGTAGACAAATAATAGGTTTGGATGACTGTCATAAAAAAGGTGCATATATTGGTTAGGTGTTAGTGGTTGTTGGGAAGGATGGGAATGGAGACATATATCCCATTGCTTATGCTGTTGTTGAGGCAGAGAGGAAGGAGACATGGGGATGATTCTTGGACATCTTGATTCGAGATATTGGAGAAAGCAACCCTTGTTTCATATCTGACGGGCAAAAGGTTAAGTTTCATATTTCATGTTTGACATCCATTCATTGATAGTGTTTTGGTACTAAATAAGTTTGTGGTATTTTTTGTGCAGGGGTTAATTGAGAATTGATAGAAGTTGTTGCAATGGCTGAGATAAGAGTATGTGTAATATCCGCCAAATTTTAAATAAAATAAAATGGATAATTATCCCAATTTTTTTCCAAAATAGAGAGTTCAATAATCTTTATAAATTCATATTATATTATAAAAGTTTGCTACAATAGAAATTAAGAATTTTATTTAAAAATATTAAGCAAGTGGGGAATTCATTTAAATAATCCTTGTCTCTTTAAAAAGAGAGTTTAAGTAATTTAAATTAAATAAAATTAAGAACATTGTATAAAGGATTACAAGGTATAAAAATTATTCAAATAAAATAAGACTAATATAATTTCCGAATTTTATTAAGTAATGTAGTGTGCAATACTATACATTAACCCATTCTTTTCATAACAAACTATCCTTTTCTTCTTCTCCAAACAAGTTAAATTAATGTTTGACTGATGTGACACTCTTCCAATGCATGTGAATTTGCCTCCCTCTCTTCTTAAGTTGCTTCAAAGACCATCTAAGACCATCATCATCCCATGTCATCATCAAAGAAACACACTCTCCTCCAATCTTCATCAATCCTCCCCTTCTCCATTGGTCAAAATTCATTGCCATGGATCACTACCTTGCCCTCCCTTGCTTATATAAAGGGCTCATTTCTTCATCAAATTCACACACAAACACTCTCCTCTCTTCTTCTATCAAATTGCTCTCATTCAATCCACAAAAATCAGCTGTTAAATTTCTGAATTTTCCCCACCAAAAACACCATTGGAGCCTTCCAAATAACCACCAAGCCGCCCCCTCTCCTCCCTCGGATCACCGCCGGCCGCCAGAGCACCCGCCGCACGAGTCGCTGCCGTCCCTCCCTGGTGTCGCCGCCCCGATCCGCTCCGTCCTTGGCCTCCTCTGTTGTACTGTACATACAAACAATAGAGAAAGGTCCAAATCCTTATCTTATGCTATTAAAATTATTTTATTACTTTAAATTAAATAGTTGAAGGTTGTTAGTAGAATATAAGTAATATAAATATTAACCTAGAATCTTGTTAGTTGAACAAGATAAAATCAAATAAGTAAATAATATTATACTAGATAAGAGCTTTTATTTTGTATATTAAATTAATAATGGTATAAATCTCAAGACATGGATTTATTAAATAAAAACTTATGTAGAAAGTATTTTTATATAAATTATATTGCTTTAAAGTATGGAGCTTTGTATTGTTAGAAAATACCTTACAAGAAGAATATAAGAGAATAAAAAAAAGAATATTATAATACGAAATATCTTTAAGTATAAAGTTATCATAATAATTTTAGACATGAGAGTTATTAAATAAAAATGGTAGATATGATAATAATATTTTTATATATCTAGTTAAAGTAATAAAATGTGGAACATGCTAGTTTCCTTAAAAGAATTATTCCATAAGGTTCATAAGATATATTAGATATATTAATAATAATATCTTAGATTTAAAAAGATTACATGCTCTTAATTATAAAATAATATTATAAGACATGATTCGATGTTTATAAACTAAAGATTTATGGGGGAAACTATTTTAAGATAATAAGATTATTTTACATCATATCATAATTATAGAAAGCATACTATATAATTTATCGAGAAAGTCCTATTTATGGGAAGTATTAAAAAGGATACCTATTAATATTTTTAATCTCTATTAAATATTACATGTCTTTTGAATAAGGTTATAATGAGAGGATTTTATAATGAGGTTTTGTTATAAAAAGATATTGGTTGATAAGAAGATAATATTATAATAATGCTAAGAATATGAGAATCTAAATCATAAGGGCATATTAGACTTTTTACAATCCTAAGAAGACTTTATAAATACAATATTTCTTATAAGGTTGAAAACTATATCATATGATTTTATAAAGATATTCCTTGCTTAATTATGTTAATAAAATAACAAGTTAAGATTATATAGGGATATTCTAATAAATTAAGTAAGGATATTATTGGTTTTCAAGAATGAAAATGTTTAAATATTAAGATTAAGGATTTTATAAGAATAAAATGATATTACAAAGTTAAAATAATAATAAAGAAATATTATTATTTTATTTAGTCCCACCGAAATTATTATTATAATAATTTAGAATTTCATTCTCTTATAATAAGTATACAAGAGAATGTCAAAACTTTAAAAGAATTTAAAGAAAATTCGTATTTAAAGATCGTTCATAAATTTCCGTGTCGATAGGTCGAGATTTCGTTCCGAGTCTTGATCAACGCTTTCCGTCATCTCGCTAGTGTATACTCGTGAAAGCAAAGGGAAGTGGAATTCCCCCCTTGTAGCCTTATATATTTATTCCGTGAAATTTCTCGATGTTGGGAACAACTTGTTTACTAGTAATAAACGAACCTAGGAATATCGATTGTTAGATATAATGACCCAACTGTTATCGTTATTCCGCTATTTAATTTTTGATATGACTATTATGCCAGCTTTATTGTGGCCATGATTGTTTACGGTCTCGCTAAGAGAACGGTTTAGAACGAACTAGTGAGGGGCGCACGACTAAACCGACGCCTCTATATAACTTACTAAGTCG
Source organism: Fallopia convolvulus (assembly GCA_964016875.1). NCBI lineage: Eukaryota > Viridiplantae > Streptophyta > Magnoliopsida > Caryophyllales > Polygonaceae > Fallopia > Fallopia convolvulus. The sequence goes on from OZ024730.1 coordinate 27,417,179, forward strand.
TCTGCGCTTAAAGTATGACTTTCAGGGTCATGATCCATGTCCGCTCCGATTGCAAGGAGGGATGAGTGGTACTCTAGCTAAGTGTCGGGAACCGAGTTTTCCCTTTGTGGTCCGGGCCATGCAAGCCCCCACCCTCTTTAAAAATCAATAACGTAATCGATATTTTCATCACTATACAAGATAAGTGCCCAATGCACAATTAAAAGACATCAAAATCGGATGGATCTCAAATGATCGATCCGGCTCTCGGTCCGCTCAGGGCGCGAGAGGTTTTCAACTTGTATGAATTAATAACGTTCCCAACGTCCTTTCTACTCTAAAATAAGTCTACAATCTAGTATCTCTTCTCTCGATTAACGAGCTATCTCCGCTTGAGATACACTGTTTCGTTACGATAAACCCCACATAAAATCCTATACTTCAAAACACATAAGATCATATCTCCCTCGTATATTAAAAATTACCAAATTACCCTAGGAAAGTTCCGTTCACGCTTGCTTAGTCTCTTAGATTAATTCTTCCTTTCGGCATATTTGCCTGGCATATTCTTGCCCCTCGCGAATTATGTCAGAACCTAGGAACCCGAACAAGGTGTAGGCGAAGGCGAAGGAAGGGCAACAATCTTCAAGATGTATTTTCGTACCATTTTGATTTAATTTGTTTATGTTCCAAGGACATGTTTTTATGCGTTTCATTCTCGAACATCATTTTGTTTAAGTAAAGTAAGATGGTTTGTACGAACAAAGTCTCTCTGGGGAGCACCCTTTTATTGTATAAATTATGTTAATTTCCGCATTTTAAGTGTTCAATATCATTCTAAAAGCCTTGGGTGACTTTGACGGTAAAATTCGAGGTCACTAGCGGTAATACCCAATGTTGTAAAATAGGGGTGTTACAATTATGGTATCAGAGCTGAACATTTTTTTTTCAAAACCGAAAACTTTTAAAATCGAAAATTTTCAAATCTCAAGAACTTTTAAAGCCTAAGTTTTTCTTTCGCAAACCGAAACTCCTATTTATAGAATTTTCCCTTTTTATATCCTATAGGAAACTTAGAAGAGTCAATTTTCTAAACCTGAACATCTTAGCTAAGAATCTTCCTTTAAATTTTAAACTTTAATATTAAGAAATTATTTCTGGAACTTCTATTGTTAGAAACTCCCTCTTTACCTTCTAAAAACATAAGTAACATTATTATTTCAACTTTCTAAACTTAATCATTTTAGTTAAAACTTTCCTTTAAACTTAACTCTTATCTTAGAATTTTTTTTTTACAAGTTAATAAACTCTTTTCTAGAAACATGTTCAAAGAAATCATAGACTTCTTAATAGGACCAAGAAAATGAAAAAGTCTTAAATTTAATATTTTATGGCTAAACTTTATAACCAAGGATGCCAAAACTTCCTTCCAATATCTCCGCCTTATAGAATCAAATGACATTCAATATAAACGCCTTCTTCTCCTCTACAGAAATGGTACTCACTAGAAGTCTAACCTGAATCAGGGATGAAGCCAAAAAGGCCGCTCAAGAGCTTGATGAGGCTTTCGCTCAATGGCCGTTTTTGCCAAATGGATATCCCGAGGACAACCCCGAGCTAGCACTACAAGAGGAGATGCATGAAAATGCACCCGAGGTGAATCTCGAGGAAGAGAACCTTGAAGAAGCATACCTCGAGGGAGGAGTTGATAATTCACTTCACGGCCAATCAATTTTGGAAATCACCGAGCAAGAATTCTCAGGATATCATCCATGGGGACACATTATGGAGACTCCACGCCACCAAATCACAAGTCAAGCTCCAATGACCTACCAAGTGGGTGGATGGGCTAACTGGACTCAAGGAGAGTCATCCCATCACCAAGCAAATGGTCAATCAAGAATCCCATCTCCAATTAGTGACCCAAACCCAACGAGGGTTCGTCAGCCAGATTACGACGATCTCCTCCAACGTAAGAGGGTATGGTCAGAAGAAATAAGGTCCTACCAGAATGTGGACGTTCCTCCCCCTAAAGGCGTCCGTCCAAGCCGAACCCGTTACATGAACTATGAACTCTTGGAGAGACGTAAAGAAGGCTGGCTAAACAGACAAATGACCGAACAAGACGAATTGTTCCGAGTCGAGGTCCGACTAAGCGAACTTTGCGCAAGGAATGCATATCGTCGCAGGCAGATTGAGCATGCCAACTTAGTGTTGGACAATAAGAACGGGATTCTTGATAAGAACCTCTCTGATGACGGTTTCCTCGATAAGTATAGTTACCCCGAGCGTTCCTAGGCTTTGTCTTAGTTGTACTTTCCTCTCTAAAGAAGTGAGCTTAGTCCACTTCTCTCGACTTTCATTTTGTCCTTGAAAAGTCGAGTCGACCTTAGTTTTCCTTTCCTGTCCTTAAGTGTAATGGCTTGCGCTATAAAAGTCTTTGTATTCTTTCAAAGTAAAAGTTCTAATAAAGTTTCTATCCTTCTTTGAAAAGCTTGAGTGTTAATTCCTACCTATATTCACGAATTAACAAAAGAGACAACTTACTTAAAACCTTCAGATGGTCAACACAAGAGGAAACAACCGTCAATCCAATCCCAGTGCCGCTGGGGAGGGGCATGATGAAAACCAATCCGAGGTCAGAGGTGAACCTCGAGTTAACCCTCCTCCTGCACCTGTGGCTCCAGTTGTGCTCAACGAGGGTACAATGGCAGCCTTACGCACTCTCGTACAACAACTAGTACAAGAAGCTATCCCTGCTGTGGTACCTAACCCAGCAAACATAGAAGTACAAGAGGAAGTGCAAGAAGGAGCTCAAGTAGCCGAGGTCATTCCCGAGAAGCTAAAGGAAGTCAGCTTCGCAGAGGGAATAAAAACCTTCAACGCTATGAAGCCCGACTCATACGACGGGACAAGCGACCCTTCGGGAATCCCGTACTGGTTCTCCCATGTGGAGAGACTTTTAAGGAACATGCATTACTCAGAAACAGATAAAGTGCACATGGCTGCTTTGAGGCTTAAGGATGAAGCCGGTGAATGGTGGGAAAGTTCCAGCCTGTCTACTCGCCCTGATCTGAGCTGGGCCATGTTCAAGGATAAAATGATGCACCGGTTCTTCTCTGAATCAATAAAGGATGAAAAGCTTGACGAACTCCACTCCCCGAAGGTACATGGGTTGAGTGTGCTTGAACGCGCTAAAAAAGTTCAATCATCTTCTCCAGTACGCTGAGGACGAGATCACCACAAAGCAGCAAAAGATCAAGTGCTTCCACTGTTGGATGAGTGACACCATCAAACCTTGGATGGTGAATCACACCTTCAAGACCTTGGAGGAATATGTAGATGCAGCTTACAGGATGGAAGTAACACTTAAAGGCCCTGAGCGCAAAAAGAATGATGGAGGGAAGCCTCACCACTCCAGCCAAAGCGGTTTCAAGAGACCGTCCTCTCACAAGGATCACACTAGTCCAAGAAGAGTAAGGACAATGCCCTGTCATCCGGGCCAAAATCTTTCCAGAGCTCGAAATCCAAGAAGAGCTCTATAATTTGTCACAATTGCGGGGAACCGGGGCACATCAATCGAGACTGCTCAAAAGACTGCAGGACGTGCTGCAACTGTGGAAAGGTGGGGCATCTTCGTACCTATTGCAGAAAAAAGGGGACCAACGAAGGCCAATTCCGTTCAAACTCAGCTTCTCAGAACCACCAAGCTTCGAATAAGGTGACTGGGTCATCTTTTGTGCAGTCTACCACTCAGAATAAAGGAAAAGGACCGATGACATCCTAAAGTCAAGGTCAACAACTATATGAGATGCACCAAAGTAACAAACCTTGTGCCTCAGACTTTCCAGAGGAATAGATGGATCCTCCTTCCCATCCAAGTTTAATATTCGTAATCTTGTTAGTTTTGCCTTTAAGGCCCTTGTGTATCATAACAATAGATGAAAATGTCGAACCATGCCGGTGACACTCTTCCTCGTAAGAGTGTCTCATTTTGAAATCTATATTATGATTATGGTTATCATATTATATTCTTACATATCGAACCGAAGACCGTGCCCCATCGTTAGCTTAATAGGAGAGAAAGGTTCGAGCTAAACCCTAGTATAACCTTATGAAGTATCTATTGTACTACTAAGTTCGCCTCAAATTGCTACTTTTAGACCATCATAAAATTGTAAGTTTACAAATCAAAAGTTTTCAATATAGATTCATGATGGTGAATAAGACTGGACTTTTACCTCCCATCTTGGCCACATGGTTGAGGTAGAACTTCAGGTCTTATTCCTATGAAGATATACACTTTAGGCGATTATGTTGGAAATCTCCCACCGATATTGATCACATCGGTGGAATGAAACCACTTAGTCCCTCGAGTTTAACCTTGCTTACGAAAAACTACATTTTTATATATACCGTATAATATAATATAAAGGGACGCTCAAACCACTTCTCAATAGTATAATATATTCGAATACGACATTGTAAAGATGGTTACTCCCTCTTGGGAGGTAACCATCACCTATCCCAATAGTAACTTCTTTAGAAACCGTAACTCGAGATTCTTCTTCCAAGGTATGGCCCTAACACTTTCAAAACTTCGAGTTCATCTTGAAAGTTGTCGAATATCCATCATAAAAGAATTCATCCGCAATGACTCTATTCTAGATGTATAGAATGGATTAGTCATTTTCTTACTCGCTTCCTAGAAACACTTAAGTGCTTATTTTACATAGGATGCTTATTCTATAAGCAGTCCAACCTTTATATTGAGAAAGTCAACCCAACACTTCCATGGGTTTAACTCAAGCTAATGGATAAAATCGCTTGAATCCCCACCTACTTCCCTAGCAAGACCACTTAGATTTCCATTCCTATCCCTTGATTTCGATAAACCACATAAGTTCAAATATGAGAATCTTTCTAAGGAATACTAATTTAACGGTTCTTTAAGAAAAGGGTACAATAGTAATTCGTCTACTCGTACAGTCGCTTTAACTAAAGAACGAAATGTTCTTTAAAGGGGTACTAGATCCTTTGTTGCTTCCTCACAGTTGTGAGTGGTAGTAGCTTTCCGTGTTAACCTTGTACTGCCCTAAGTCTTTCCTAGTTTCGGGGTCGAAACTAATTTTTTATGAGGGTACTATTGTAATATCCGCCAAATTTTAAATAAAATAAAATGGATAATTATCCCAATAATTTTTTTCTCTAAAATAGAGAGTTTAATAATCTTTATAATCTCATATTATATTATAAAAGTTTGCTACAATAGAAATTAAGAATTTAATTAAAAATATTAAGCAAGTGGGAAATTCATTTAAATAATCCTTATCTCTTTAAAAAGAGAGTTTAAGTAATTTAAATTAAATAAAATTAAGAACATTGTATAAAGGATTACAAGGTATGAAAATTATTCGATAAAATAAGACTAATATAATTTCCGAATTTTATTAAGTAGTGGAGCGTGCAAGACTATACATTAACCCATTCTTTTAATAACAAATTATCCTTTTCTTCTTCTTCTCCAAAAAAGTTAAATAATGTTTGATTGATGTGACACTCTTCCAATGCATGTGAATTTGCCTCCCTCTCTTCTTAAGTTGCTTCAAAGATCATCTAAGACCATCATCATCCCATGTCATCATCAAAGAAACACACTCTCCTCCAATCTTCATCAATCCTCCCCTCTCCATTGGTATTGGTCAAAATTCATTGCCATGGATCACTACCTTGCCCTCCCTTGCTTATATAAAGGGCTCATTTCTTCATCAAATTCACACACAAACACTCTCCTCTCTTCTTCTATAAAATTGCTCTCATTCAATCCAAAAAAATCAGCTGTTAAATTTCTGAATTTTCCCCACCAAAAACACCATTGGAGCCTTCCAAATAACCACCAAGCCGCCCCCTCTCCTCCCTCGGATCACCGCCGGCCGCCAGAGCACCCGCCGGCCGAGTCGCCGCCGTCCCTCCCTGGTGTCGCCGCCCCGATCCGCTCCTTCCTTGGCCTCCTCAGTTGTACTGTACATACAAAGCAGTAGAGAAAGGTCGAAATCCTTATCTTATGCTATTAAAATTATTTTATTATTTTAAATTAAATAATTGAAGGTTGTAGTAGAATATAATTAATATAAATATTAACCTAGAATCTTGTTAGTTGAACAAGATAAAATCAAATAAGTAAATAATATTATACTAGATAAGAGCTTTTATTTTGTATTTCAAATTAATAATGGTATAAATCTCAAGACATGGATTTATTAAATAAAAACTTATGTAGAAAGTATTTTTATATAAATTATATTGCTTTAAAGTATGGATCTTTGTATTGTTAGAAAATACCTTACAAGAAGAATATAAGAGAATAAAAAAAGGATATTATAATATGAGATATCTTTAAGTATAAAGTTATCATAATAATTTTAGACATGAGAGTTATTAATTAAAAATGGTAGATATGATAATAATATTTTTATATATCTAGTTAAAGTAATAAAATGTGGAACATGCTAGTTTCCTTAAAAGAATTATTCCATAAGGTTCATAAGATATATTAGATATATTAATAATAATATCTTAGATTTAAAAAGATTATATGCTCTTAATTATTAAATAATATTATAAGACATGATTCGATGTTTATAAACTAAAGATTTATGGGGGGAACTATTTTAAGATAATAAGTTTATTTTACATCATATCATAATTATAGAAAGCATACTATATAAATTATCTAGAAAGTCCTATTTATGGGACGTATTAAAAAGGATACCTATTAATATTTTTAATCTCTATTAAATATTACATGTCTTTTGAATAAGGTTATAATGAGAGGATTTTATAATGAGGTTTTGTTATAAAAAGATATTAGTTGATAAAAAGATAATATTATAATAATGCTAAGAATATGAGAATCTAAATCATAAGGGCATATTAGACTTTTTACAATCCTAAGAAGACTTTATAAATACAATATATCATATAAGGTTGAAAAGTACATCATATGATTTTATAAAGATATTCCTTGCTTATTTATATTAATAAAATAACAAGTTAAGATTATATAGGGATATTTTAATAAATTAAATAAGGATATTATTGGTTTTCAAGAATGAAAATGTTTAAATATTAAGAATAAGGATTTTATAAGAATAAAATGATATTATAAAGTTAAAATAATAATAAAGAAATATTATTATTTTATTTAGCCCCACCTAAATTATTATTATAATAATTTAGAATTTCATTCTCTTATAATAAGTATACAAGAGAATGTCAAAACTTTAAAAGAATCTAAAGAAAATTCGTATTTAAAGATCGTTCATAAATTTCCGTATCGATAGGTCGAGATTTCGTTCCGAGTCTTGATCAACGCTTTCCGTCATCTCGCTAGTCTATACTCGTGAAAGCAAAGGGAAGTGGAATTTCCCCCTTGTAGCCTTATATATTCATTCCGTGAAATTTCTCGATGTTGGGAACAACTTGTTTACTAGTAATAAACGAACCTAAGAATATCGATTGTTAGATATAATGACCCCACTATTATCGTTATTCCGCTATTTAATTTTTGATATGACTATTATGCTAGCTTTGTTGTGGCCTTGATTGTTTACGGTCTCGTTAATTGAACGGTTTTGAACGAACTAGTGAGAGGCGCAGGACTAACCCGACGCCTCTATATAACTTATTATGTCATATGCCTCTGCGCTTAAAGTACGACTTTCAGGGTCATGATCCATGTCCGCTCCGATTGCAAGGAGGGATGAGTGGCACTCTAGCTAAGTGTCGGGAACCGAGTTTTCCCTTGGTGGTCCGGGCCATGCAAGCCCCCACCCTCTTTAAAAATCAATAACGTAATCGATATTTTCATCACTATACAAGATAAGTGCCCAATGCACAATTAAAAGACATCAAAATCGGACCGATCTCAAATGATCGATCCGGCTCTCGGTCCGCTCAGGGCGCGAGAGGTTTTCAACTTGTATGAATTAATAACGTTCCCAACATCCTCTCTACTCTAAAAGAAGTCTACAATCTAGTATCTCTTCTCTCGATTAACGAGCTATCTCCGCTTGAGATACGCTCTGCTTCGTTACGATAAACCCCACATAAAATTCTATACTTCAAAACACATAAGATCATATCTCCCTCGTATATTAAAAATTACCAAATTACCCTAGGGAAGTTCCGTTTCCGCTTGCTTAGTCTCTTAGACTAATTCTTCCTTTCCGCATATTTGCCGGGCATATTCTTGCCCCTCGCGAATTATGTCAGAAACTAGGAACCCGAACAAGGTGTAGGCGAAGGCGAAGGAAGGGCAACAATCTTCAAGATACTTTTTCGTACCATTTTGATTTATTTCTGTTTATGGTCCAAGGATTAATTTTTATGCGTTTCATTCTCGAACATCATTTTGTTTAAGTACTGTAAGATGGTTTGTACGAACAAAGTCTCTCTCGAGAGCACCCTTTTATTGTATAAATTATGTTAATTTCCGCATTTTAAGTGTTCAATATCATTCTAAAATCTTTGGGTGACTTTGGACGGTAAAATCCGAGGTCACTGGCGGTAATACCCAATGTTGTAAAATAGGGGTGTTACAGTATGAACGTGTTAGACACATGTACAATAATTTCAAGACAAGATGGCTAGGAATGTGAAACCTCGAGCTATCTTTTCCTTTGTATAAAAGTTTCGGGACGAAACTTTCTTAAGGGGGGTAGGATGTAATGTTCGTGTTCTTTTTTTTTTCCATCTATGTCGGAAAAAACGAGTTTATTGATCCATAAGTAATCGAGATCCTTACCCAAAGTTAACCTCATGTAGGAAAAAATCTTTTATAAGTCGTTAGATATATCCTTGATCCCTTCTAGATATCACTGCCTAATGATTTCATAAACCTTGATTCCAAATATTTCGGTTGTCTACATTCTACCTAGTTAGTCAATCTCCTAATGCCACTAAGTTCCTCCTAACAATATTATATCTTGAATCCAATATTATACCCTAACAATATATATACATATCCTAAATCTAAGAAGAGGTGATCGATTGCGTTAAAAACGATCGGCCAAAACCTACGCCTTTGTAATCTTAAGGCAATTAAAAGCATACGTCCCCAATCCGCATTACTCTTGCTTCCAACCAAAAGAGAGAATCGCTGCTCACTTCTTCGTTCACCTCATTCCGTCATTCTCTTTTCCTCGTCCCGATCGATGAATAAGTCGGCTCCAATCGGTGTAGTCTCGACACCAGTCCGTGAGAACACTATCGGTTTAGAAAATCGCCCATTCACCGGTCGTAGTCGTCGCCGTTTTTCTCCAACTAACAGTCATCGTCATCATTGATGATCTTCTTCCTTGTTGTCGCTGGCCGTCACCACTCGTCGTTCGCAAGGTGAGGTTTTTCCGTACACGGTCGATCGCTTTCCAGGGTCGTGTTGGTGAGGGGTGAATTAATTAGATAAGTAGCGTGTTTCAAGTGGGACTAGATATAAATATGTATACATATTAATTTAGCCAAGCGGTGTTTCTAGATGTTAAATGATATGTGTGCACGGAGGTTTTCAACTTAGTTAACGTAAGTGTAATTGCATGTTAATTAGTAACTAGAATTAGTCATGAAGGAGTTTAAAAGTTAAGTTTTAGGTGGGTTAGATCGTGGCATCATACATGTGATAGAGTTTGTTTTCGGTTTGCTTTTAATCATGGGTTTTAGATGAGGTATGATCCGTTTAGTTGGGAACTTTAATCTATTTTGTAAGTACACAGAATAAAATAAAATAAAATATTAATTAAGGAAGTTGTTATAAGTAGAGTCCAAGATGGGATTCTTTTGTTTAATCCAGATTAGTGAAATTGATTGTTTTTACATCATCCTTATAGTATGAAATTAGTGTGGAATAATAAAAGTTTGAATTTGGGTCTTGATAAGAGTGGTCGGTTGATTGCTAGTACAAGCCAGTGTGTGTTGGGAAAGGTCGTGCTTAACATAATTGGTGGGTTTTGGTTTGCGTCAGGTTCATGTCCTTATAACTGTGTCTGTTCTTGAAAATTAGTCCAACAATCAACAAATCGTTAGTTTTAATTCCTGACTTCCACAACTGATTTTTGTAAGGAATTTGTGTGCTCATACTCGCTAACATTTCGATTTGTCAAGAACTCTTTATGTGAGGTAAGTTATTTTCGACTTGTTCGGTTCTTCTCTATCCTGTTAGATTGTATACCGTTATTGTAGGGCAAGTTTTGGGAACTAGTCCCGAATACCTTTTTATATTGTTTTGAACTTTTTGGTTTGTTGTGTGTGTAAAATGGTTTTGAACGCATTTTATCAGAAAGAGATTTTTGAAACGTTTTCTCTGTGTTGGTACCGTTTCCGACACGGGCCCATCGTAGCTGGAATTGAGGAACAGTTGTCTATGAATGGCCCGTGTGACAAGGAAACCGTGCCCCTTCAAAATGAAAAATATTATCTATGTGTTTTGGCAAGTGCTCCAGTGGAGGCTTAGCCGGGGTTAGAAGGGAGATTGTGAAGTAGAGTGAGAGGGTCTGCCTCTGCACTTGGCGCGGGGTTGAGCGCCTTGGAGGTTGGATTGCGAGATGGATGAATTGCATTGTTGTAAGATTGTGTTGTGAATGTGTATGCGGCTATGTGTGACTAACTAAAACTAATTTAGGTATTGGCCTTTAGAGTTATGAGTGCGGTTGTGGACTTGGATGCTGACTCTAGAAATGCTTTCAAAACGTCTTGCAATTTCCTTATTCTTTCTAACTTGATAGATTAATAGCTGACCCTTCGGGGAATATTTTTTTAGTTCCAGATATGAACCAGGGAACCGTGCTTGAGTCGAGACCAGATGGCAGGGCAAAGCGGTGAAGAGCACGTGTCATAGTGGGGCCGGGTTTACTTTAGTTTATTTATGATATTTTAGGATGTTGGTTTTATTATTGTGCTGGAGTTAGTATTATGTCCTGTTTATTGTCATTTCTAGAATAATTTATTATTAGTAGAGTTTTGTTGGAGTTGGATATTTATGTTTTCGGGAATGCATGCATAACTATGTTTTCTAAGTTTTACTAAATAAAAGGTTGGATGTTTTTTTATGTTTTCTCGTCGTGCCCGCGTTGCAAGATCCTAAAGTGTTGTTGTCAACCCACTTCAGTAGTACTTGGTAGGGTCTACTACAAAGTAGCGCCTTGTGGAAAGACGGGGTGTTACAAGGAAAGACTTTTAAGGACCTTGTATGGGCTACTGCTAGGGTGTGCAACACACTAGATTATGAGTTTCCAATGGAAGAGATAAAGAAGTTGGATGAAGGTGCATTTAAGTACCTTATTGATGCGGGCCCTGGTCTAGGTATGACTTTATGTAATATCCGCTCTTTTTAATAAAAAGATATTACTTTAATTCTTTCGAGTTAATATTAAGTGAAGAGTTACACTTAATGTAATTTCTCTATAAATGAATAAAACTTGCAAAAATAAGATTTTTTTTTATATAAATAAATTTGGCAAGTTTAAATCTTTTTGAAGAAGGAGAGATTAAATTCGTAAGTGTAAAAATAGGGACTTCTTTTCTATTTGTTTTAGCAAAAAGAAAGAAGTTTGACTAAAAGTGTAACACCCCGTCTTTACACAGGGCGCTACTTGGGTGTAGACCTTACCAGGTACTACTTAGGTTAGCTTGACAACAAATTCACTCGGATCTTGCAACTCGGGCACAACGAGAAAACACAATAAAGTATCCAACTTTTCTTTTTGTAAACAAAAGTATTAAATTATGCATGAGCATCTCGACTAAACTTTAAACAAAACAAATTCTCAATCCCAACTCCCAACAATACAACTTAAACCAATTATTCAAACATAAAAATTTTAAGAACAACCAAATACGCTCAATCCCAAATCCGACCTAATGACACGTGCGCCAACATCCGCTTCACCACTTCGTAGAGGATCCATCACGATTCCTAAGACGTACCTGCATTTAAAAGGTGCATATACTGGTTAGGTGTTAGTGGTTTTTGGGAAGGATGGGAATGAAGACATATATCCCATTGCTTATGCTATTGTTGAGGCAGAGAGGAAGGAGACATGGGGATGATTCTTCGACATCTTAATTCAAGATATTGGAGAAAGCAACCCTTGTTTCATATCTGACGGGCAAAAGGTTAAGTTTCATGTTTCATGTTTGACATCCATTCATTGATAGTGTTTTGGTACTAAATAAGTTTGTGGTATTTTTTGTGCAGGTGTTAATTGAGGCATTGATAAAAGTTGTTCCAATGGCTGAGATAAGAGTATGAACGTGTTAGACACATGTAAAATAATTTCAAGACAAGATGGCCAGGAAAAACTTTAAGGACCTTGTATGGGCTACTTCTAGGGCGTGCAACAAACTAGATTATGAGTTTCCAATGGAAGAGATAAAGAAGTTGGATGAAGGTGTATTTAAGTACCATTGCAGACCCTACACATGGTCTAGGTATGAATTTATTTAATATCCGCGCTTTCTAATAAAAAGATATGAATTTAATTCTTTCGAGTTAATATTAAGTGAAGAGCTACACTTAATTTAATTTCTCTATAAATGAATAAAACTTGCAAAACTAAAATTTATTTTATATAAATAAATTTGGCAAGTTTAAATCTTTTTGAAGAAGGAGAGATTAAATTCGTAAGTGTAAAAATAGGGACTTCTTTTCTATTTGTTTTGGCAAAAAGAAATAAGTTTGACTAAAAGTGTAACACCTTGTTTTTACACAGGGCGCTACTTGGGTGTAGACCTTACCATGTACTATGATCGCCTCGGATTGCGAGGGTCTAGAGATACAATTTATAACCCGACCCCGTTGTAGCACGTGGTGGGTGTCGAACACTCGGGAAGTCTACTCGATCGATGTGCCTAGATACTAGGAAGCTAGAAAGGAGAGCATAAAACAAAGGAAAACAAAGAAAACAGTCGGGACCGACACTGAGGTCACGTCGGGCCCGAGGTTGGCGACAAGAGGAAGTCGGGACCGACACTGGGTAAGTCGGGCCCGAGGTAGCTGGGGATGTCGAACTTCAAGGATTTAAAAGTAGATCTTGGGCTTTTGGGTTCCTTCCCTAGTAGATTAAGGCTTTTCCACCCCAATTCAAGCAATGAGTGATGATCGGACTAGGATCGAGTGCTTTCGCCCTCGTTCCAACCACTTCTACACCTCGATCATTGGGGAAATCCCCTTCGAAGCAAGGTCTTGAGATTGACACATGTTCACTTTCGCTACTTTGCCAATCTCAAGCCTTGATTCCCAACTTTCGCAAGGAATTGTAGCTCTATGTAGAGTGGGTTCCTTAGATCAAACACTCAAGGCTATGGAATTGGGGTTTCTAGCCTAAACCTAGCTAGGGTTTTCCCCCATAACCCAAGATCAAGGAGATCTAATCCATGTGACAAGTAAAGAAAGCAATCAAATCAAAAGGGAAAGCAACCATCATATACAATATCAAAACAAAGCAAAGTTTCATTCAAATCCAAAGCAATCCACAAATTCCAATCAAGGGTTTTCAAATCCACAAGAACAAAGCAAATCAAAGCAAATCTACCAACAAAACCTATCAAGTCTTCCTCTCTTGGCCGATTCTCTCTCTCTTCCTCCTCCTCTCCTTCCTCCTTGCTCTCCAAGTATCCTCTTGGTTCCTTCTCTAGGTGTGGGAACCCTTTCCCCCCTTTTGTGTGTATGAGAGGGAACCCTTTCTTAGAAGACAAGAGGGCCTTTTATAGATTAGATGAGGGGCAAAAGTGGAAGTCCACAAATTCGTGCCTTGGAGCCCAAGTAGTTCGGTGACCGACTCGGACCGACACGGAGGACCTCAGGCCCGAGTTACTGTGCATCTCGGTCCGAGGTTGGAAACTTCAAAGTCGGGCCCGACATGGTTGCAACTCGGTCCGGACCTCGTTCCACTTTCTTCTTGTTGGCTTCTCTTATTCTTCTTCATCGCTTGCTCCTCTCTTTCCCGCTTTAGCTCGGCCTTTGCTCCATGTCTCGACCCTCCTTCAAATCGATCCTCGATTCATGCCAAATTACCTACAAAACACATAAAATGCGCATATTCTCCGAATCTCATAGAAATACGGGAACTGAGCTAAAAAGGAACAAAACGCACAAGAAAAAGGGAAAAAGAGACATATTTACAAAGGAAATCATATATGAAAATACCACCAAATAGAGAGACATCAAAATACCCCATACTTAAACTTGCTTGTCCTCAAGCAATAACAATGTAAGCAAGACCGAAACATAATCTTCAAGTAAAGCCTCGTATGAAAACACATTTTAAGCACAAGTGATTGATATTCAAGCAAGATTACATCATCACACATGATTAAGTGTTCCAAGGAATAAAGTCAATGCAACTAAGCCTCACTTTAGGGATATGTGAATGTGTATCACTCATCATGTGTTTGGGTTTAGCAATGAACACTCAAGCTCAAAAATCATGCAAGTAAGGACTTTACTATTGAAGCTAATATCACTAATTCCTCCACCTAGAGATGCCTAATGCAAAGTACATAAAGAATTTCGAACTTGGCTCAATGGAGGTCCTCAAAGAGGTTCCATTCGGCTGGGTTGTAATGGGGATTTTGGTATTTCTCAAGGTGGGAATTATTTGGTCTCGTGGTGCTTTCAATGGGGATTGAACAACCTAAACTTTCACCAACTTCACCAAAATTCCACAATTACTTTCACACTCACCCAAAAGACTTAACATTTTCCTTTCAACCCAAAATTTCACTTAACATTCCACTTCATCTTTGCTCTTATGCTTTTTGTTGGATTTTCAACACTTTCTACATTTGGACCGACTTTCTTATGACATCGGGCCCGATGTTGCTTGTAACTCGGTCGGACCATTTTCTTCACTTAAGCTCTTTGCTTTATTCCACTTTACATTTCCAACATTTTCTTTCTTTCTTTTTTTTTTTTTTCATTTTTGTACAACAAAGATGCACTACCTACATGATTCATAACACCATTCTTTGCCCTTAAACCCAAGAGAATCTCAACTCTTCAAATACAATCCAAACCTCTCTTCTAAAGTCCAATCCCATAAGGGTCAAGTCATATAAGGCTAGGAATAATATTTTTGAGGAGTTTCAAACAAAGGCTTAGGCTAGAACGAGGCTACAAACAAAGGATTAACTTCATGGTAGGATATGGAACATTTATGTGACTAGAAGAATAAAGTTCAAAATCAATGTGACCATGCTAGGACAATTCTCATGACGGTCTTGAAAAATAGATAAACACCGCAATAACAAGTTTTACTAAGCATGAATGAGCTAATCACACAAGAAACATGAGGGATATGCAAATATGAACAAGCATCCCTAAAATGGCCAAAAATCAATCTCACAAGGGTCACTCATACTTAGTTGCATAAGAACTCATCTTAGAACTCACATGTTCAATAAAACAAGCAAGATATCATAATCACATCAAAAGCAACATCATTTTAGAGGCTAAACTATCCAAAAATATGCAAAGGAATTTACATGCTCACATCATCATTAGCTTTTATTTTGGCAATCTAAGATGGGAATTTCTAGTCCAAAACCTACAAAACACAAAATCTTTTTGTTGTTTTTAACATAATTTTTTCAATTTTTTTTTTTTAGATTTTATGGATTTTTTGCAAAAATTTCTCTAAAACCAAAAACTCATCCATTCAAGACCAAATTAATCATCCATGTCTTTCATCAACCACAAACCAAGAAACAAACATCCTAAATACAAACTAGAAACACAAACTAAATATCCTCAAAATAACAAACAAACATAAGCAAGTGAAATCATGAACAAACTTACCCCCACCCCATACTTAAAATTTTGATGTCCCCAGCAAACAAGGAAACCAAAACTTAAAAGCAAGAGAGAAGAGTATGAAAAGCTCACAATTTCTTATTCTTCAATGGCATGTTTAGGATCAATTGGCGAGGACGAGAGCCCATGAGGCTCTAACTTCTTCGCTTGGACCGGCCTTGTCATAGAACTTCTTCACTCGATGACCATTTACTTTGAAAATATGTCCTTGTTCATCAATCAAGTCTACCGCACCATGAGCATAGATATGGTGGACCACAAATGGTCCGCTCCACCTAGTTCTTAACTTCCCCGAGAAAAGTTTAAGCCTTGAATTGAAAAGGAGAACCTTGTCACTGGTTTGATAGGTCTTTGGAATCAACTTCCTATCATGCCACTTCTTGGTCTTCTCCTTGTACAACTTGGAGTTCTCATAGGCTTTCAACCTCAATTCCCCCAACTCATGAAGCTCTAGAAACCTTTTCTCACCGGCCAAGTTGATATCCCAATTCATCTCTTTGAGTACCCATTTTGCCTTGTGCTCAAGCTCGACCGGAAGATGGCATGCCTTGCCATAAACTAGATTGAAGGGTGTAGTTCCTAGAGGTGTCTTAAAGGCGGTTCTATAAGCCCAAAGTGCATCATCGAGCTTAGAGGCCCAATCTTTCCTTGATCGAGATACGGTCTTCTCCAAGATAGCCTTGATTTGACGGTTGGACACCTCGACTTGCCCGCTTGTTTGAGGATGATAAGGAATAGCAACTCGATGAGACACCCCATACTTAATCAACACATTCTCGAAGCACCACTCAATGAAATGAGGTCCGCCATCACTTATGAGAACCCTAGGACCTTGCAAAAATGTTGCTTTTCAAGAACTTCATCACCACCCTAGCATCATTGGTTCTTGTTGGTATGGCCTCCACCCATTTTGAGACATAGTCCACGGCTACCAAGATGTACTTGTAAGGCCCCGATGTGGGAAATGGTCCCATGAAATCAATACCCCATACATCAAATAACTCGACTTCTAGAATGCCAGTTTGAGGAGTCTCATTCCTCCTTGATAGGTTCCCCTCTCTTTGACACTCCTCACACTTCCTCACATAATCATGCACATCCTTGAACATGGTTGGCCAATAATAACCACATTGAAGAATTTTTGAAGTGGTTTTGGGACTCTTAGCGTGACCTCCCGTAGGCAAGGAATGACAATGGCGAATTATGCTCTCAACCTCTTCACTTGACACACACCGTCTATAGATTTGATCACGCCCTTCCTTGTAGAGATATGGATCATCCCAAAAATATTGTCTAGCATCATGTAAGAATTTCTTCCTAGCTTGATAAGACAAATTTGGTGGGATCACTCCCCCTACGGCAAAGTTAGCAAAATCCGCAAACCAAGGGGAAACCCCTCGTCTTACGGCACTAATAGAAAGAAGGCAAGTGGGGGAGAAAAAATTAATTAATTGAGAACGAGAAGGAATGGAAATCGAGTTAGGAAACTTACTTTCTTCCACGGATCGACATTTAAGTGTACCGAGCCCGACATGGTTGGACGCCGGTCTAGCTTCGCAGACACACAGGTCACTCGGGCCCGATGTAGAAGGCCTCGGTCCCGACTCACTCGTACTTGCCCTGCCTTCGGTCCGATGTTCTGGACCTCGGGCCCGACTTACTCGGTTCGTCGATCCACCTTTCCTTTCCTCCTTTCCGCTCATGAGAACTTCATCTGCTCTTGAATCATCTATAGTCAAACCATCCTCCATCTCCAACATGTACTCGATGGGCAAACGGGATAGATGATCCGCTACCATATTTTCCGCACCGTTTTTGTCCTTGATCTCATGGTCAAACTCTTGGAGAAGGAGCATCCACCTTAGAAGCCTCGACTTTGCATCTTTCTTCTTCATGAGGTATTTGATTGCCGCATGGTCCGTGAAGACTACCACCTTTGATCCCACAAGATATGAACGGAATTTCTCAAATGCAAACACTATTGCAAGAAACTCTTTCTCCGTCGTTGTGTAATTGCACTGAGTTTCATCCAAAGTTTTGCTTGCGTAGTAGATGGCATGCAACTTTCCATCCTTCCTTTTCCCAAGGACGGCCCCCACGGCGAAATCACTAGCATCACACATTACCTCGAATGGAAGATTCCAATCGGGTGCCGCCATTATTGGAGCCGAGATCAAGGCATCTCTCAACCTACAAAAAGAACTCATGCAATCCTCGGAAAATTCAAAGGGCACATCCTTCATCAAGAGGTTAGACAATGGTTTTGCAATCTTAGAAAAATCCTTGATGAACCGTCTATAAAATCCCGCATGACCTAAGAAACTCCTAACATCACGAACACAAGAGGGAGGAGGTAGTTTTTCAATTATTTCAACTTTAGCTTTATCTACTTCTATCCCCCTACTAGAAACTAGGTGTCCTAGTACTATGCCCTCCTTCACCATGAAGTGGCATTTTTCCCAATTAAGCACCAAGCTAGTCTCCTCACATCTAGTCAAAACCTTGTCTAAGTTAGCTAAGCAAACATCAAATGAGGAACCATAGACGGAGAAATCATCCATAAACACTTCTACTATATCCTCAACCATATCGGAGAAGATGGACATCATGCATCTTTGAAATGTTGCCGGCGCATTACATAAACCAAAAGGCATGCGTCTATAGGCAAAAGTCCCATAAGGACATGTGAATGTCGTCTTCTCTTGATCATCGGGATGAATAGGGATTTGCCAAAACCCGCTATACCCGTCAAGGTAGCAAAAATATTCATGTTGTGCTAATCTTTCTAGGACTTGATCTATGAAAGGAAGAGGAAAATGGTCTTTGCGAGTGCCACTATTAAGCTTACGGTAATCAATACACATACGCCATTTTGTTGTGGTTTTCATAGGTATCATTTCTCCCTTTTCATTTTGCACAACGGTGAGACCTCCTTTCTTAGGAACTACATGCACGGGACTCACATACTTGCTATCGGAAATTGGGAAGATGATTCCCGCATCCAACATCCTAAGTATTTCACTCTTTACCACTTCTTTCATGTTAGGATTTAATCTTCTTTGGGGTTCAATAGTGGGTTTATGGTTATCCTCCATATAAATCTTATGCATGCAAATTGAGGGAGAGATTCCCTTTAGTTCCTCTAGTGAATACCCTAAAGCTCCTCTATGTTTTCTTAGAACCTCTAACAACTTAGACTCCTCCTCATCATTCAAGTTGGCATTTATGATTACGGGTAAAGAAGAGTTGGGACCAAGAAATGCGTACCTCAAATCTTTTGGAAGCTCCTTGAGTTCTTGAGATGGTTCCGGTGGTGCTTGAACTTCTTCTTTCTCGGCCTTGAACACCTCCAAATAAGACATCCTTTCCTCCAATTGTTCATGCTCAATCATATTGAGGGCTAGACCTTGGTGCTCTATCTCAATTTCTCTAGGTGGTGGGGTGGCTTTCAACCTAAGCTCCCTTGGCCTTGACTTCTTAGAAACGGCTTCCCATTGCAATCCAAGAGGAACTTGGATCATCTTAGCTTCCTTATGTACGGTCCCTTTTGAAGTTGGCCTAAAGAAAAACTCAATCTCCCTTCCTCCAATGTCAAGAGACAAGTGGCCCTTTTTTACATCAATGATTGCCCCAACCGTAGCAAGGAAAGGTCTCCCTAGTATAATCGGTTCACCCGGCACTTCTATCATGTCCACCACAACAAAGTCGATTGGGACATAGTGGCCTTCAATGCAAACGGGATAATCCTCGACGATACCAATTGGCTCGATGGACGACCCATCCGCTATTGTTAACCTCATGTTGACCGGAGCTATGAGACCCATGGATGTGGATTTCCATATGGTGTAAGGAATGATGCTCGTGCTTGCTCCAAGATCACACAAGGCTTTGAAGTTTTGAGACCCCACACCAATGGTGATAGCAAAGCGACCGGGATCTCCTAGCTTTTGCGGTAACTCCAAGGTCTTGACCTCATCTTGCATTTCAACTATGGACCTCTTCTTGCTCAAATTCTCCTTAAAAAATTGGCATAAGATGGCATCTCGCTCAATGCATCGGTGAACGGGATGGAGATGTTCAAGCCTTGCAAGAGTTTGAGAAACCTCTTGAACTTGTTCTCAACAACATCTTTCGGCTTCTTCGAGGGATATGTAAGAATTGTTGCACTTTGAATCATGCTTGGATCAACCTCTTTGGACTTCCCCACTTCACTTGCAACATTTCCTGGTTGGACCGACTTGGGCACCATGTCGGGCCCGATGTTGTGAATCTCGGTCCTGGGTAGTGGAGTCGGATCGAGGTCTGTGTACGTCGGTCCCGAGTTGCTCTCGTCCTCGGTCCGTGGTAAAGGAGTCGATCTTCTTCCTGGGTCGACTTCGGGGGACGTCGGACCCGACTTGCTGGGTAAATTGGTCCGACTCTCTTCATTCTTCTTAGGCATGTGTGGCTCGGGTAGGTTTCGGCCACTTCTCAATCCAATTGCCCGAACTTCATTTTGATTGTTTTGAGCTCGAGGGTTCTCCTCGGGTCGGCCCGGAAGTCTCCCATTCTCTCTCGGGGCTTGAGTAACGATTTGGGCAAATTGATTGTCGACTTGCCTCCTCCATGCTCCAAACTCATTGAATTGGGTCCTCATCTCCTTGAACTCGTCTCTCATCTCTTGAGCAAATGATTGTAGCTCATTGAATCCCGGTGGTCTATATGGTGGTGGTGGAGCCCTTGGCTCATTTTGGTTGAAGTTGTTGTTGTAACCTTGAGCTTGACCGTTGTTCCACCAGCCATTGCCACCATTGTTGAAATTGCCTCTTCCACCGAAATTTCCTCGAACAAAGTTTTCCTCCTCAATTCGCTCGGCCAAGCGCACTTGGCTCTCATTCGGACAAACTTGTGTAGCATGTGCAAAGGATCCACACTCCTCACAAGCTCTAGCATTTTGCTTGTAGTAGTGGACTTGCCTCTTAAGCTTGCTCACTTCACCTTCAAGGAATTGGAGCTTCACATCCCTATCAATGTCTTCTCCCTTTGGATCATATAACTTCCTTGTACCTTCACCTTGAACTTTCACCTCTTTGCTAGCTTGACTCACCCCATACATGGCCTCATAATCGGATAGCTTGTCAAGTAGCTCCCAAGCTTGATCCGGTGTCAAGTCTATGAACCCACAATCGGTGTGGAGATTGAGCTTGTCCTTCGTTACCGGATTGATGCCTTGGAAAAAGATATCTTGAAGCACATATGGTTGTTGGCCATGAGTAGGACATTGGCGCAACATCTCCTTGAAACGGTCCCATGCTTCGAAGAGAGGCTCATTCGGACCTTGTTGAAAGCTTGCAATCTTCCTTCTTAGCTCGGTTGTCTTTGAGGGCGGGAAGAACTTCATCAAGAAAGCATCATAGAGTGTCTTCCAAGTTGTGATTGACCTAGGAGCTTGGCTCTCTAGCCAATGTGTGGCCTTGCCCCCAAGTGACCATTTGAACGCCTTTAGAAGCACATACTCCAATGTCTCCTCATCGGTAGAGATCGTCTCACACATGTCCACAAAGCGTTTGACGTGCTCTATGGGACACTCATGTGGACGACCCTCGAATTGATCACGCTTGATGAGGGTGATGAATTGCGTCTTGATCTCAAAATTCTTGGCAACCTCGGGAAGCACAATAGCCGGCTCGGGTACCCTCAACTCCGGATGCATGTATTGGCGTGCATTCCGGGGTAGAGCGTTGAGTTGAGCCTCGACTCTCATTCGTTGCTCCCGTTCTCTTCTTGCCACCTCCTCTTGATTGTCCCTCTCAAGTTGCAATCTAGCCATTTCGGCCCTAAGTTGAGCCAACTCCTCATCAACATGGAGAGCTTGATTCGCCATCCTTTTCCTTCTTCGGGCTTCCTTGAGAATACTTTCCGGATCACTCACAAACTCAAGCTCAAGTGTTCCTCGGGAGGAACGAGCTAGCATACACCTATGAAACAAAGACACAAACCAAAACAAATCAAAAACAAACAAAGGGTTTGGGCTATTCCCTCACCCAAATCACTACCAAAACACAAGAAACTCACCAAATTGGCACTCAATGCACTTAGACTTCCCCGACAACGACGCCAATCTTTTGATCGCCTCGGATTGCGAGGGTCTAGAGATACAATTTATAACCCGACCCCGTTGTAGCACGTGGTGGGTGTCGAACACTCGGGAAGTCTACTCGATCGATGTGCCTAGATACTAGGAAGCTAGAAAGGAGAGCATAAAACAAAGGAAAACAAAGAAAACAGTCGGGACCGACACTGAGGTCACGTCGAGCCCGAGGTTGGCGACAAGAGGAAGTCGGGACCGACACTGGGTAAGTCGGGCCCGAGGTAGCTGGGGATGTCGAACTTCAAGGATTTAAAAGTAGATCTTGGGCTTTTGGGTTCCTTCCCTAGTAGATTAAGGCTTTTCCACCCCAATTCAAGCAATGAGTGATGATCGGACTAGGATCGAGTGCTTTCGCCCTCGTTCCAACCACTTCTACACCTCGATCATTGGGGAAATCCCCTTCGAAGCAAGGTCTTGAGATTGACACATGTTCACTTTCGCTACTTTGCCAATCTCAAGCCTTGATTCCCAACTTTCGCAAGGAATTGTAGCTCTATGTAGAGTGGGTTCCTTAGATCAAACACTCAAGGCTATGGAATTGGGGTTTCTAGCCTAAACCTAGCTAGGGTTTTCCCCCATAACCCAAGATCAAGGAGATCTACTCCATGTGACAAGTAAAGAAAGCAATCAAATCAAAAGGGAAAGCAACCATCATATACAATATCAAAACAAAGCAAAGTTTCATTCAAATCCAAAGCAATCCACAAATTCCAATCAAGGGTTTTCAAATCCACAAGAACAAAGCAAATCAAAGCAAATCTACCAACAAAACCTATCAAGTCTTCCTCTCTTGGCCGATTCTCTCTCTCTTCCTCCTCCTCTCCTTCCTCCTTGCTCTCCAAGTATCCTCTTGGTTCCTTCTCTAGGTGTGGGAACCCTTTCCCCCCTTTTGTGTGTATGAGAGGGAACCCTTTCTTAGAAGACAAGAGGGCCTTTTATAGATTAGATGAGGGGCAAAAGTGGAAGTCCACAAATTCGTGCCTTGGAGCCCAAGTAGTTCGGTGACCGACTCGGACCGACACGGAGGACCTCAGGCCCGAGTTACTGTGCATCTCGGTCCGAGGTTGGAAACTTCAAAGTCGGGCCCGACATGGTTGCAACTCGGTCCGGACCTCGTTCCACTTTCTTCTTGTTGGCTTCTCTTATTCTTCTTCATCGCTTGCTCCTCTCTTTCCCGCTTTATCTCGGCCTTTGCTCCATGTCTCGACCCTCCTTCAAATCGATCCTCGATTCATGCCAAATTACCTACAAAACACATAAAATGCGCATAGTCTCCGAATCTCATAGATATACGGGAACTGAGCTAAAAAGGAACAAAACGCACAAGAAAAAGGGAAAAAGAGACATATTTACAAAGGAAATCATATATGAAAACACCACCAAATAGAGAGACATCATACTACTTAGGTTAGCTTGACAACAAATTCACTCGAATCTTGCAACTCGGGCACGACGAGAAAACACAATAAAATATCCAACTTTTCTTTTTATAAACAAAAGTATTAAATTATCCATGAGCATCCCGACTAAACTTTAAACAAAAAAAATTCTCAATCCTAGCTCCCAATAACACAACTTAAACCAATTAATCAAACACAAAAATTAAACACTAAAGAACAAACAAAGACGCTCAATCCCGAATCCGACCTAATGACACATGCGCCAACATCCGCTTCACTACTTCGCAGAGGATCCATCACAAGTCCTAAGATGTACTTAGAACTGTAAAAATATTTCCCGAAGGATTAGCTATGATTTCAATTCAAGCTAGAAAGCGTGAGATGCATATATAACATTTTTAAAACAACACAGAATCTAACAACCGATATTCACACATAAAGCAAAAATCTTCAAGTCAACAATTCAACACATAAGGTTAAATAATCACACACACACACAGACAAACACACATTCACACAAACGCACAAAGACAACATTCACCTCCATCTCCTCCACCATCATCATCAACGCCCTTATTCAACCACCATCAACACCCATATTCATTCAATCTCATCGCCCATATTCCATCACAATCAAATCCCAGATTCAGTCACAATCAACGCCCATATTCGTAATCACCTCCGTTCACAATCACCATAGCCATCATCGCCCGTTCAAACACAAGCACAACCACAAACACAATCACAATCACAATCACAATCACAATCACAATCACAGTCACACTCAGAATCAATGTCACAATCAGAGCCACAGTCAAAATCATATTAACAATTACAACCACAATCACGTTCGCAAACACAATCATGACAACAAATGCAATTACATTTCTGGCAAATAGAGAGAAAAATTCAATTAAAAAAATTATGCAAAAAGAGACAAATTTTCAAAACCAATTCCACACACATGGCACCCAATCTAACAAGAATTAAATTAAACCGAGCAAGTCCCAGAACGACTTACCTGAAGTGAAGGGTTTTTGGCAACTGCGAAAAGCTAAGAATCCAAGCAAACGGGATCTCATACGGGCGATGGTGACATCTCCGATGACGAGCGGTACGTGTAGACCAAAAGTGACTAGCCTCTAATGGACACCTGATCTTTACGGTGGAAGATGACACCAAAATCGATCGGTAACGAAGTTGGCCCTCCAGAGAAACTAACTAATCAACGAAAAAGAAACTTTGATCGAGAAAGAAGGCAAAGGAACGAAGGCGGCTCTCTAGTGGTACGGCTGATCGAAGAAGGCTCTAGTGTAGGAGAGATCTTTCGATCCGATCGGGGTGGGCGTATATATATATATATGTATATTAGGTGAACCCCACTTAAGATAGATTAGGATGGAAGATTTGTGTTTAAAGATATATATATATATATATATATATATATAATTTCACTTTGATAACGCTAGATAGGGTTTTAGATTTAAGGTAACCGATCCCATGTACATATATAAATATACATAAAAAGATATATAGGGATAAAATAAAATAAAATTTGGTGGATAGTTAATTATTAATTTATGGATAAACTTGTAATTATATAGGTGGTTTCCAAACGGATTACTAAAACGGGTTAATTGTGGGTCAAGAACTCGATATTTGTACCTCAGGAAATTCATTTTTCCTACCTAAAACAAAACCGGGTATTACATACTTACCCCCTTAAAGAAAGTTTCGTCCCGAAAATTGAGAAAGAACAAAAACTAAAAGGAACCAAGTACAAACTAGATGCCAGAATTCTTCCAATTTATTACAATATACCCTCCTAAGAAACAGTTCGTCCTGGAACCGTCATTCCTACACAACTACGAACGCAGAGCATGATTCTACACAATCAAATAACAAATCAAGTCCAAATCAACAATAACCAAAAACAAGGTCAACAAGTCCAATGATCATAACTAATCTCATATCAAATAAATTTATATTCAAATAGACTAACAAGGCAAGTAAATAATTCTGGTTCTGTCAACCTAACAACAACTAACAAGTAATTTCAGCTTCAACGAATGATTTTTGTTACCTTCGTTCTTCGTCTTCCCTCAACAACTTAACCATAATTCTCCAACAGTAGAAACAGAGAAACAACTACTTTCAACTGTCACTTGAATGACTCGAAGCGGATATCACACGAAGCCTCGACACATCAACGAAGTTGGCTTGTCGCTCACTGTTTTCCGGGCCTTCATGTGGATTGAAGTAAAAAGAAAAGGGAAAGAAACAAGGAAAAAGGGAAAGGTGTGTGAACCCGGGTTTGCCTCGGTATGTGTGCCATGGACTTTGAGGGATCGTCTTGATTCACATATTGCCTAGTTTTGCGCATTGCATCGTTTTGCATGCAAGCAAATCCCGAAAATGTGTTGCTAGGTAACTCCCGTCTTTCAAGCTTGACTTATATTTTGGAATGAATTTTAGGATAAGATCATTCAAAGTCGGATTTTTTGTATTAAATCTTGTAAAGCGTGATTTATCGAATCTTGTAATTGGTTAAGTTATAATGCCGAATTAACTCGAGTAAGTATTTGGACAAATGATTATAAGGACATAATAGTTTGTGGTAGTTAATCTTGAAATGGAAATAAATTGATTATAACTTATTTCTCAATTCTTTTCTGGTACAACCCGAGCTCGAGTCTTGGATGCACGTCATTCGAGTTGGAACTAATCGCTTTAAGTGGAGATATCTCGTATAAGCAAGTGTATGGTTCTCTCTTGCATTATTGTTATTAAATGAGGAATTGAATCCCATTTAATATTTGTATTGGGAATAACTTGTGTGCTTAATAAAATATGATAGGTTGTTGTTTTGTTAAAAATAATGGCCATATTGTTATTTATTCAGTTTCTCGATAGAACTGGATTTAGGTCCGTTGTATGTGACCTTCTATGCTTAATTTTCTCATGCTGAAACATTGAATTGGATTATCTTAACTCCTTGAGGCTCAGTTTTAATTCAAATATGTGGCCAAGTTGGTAAAGTCAGCTAATGTGTAAGTGTCAGCACAGAACTGGGGCAAAGTGTTAGTAGCAACATTAACAAAAGGTCATCAATTTTATTTTGATGCTTTGGCTTGAAGTGCCCAATCCTTCAATATAATAGCTAATCTTTGTTTCAGGGACATTCAAAGTTAAAGCCTTGGGTAACTTTGGTTTAGTCTTAATCGGGGTTACTGGCGGGAGTACCTCCAGGGTAGGAAGGTGGTGTTACAAAAGTGGCATTAAAGCTAAAACTTCCAAGTCTTCATTAAGACTTTCATCCTTCCATATTGAATTATGGAGAATTCTATATTGGTATTGTCTTAGAACCATTTAAGGAAAGTGGCTAAGATTGAAGGTCAGATTCGCGAAGAGTTTGAAGGAGGTAAGGGAATTAGAGAACATGAAGTAAGAAGTTGGTAATAACTTATTTGAAAAAGGTCCAAAGGTGGACATTTGATTCCCTAGAGATGGGAATGGATTCCGAGAAGGATCCATAGTAAGATCAAGTGAAGATTCCTAAAGTTGATCCGGTTCTAGATCAAGTTCTCAATAAATTCCTATTCTCTCTTGAGAGTCTGAATTAGGTGTACCCTCGTCATTTCTTCCAAGTTATTAGGAAACTTCTTGTGAGATTTTGAATTTAAGTATTTTACTTCATAAAGTCTTTCTATTTTGAAGGTTTCCTATTTTAAATTCGTATGTTGGAAGATTTCAAGTTAAGAGTTTTGTTTAAAAAGGTCATAATTCAAAGTTATGTGAAAGAAATTGTTAATTCCTTTTCTTGAAATATGAAATTTCAAGTGATGTCTTTAAAAAAGAAATTTTAAAGTAATTTTCGTTGACGTTGAAGTCATAAGATTAAGAGTTTTCTCGGAATACTTTTATAGGAATTTTTGAACATTGAAATTCGACTATCAAGAGATGTTTTGAGTTGGAACCTCTACTTCTCAATGTTAAGATTTGGAAAATCTTATAGATCTTGAGTGATTCTAGAAAGATCAGTATGAGTCACGAAGTGAGGTAAAAAAATCCTGAATAGAAAAGTATTACCTTTGGAAACTTTCTTCAACGATTGTATTTGTGAATCTATAGTATAGAATCATGGATATTCTATACTTTTCTTTGTTCAGTTGGAAGTTAAAGAGCTTTGAAGTGCTCAAATGTTGGATAAATTGAATGGTTAATCTCATGCAAAATGCAATTCAATTTTAAATCTGATAGTGTTCAAGTTCATATTTCGTATATGTTGTTATCTTTTGAGTTAAGAGGATTGAGAATCCTAAATGGAATGGGAACCTCTTTTTGATTATAGTAAGGAAGAGAGGGAGGATGAAGGTTCAGATTAAATGGTGTACAAGTGATTAATCACTAAGGTCGTTGTGAATAAGGTTGATTGGTTAAACTGGATTGAACAAGTAGACGTTCATTGATAATGTGTTTGCAACACCCCTATTTTGCAACGATGGGTATTACCGCCAATGGCCTCGGATTTTACCGTCCAAAGTCACCCAAGGCTTTAAATAAGTTAATGAGAATATAATAAGGTTGATTGGTTAAAATTAGGGGTGTTCAACGGGTCGGGTCGCCTGCGACCCACACTGACCCAACCTGCAGTTTGCAGACAACCCACAATATTTTTAAAAATATAATATATTTTTATAATTTTATTAAGATATAAACTAATTTTTTATAAAAAAATTGAGTCGACCCGCCGGACCCGACCCGCAACGACCCGACCCTCAATTTGCGGGTTGCGGGTCGACCCGCGAATCACAAGTCGGGTTGCGTGTCGGGTCCCGGATCAAAAGAAAATTTTGGTGCAGGTCACGGGTCGACCCGCAACCCGCAATTTCGGGTCGTGGGTCGACCCGACCCGACCCGTGAGCATCCCTAGTTAAAATGGATTGAGCAAGTAGACGTTTATTGATAATGTGTTTGTAACACCCCTATTTTGCAATGATTGCTGCTAGTGACCTCAGATTTTACTGTCCAAAGTCACCCAAGGCTTTAAATAATTTAATGAGAATATAGTTAAAGAAGAATCGACTAAAAGAGGAATTTTATTCATCGATAAGAACATTCGTTCACTACATTGAGAGTCGTTTTACAAATGATGTTGCGGTGGAAAATAAAGCCCATATTAAAAGGTTAAAAAGGCGTACTGAAAATACAAGTATATTTCCTGAAGACAACTCATATGATGATGATTTGCTTGGTTTAAAATAGAAGAGCTGGTGCACTATCTTTTGAATGCTTTGCTCTTTGAAAATTCCTTCCTTCCTTTAACGTCGTTGATGTCTCTCTATTTGGTGGTGTTTTCATATGTGATTTCCTTTGTAAATATGTTTCTTTCTCCCCTTTTCTTGTGCGCTTTGTTCCTTTTTAGCCTAGTTCTCGTATTTCTATGAGATTCGGAGACTACGCACATTTTATGTGTTTTGTAGGTAATTTGGCATGAATCGAGGATCGATTTGAAGGAGGGTCAAGACATGGAGCAAAGGCCGAGCTAAAGCGGGAAAGAGAGAAGCAAGCCATGAAGAAGAACAAGAGAAGCCAACAAAGAAGAAGGTGGAACGAGGTCAGGACCGAGTTGCAACCACATCGGGCCCGACTTTAAAGTCTCCAACCCCGGACCGAGTTGCACAGTAACTCGGGCCCGAGGTCCTCCGTGTCGGTCCGAGTCGGTCACCGAACTACTTGGGCTCCAAGGCACGACTTTGTGGACTTCTACTTTTGCCCCTCATCTAATCTATAAAAGGCCCTCTTGTCTTCTAAGAGGGGGTTCCCACACACACACAAAAAGAAGGGAACCAAGGGGATTCTTGGAGAGCAAGGAGGAAGGAGAGGAGAAGGAAGAGAGAGAGAATCGGCCAAGGGAGGAAGTCTTGATAGGTTTTGTTGGTAGATTTGCTTTGATTTGCTTTGTTCTTGTGGATTTGAAAACCCTTGATTGGGATTTGTGGATTGCTTTGGATTTGAATGAAACTTTGCTTTGTTTTGAGATTGATTATGATGATTGCTTTCCCTTTTGATTTGATTGCTTTCTTTGCTTGTTTCATGGAGTAGATCTCCTTGATCTTGGGTTATGGGGGAAAACCCTAGCTAGGTTTAGGCTAGAAACCCCAATTCCATAGCCTTGAGTGTTTGATCTAAGCAACCCACTCTACATAAAGCTACAATTCCTTGCGAAAGTTGGGAATCAAGGCTTGAGATTGACAAAGTAGCGAAAGTGAACATGTGTCAATCTCAAGACCTTGCTTCGAAGGGGATTTCCCCAATGATCGAGGTGTAGAAGTGGTTGGAACGAGGGCGAAAGCACTCGATCCTAGTCCGATCATCACTCATTGCCTGAATTGGGGTGGAAAAGCCTTAATCTACTAGGGAAGGAACCCAAAAGCCCAAGATCTACTTTTAAATCTTTGAGTTCGACATCCCCAGATACCTCGGGCCTGACTTACACAGTGTTGGTCCCGACTTCCTCTTGTCGCCAATCTCGGGCCCGACGTGACCTCTGTGTCGGTCCCGACTGATTCCTTTGTTTTCCTTTGTTTTATGC
The DNA here is from genome assembly GCA_964016875.1 of Fallopia convolvulus. Taxonomy (NCBI): domain Eukaryota; kingdom Viridiplantae; phylum Streptophyta; class Magnoliopsida; order Caryophyllales; family Polygonaceae; genus Fallopia; species Fallopia convolvulus. The sequence goes on from OZ024730.1 coordinate 27,447,148, forward strand.
TCTCCTTTCTAGCTTCCTAGTATCTAGGCACATCGATCGAGTAGACTTCCCGAGTGTTCGACACCCACCACGTACTACAACGGGGTCGGGTTATAAATTGTATCTCTAGACCCTCGCAATCCGAGAGGCGATGTAAAGATTGGCGCCGTTGCCGGGGAAGTCTAAGTGCATTGAGTGCCAATTTGGTGAGTTTCTTGTGTTTTGGTAGTGATTTGGGTGAGGGAATAGCCCAAACCCTTTGTTTGTTTTTGATTTGTTTTGGTTTGTGTCTTTGTTTCGTAGGTGTATGCTAGCTCGTTCCTCCCGAGGAACACTTAAGCTTGAGTTTGTGAGTGATCCGGAAGGTATTCTCAAGGAAGCCCGAAGAAGGAAAAGGATGGCGAATCAAGCTCTCCATGTTGATGAGGAGTTGGCTCAACTTAGGACCGAAATGAATAGATTGCAACTTGAGAGGGACAATCAAGAGGAGATGGCAAGAAGAGAACGGGAGCAACGGATGAGAGCCGAGGCTCAACTCAACGCTCTACCCCGGAATGCACGCCAATACATGCATCCGGAGTTGAGGGTACCCGAGCCGGCTATTGTGCTTCCCGAGGTTGCCAAGAATTTTGAGATCAAGACGCAATTCATCTCCCTCATCAAGCGGGATCAATTCGAGGGCTGTCCACATGAGTGTCCCATAGAGCATGTCAAACGTTTTGTGGATATGTGTGAGACGATCTCTACCGACGAGGAGACATTGGAGTATGTGCTTCTAAAGGCGTTCAAATGGTCACTTGGGGGCAAGGCCGCACATTGGCTCGAGAGCCAAGCTCCTAGGTCAATCACAACTTGGAAGACACTCTATGATGCTTTCTTGATGAAGTTCTTCCTGCCTTCAAAGACAACCGAGCTAAGAAGGAAGATTGCAAGCTTTCAACAAGGTCTGAATGAGCCTCTCTTCGAAGCATGGGACCGTTTCAAGGAGATGTTTCGCCAATGTCCTACTCATGGCCAACAACCATATGTGCTTCAAGACATCTTTTTCCAAGGCATAAATCCGGTAACGAAGGACAAGCTCAATCTCCACACCGATTGTGGGTTCATAGACTTGACACCGGATCAAGCTTGGGAGCTACTTGACAAGCTATCCGATTACGAGGCCATGTATGGGGTGAGTCAAGCTAGCAAGGAGGTGAAAGTTCAAGGAGAAGGTGCAAGGAAGTTATATGATCCAAAGGGAGAAGACATTGATAGGGATGTGAAGCTCCAATTCCTTGAAGGTGAAGTGAGCAAGCTTAAGAGGCAAGTCCACTACTACAAGCAAAATGCTAGAGCTTGTGAGGAGTGTGGATCCTTTGCCATGCTACACAAGTTTGTCCAAATGAGAGCCAAGTGCGCTTGGCCGAGCGAATTGAGGAGGCAAACTTTGTTCGAGGAAATTTCAGTGGAAGAGGCAATTTCAACAATGGTGGCAATGGCCGGTGGAACAACGGTCAAGCTCAAGGCTACAACAACAACTTCAACCAAAACGAGCCAAGGGCGCCACCACCACCATATAGACCATCGGGATTCAATGAGCTACAATCATTTGCTCAAGAGATGAGAGACGGGTTCAAGGAGATGAGGACCCAATTCAATGAGTTTGGTGCATGGAGGAGGCAAGTCGACAATCAATTTGCTCAAATTGCGACTCAAGCCCCAAGAGAGAATGGAAGACTTCCGGGCCGACCCGAGGAGAATCCTCGAGCTCAAAACAATCAAAATGAAGTCCGGGCAATTGGATTGAGAAGTGGCCGAAACCTACCCGAGCCACACGTGCCTAAGAAGAATGAAGAGAGTCGGACCAACTTACCCAGCAAGTCGGGTCCGACGTTCCCCGAAGTCAACCCAGCAAGAAGATCGACTCCTTCACGAAGGACCGAGGTCGAGAGCAACTCGGGACCGACGTACACAGGCCTCGATCTGACTCCTTTGCCCAGGACCGAGATTCACAACATCGGGCCCGACATGGTGCCCAAGTCGGTCCATTCAGAAAATGTTGCAAATGAAGTAGGGAAGTCCAAAGAAGATGATCCACGCAAGATTCAAGGTGCAACAATTCTTCCATATCCCTCGAAGAAGCCGAAAGATGTTGTTGAGAACAAGTTCAAGAGGTTTCTCAAACTCTTGCAAGGATTGAACATCTCTATCCCGTTCACCGATGCATTGAGCGAGATGCCATCTTATGCCAAGTTCTTAAAGGATATTTTGAGCAAGAAGAGGTCCATAGTGGAAATGCAAGATGAGGTCAAGACCTTGGAGTTACCACAAAAGCTAGGAGATCCCGGTCGTTTTGCTATAACCATTGGTGTGGGGTCTCAAAATTTCCAAGCCTTATGTGACCTTGGGGCAAGTGTTTCGGTGATGCCCGCTAGCATTTGGAGAAGAGCAAATTTGGGTGAAATGGAGCAGGCCGATATGTCCCTAACTATGGCCGACGGTTCCATCATCAAGGCTAAAGGAATATTGGATGACGTTCCGGTGCGGGTTGGAAAGTACTTTGTCCCCGATGATTTCGTGATCTTGGACATGCATGAGGATCCCTTGGTTCCAATAATCTTAGGGAGACCATTCTTAGCTACGTCGGGGGCAAGGTTTGATGTCAAGAACGACAAGGTTTCCTTTGAGATTGGGGAAGAGAAGGTCGATTTTCACTTCAACAAAGCTTTGAATGAGCCGGACGCCTTGGCCATTCTTAAACTTGAAGAGAGTGCCAAGAGAGAAAGTGAAGAAGTGGAAGTTTAGGTCGGTGCATTAAGGGGTGATGAAAGCTTCAATGAACAAATACAAATAAGGGAGTTGTTGGAGCAATTCAAGGATCCAAATGAGTCAACAATCAATGCTAGCTCAAGAAGAGATGAAAAGTATCCTTACTCATATCCTTTTAATATTGGTGAAGACCACAATTCTCCCCAAAATTTTGATTCCTACATTTGCTTGAGTGATTTGAACGATGACTTAGGAGACTCCTACATTTGCCTTAGTGATTTAAAAGGTGAATTGGTAGAATCTCCTAGGAATACTTTGGATGACTATGGTGTAGGAAAAGAAAAATATGATGAAGCAAGCAAGGAGGAGAAATCTCATCCGTTGGAGGAGTATGATGAGATAGGCCCGAGATCGGAGAGCCATGCCTATGTAGACCATCGTTGGTGGTTTTATGGGTATGAAGGCAATGGGAATGGGCATAACAATGGCGAGCAATTCACCGTGTTTCACCCGCCATAAGGTTGAGGTTAGGAAGTCAAGCTAGTGACTCTAAACGAGCGCTTCTCGGGAGGCAACCCGAGCTAGTAGCTTTCTTTTCGTAATTTTAGTTTGATTTTCTTTGTTTAGTTTAGCTTTTCTCTAACCGATCCCTATCTAGTGTTTTGTGGATTTATGGTGTTGTGTATCCTTCAAGGTTGTGTAGGATTTGAGGTGGAATATTTAAATGGAAATTTGGGAAAGAAGTTGCATGAGGAGTAAAATTGGCGACCCGAATACTCCCACATCGAGCCCAGGTAAGTCGGGCCCGACATAGGGACATCGGTCCATGAAGTCGGTCCAACTTGATTTCAACTAGTTAGAATGCCAATTTTGCCCTTGACCTAATTTGTCCCTTTCCCCCATTAAATATTATCCCCCACCTACCTACCATCTTCATTATCAACTACCATTCCCAAAATACAACCCCTCTCCCTCAAAAACTCTCAAAGTCGGCCGCCCCTACCCTCACCATACTCGATCCACACCCTCCCCACTTCATCTCGTTCCAACCACAAAAAGGCCTCCCAAACCCGAATCCAAGTAGAAATCTCGAGTTCAATATAGTCCTTCGTCCCCCATCTAGATCTAGATCTAGGAAATTTGAGTTCTAAGTTGCTTATTTGTTCAAAAGTTCAAATACTCTTCAAATCCGGTATGTGTTACTCGATCTCTACTTATTTCTTTGAAAATTTTGTGCTTTCATTGCGTAGATTGAGTAATGCCATGTTTGATTGAGAGCTTGAGCTTTAGCATCAATGGTGGATTTGCATGATTTGTGAAATTGAGCTTTAAAGTTGTTTATGCATGCTTAGATCCATTTAGAACTTCGATTAGGGATGTTTGGTGGTTGAATTTGAAATTCAAGTGCATGATGGAATGATTTGGGTTGATTTGAGGTTAGAGTCGAAGCATGAACTAGGTCGAGATCGACGTGCCCAGGAGAGTCGGGCCCGAGTTGAGGAAGTCGGTCCAACAAGTCGGACCGAGGTTGAGTAAGTCGGGCCCGACATAGGTTGGAAGTCGATCCTTGTTGTTTTTGCTCTCTTCTTGTGATATCATGTGGATTCATGTGTTTAATTGTTGGCTATAGCCTAATCATGATGTAGATTGATCATTTGCTTAGCCATTGTTAGAAGATGTCCATGATGATTTATGTTGGATTGAGATGCATGTGAGTCTAGAGACTAAGTATGGGGTTCCCTTTGTGTTGAAATGTTGTTGTGTGTTGATGAGTGCTTTTGTTGAGTTGTATGGAGTTTATCTTGGATCCTTTTGTTTGGGTGGATGTGTGTAGGTACAATGGAGACAAGAGCTTCATCATCTCATGTGGAAAGGCCAAGGAAGAAGTCCAAGAAGTCAAGGAAAGAGCCGAAGTTGGATGATGTCTATTTGGAGGATGATGAGCAAGTGGAGAGTTATGAAAGATATATGGAGCTTGAGCACCACACGAGGTGGCTTGATTGGGAAGCCGTGAGGAAGATGGACATGGATCAAGCTCTTCCAAGATGCTACTCCCACATCGGTCTCAATGGGATGCTAAGGTGGAACAACACTCACTACCCCGCCCTCACCTCGGAATTCATGGCCACATTCGAGTGCACTTATGATAATGTGGAGGATGAGGAAGGGGCGATCACTTTCCGAATGGGCAACGAGGACCACAATCTCACTCTTAGGGATTTGGCTACCTACTTCGGGTTTCCATGCCCAAGAGAAGAGGCCGGCGTCAACAATGAGAAGGTGAACCAAGTGTGGCGTCATGTGCCCGGGAAGAGTGAGATGAGAAAGGGCGCCTCCACAACCGAGATTGCTAGCCCTCTTTTTCGGGTCATGGTGCGAGTCTTGGGGTGTGCAATCTATGCTCGTCATGAGTTGAGAAAGCCGATGAAGGAGGAGATCCTGTTGCTCCATGAGATGCTCTTCAACACCGAGAAGCCCATGAACCTTGCATGGGAGTGGGTCAAGATGGTGCGAGACTTCCAAAGCTCCTCTTGGATCTACTTCGGCGGGATGATAGCAAGGCTCGCCATGCGTCTAGGAGTTGATCTTGACAAGTATTCTCCGGCTCCGAATGGTGTTGAGTTCATGAACATGAAGTATTTCAAGAAGGCCAACATCATCAAGGAGAAGCTCTACATGATTTCCTTGGCCCCTCACTCAAACTATGATGGTGTGTCGATCCGGTTAGTGCACAACCTTTATGATCTTTCTCGGTATCAAAATTGGTACCAAATGTGGGCCGGCAAGCCACACTCATTTGGTGACCCCGAAGGTGCAAGAGAGGGGCGGCGACAACAACCTCAACACATCCGGTTTACCTCCCCTCCATCTACACCGGATTCCGACCAAGACAACTTCGTGTTTGCACCTCGTGGGGAGGACATGGATGTCGATCAAGGGCAAAGTGAAGAAGATGAGCGCCTCCAAGGCTTGATGGCCGACCTCCGAGCCACGCACCATGCTCCAACACTGGCGGACCGAGGAACACACCAAGTCGGGCCCGACTTCCCTCAACGTCGGTCCAGTTCATTCCATGGTGGTGAGGTCCCGAGGCATTATGAACGTGGAGAAGGGAGCGGTGCAAGGCGAGAGCAATTCCAAGGTGGCGGTTATGAAGGCTATGCCCAATGGTACGGTCCGAGAATGGTGTTTCCCGAGCAACAACAACCGGTGGACATGTCCTTTTTATCCAACCAAATGGATCATCTCCAACTTCAACAAGAAAATGTTCTCCAAGAGGTCCATCAAGTGAATCTCCAACAACAACAAATGTACCAACAACAACAACAAATGCTTCAACAACAAAGTTCTTTCCAAGCTAGCCAACAAGAGATGAACCGAGCCCTCGGCTACACTAGACGAGAGGTAGAGGAGCTTAGGGAGGTGGAAGACCAAAGGTGGCGGGTCCAAGATAGCTACAACACGTGGATGAGCGGGAACTTCCCTTCCCGTGAGGACCAATGGACACGCCCGGAGCCTCAACTCCAACCACCACCACAAGACTTCTACCAAGAGCAAGTGTACGAGAGGGAGCGGCAAGCAAGGCTCCAAAGAGGACGTAGACGTGACAACCCCTTCGATTGATTCTATACATGCCATTGAAGAATAAGAAATTGTGGGCTCTTCATACTCTTCTCTCTTGCTTTTAAGTTTTGGTTTCCTTGTTTGATGGGGACATCAAAATTTTAAGTATGGGGTGGGGGTAAGTGTGTTCATGATTTCACTTGTTTATGTTTGTTTGTTAGTTTGTGTTTCTAGTTTGTATTTGGGATGTTTGTTTCTTGGTTTGTGGTTGATGAAAGACATGGATGATCAATTTGGTCTTGAATGGATGAGTTTTTGGTTTTAGAGAAATTTTTGCAAAAATCCAAAAAAAAAAAAAAAAAAATTGAAAAATTGTGTTACAAACAACAAAAAGATTTTGTGTTTTGTAGGTTTTGGGCTAGAAATTCCCATCTTAGATTGCCAAAATAAAAGCTAATGATGATGTGAGCATGTAAATTCCTTTGCATATTTTTGGATAGTTTAGCCTCTAAATGATGTTGCTTTTGAGGTGATCATGATATCTTGCTTGTTTTATTGAACATGTGAGTTCTAGGATGAGTTCTTATGCAACTAAGTATGAGTGACCCTTGTGAGATTTATTTTTGGCCATTTTAGGGATTCTTGTTCATATTTGCATATCCCTCATTTTTCTTGTGTGATTAGCTCATTCATGCTTAGTAAAACTTGCTATTGCGGTGTTTATCTATTTTCCAAGACCGTCATGAGAATTGTCCTAGCATCGTCACATTGATTTTGAACTTTATTCTTCTAGTCACATAAATGTTCCATATCCTACCATGAAGATAATCCTTTGTTTGTAGCCCCGTTCTAGCCTAAGCCTTTGTTTGAAACTCCTCAAAAATATTATTCCTAGCCTTATATGACTTGACCCTTATGGGATTGGACTTTAGAAGAGAGGTTGGGATTGTATTTGAAGAGTTGAGATTCTCTTGGGTTTAAGGGCAAAGAATGGTGTTATGAATCATGTGGGTAGTGCATCTTTGTTGTACAAAAATGAAAAAGAAAGAAAAGAAAGAAAGAAAATGTTGGAAATGTAAAGTGGAATAAAGCAAAGAGCTTAAGTGAAGAAAAGGTTCCGACCGAGTTAAAAGCAACATCGGGCCCGATGTCATAAGAAAGTCGGTCCAAATGTAGAAAGTGTTGAAACTCCAACAAAAAGCATAACAACAAAGATGAAGTGGAATGTTAAGTGAAATTTTGGGTTGAAAGGGAAATGTTAAGTCTTTTGGGTGAGTGTGAAAGTAATTGTGGAATTTTGGTGAAGTTGGTGAGAGTTTAGGTTGTTCAATCCCCATTGAAAGCACCACAAGACCAAATAATTCCCACCTTGAGAAATACTAAAAGCCCCATTACAACCCGGCCGAATGGAACCTCTTTGAGGACCTCCATTGAGCCAAGTTCGAAATTCTTTGTGTACTTTGTATTAGGCATCTCTAGGTGGAGGAATTAGTGATATTAACTTCAATAGTAAAGTCCTTACTTGCATGATTCTTGAGCTTGAGTGTTCATTGCTAAACCCAAACACATGATGAGTGATACACATTCACATATCCCTAAAGTGAGGCTTAGTTGCATTGATTTTATTCCTTGGAACACTTAATCATATGTGATGATGTAATCTTGCTTGAATATCAATCACTTGTGCTTAAAATGTGTTTTCATACAAGGCTTTACTTGAAGATTATGTTTCGGTCTTGCTTACATTGTTATTGCTTGAGGACAAGCAAGTTTAAGTATGGGGTATTTTGATGTCTCTCTATTTGGTGGTGTTTTCATATGTGATTTCCTTTGTAAATATGTTTCTTTCTCCCCTTTTCTTGTGCGCTTTGTTCCTTTTTAGCCTAGTTCCCGTATTTCTATGAGATTCGGAGACTACGCACATTTTATGTGTTTTGTAGGTAATTTGGCATGAATCGAGGATCGATTTGAAGGAGGGTCAAGACATGGAGCAAAGGCCGAGCTAAAGCGGGAAAGAGAGAAGCAAGCCATGAAGAAGAACAAGAGAAGCCAACAAAGAAGAAGGTGGAACGAGGCCCGGACCGAGTTGCACAGTAACTCGGGCCCGAGGTCCTCCGTGTCGGTCCGAGTCGGTCACCGAACTACTTGGGCTCCAAGGCACGAATTTGTGGACTTCCACTTTTGCCCCTCATCTAATCTATAAAAGGCCCTCTTGTCTTCTAAGAGGGGGTTCCCACACACACACAAAAAGAAGGGAACCAAGGGGATTCTTGGAGAGCAAGGAGGAAGGAGAGGAGAAGGAAGAGAGAGAGAATCGGCCAAGGGAGGAAGTCTTGATAGGTTTTGTTGGTAGATTTCCTTTGATTTGCTTTGTTCTTGTGGATTTGAAAACCCTTGATTGGGATTTGTGGATTGCTTTGGATTTGAATGAAACTTTGCTTTGTTTTGAGATTGATTATGATGATTGCTTTCCCTTTTGATTTGATTGCTTTCTTTGCTTGTTTCATGGAGTAGATCTCCTTGATCTTGGGTTATGGGGGAAAACCCTAGCTAGGTTTAGGCTAGAAACCCCAATTCCATAGCCTTGAGTGTTTGATCTAAGGAACCCACTCTACATAGAGCTACAATTTCTTGCGAAAGTTGGGAATCAAGGCTTGAGATTGGCAAAGTAGCGAAAGTGAACATGTGTCAATCTCAAGACCTTGCTTCGAAGGGGATTTCCCCAATGATCGAGGTGTAGAAGTGGTTGGAACGAGGGCGAAAGCACTCGATCCTAGTCCGATCATCACTCATTGCCTGAATTGGGGTGGAAAAGCCTTAATCTACTAGGGAAGGAACCCAAAAGCCCAAGATCTACTTTTAAATCTTTGAGTTCGACATCCCCAGATACCTCGGGCCTGACTTACACAGTGTCGGTCCCGACTTCCTCTTGTCGCCAATCTTGGGCCCGACGTGACCTCTGTGTCGGTCCCGACTGATTCCTTTGTTTTCCTTTGTTTTATGCTCTCCTTTCTAGCTTCCTATTATCTAGGCACATCGATCGAGTAGACTTCCCGAGTGTTCGACACCCACCACGTACTACAACGGGGTCGGGTTATAAATTGTATCTCTAGACCCTCGCAATCCGAGAGGCGATCAGTTGTCTTGCCTTGACCTTCTATCCTTGCATAACTCTTCTCGAACCTTCTAGAATTTGTCTTCAAAACTTCGGTGTGAAAATCCTAGAGTCTGGCATTTGTCGCAAAGGGCGATAAATGCCAAACAAACATGCGGAAAAGTGAAATTACTCTAAAGAGACTAAGCAAGCGAGAATGAAAATTCTCAAGGGAATAATAGTAATTTACAATATTCGAGAGAGATTGACGGTATGTGTTTGAGATGTAGAAACTTTATGTGGAGCTTTAAGGACGAAAATGAGTAAAACTTGAGATGAGATAACTCTTAAACTAGAAAGAAGAACTACGAGATTCTAGAACTTCTTAGAATAGGAAGTATGTTGGGAACACTATTAATTCATACAAGTTTTGAAAGCCTCTCGCGCCCTTGTTGGAGCTCAACTAACCTCATCTTATTCGGCGTTCCAGATCGGGGAGGTGTCCCGAAGGAACTCAAGTACCAATCCCACCTTGACAAGCCCGAATAAGCATTCAGATTGGAAAGACGATCTTTCAAGAACCGAGAGTCGGGCAAGTATTTCAAGAACCGAGAGCTGACTCGGTTTTGGTTTCTTTTAAATGTGCATTGGCACTTATCTTATATCGTGATAAACCTTTTACTTATGTTAATGGATTTAAAGAGTGGGGGGGGGGGGGGGGGGCATGAAAGGGCCGAGGTCCACTTAAGGGAACGAAGTTCGGGACCTTGCTAGGGTGAGCACGTCCCTCCTCTGAGCAGGAGCAGATATAGACCATGATCCTTAAAGTCGCGGAAAGTAGGTATGGTGTCATATGACTTAATAGGTTATATAGAGGTGTTCGGGTTAATCCCGCACCCCTTACTATTTAATCCATACCGATCTCGAAAAGAGATCTTAAACAAGCAAGGTCACACAAGCAAGACTAGGATAATAGTCCTATTGAACATTAATAATCGTAATAACGAGAATAAGTGGGTAGTTAATTCTAAAAATCGATATTCCTAGATTCATTTATTATTATCAAACAAGTTGTTCCCAACATCTAGAAATTTCGCGAAACGAAATATCGAGACTTCAAGGAGAAAATCCACTTGCCTTGATTTTCGTGCGTTTTCTTTCGAATGGTTCGGAAATTAGACGATTTCACGGATTCGAGCCTTCAACCTAATGAGAGATAACGAGCGAATTTTTAATAAAATTCTTTATCTCTTCTAAGATTTAATTTCTCTTATTTTTCCTTTTTACAAGAGAATTTATGAAAGCTAAATTATTTTAAATAATAATTTAGGTGGAGGTTTTAAATAATAATATTCTTGATTATTATTTTTAATTGTAATTGTCTAAGAGTACTAAAAAATAAATATATTCATGTGAAGTTTTATATAATTTTGAAAGTCAAGGCAAACTCCTCTTTGACTTATTATTAATATTAATAAACTATGGTTAAACTTCAATAGAAGATTCATTCTTTTATTTAAGTCTTACAAGTTATTATAATATTCTTTAATAATTTATATGTCTTAAAAAAATACATGCAAGGTGTTTACGTTAGGTGAAGTCCACCAATGAGATATTTTCTATATTATTTAAATCTCATATTGATCATATTAACTACTTTTCTGATCGGAAAAACAATACAACTCTTTTTATTTCTTAAATTAAGCTCAAAGTAAGATAATAACATTATTTATATTATACTTTTCATGTTTATAAAACTCATAAATTTAGATTTATTTAACAAAATCCCAAGTCTATCATAATTATTTTATATAAAAATACACGAGTTTGGTTCAAATGAAACGAACTCTTATCCTAAAATGTGAAACGAATGCACTTTTTCCAGTTCATAGTGCACTTTTCACACAAAAGTGCATTGAAAAATACAAAAAGTGCAATCCGAAAAAGTGCAATACAAAAAGTACCAAAAGTGCACTACAAAGTACGAAAAGTGCAAATGCGGAACAATGCACTCTGAAGTAGGAAAAATGCACTAAGAACTAGAAAAAGTGCATTCGTTTCAGGATAAGAGTTCGTTTCATTTGAACCAAACTCAAAAATACACATGCAAGTTATTAAAACTCTTCATTTACTAGTAAATAATAATACTCATAAAAATCTGATTTTTTTTTGTCTAACAAACTAGGATCTTTTAAGATTTTAGATATGCCAAAAATATTAATTACTTGTTATAAAATAAAAGGGATTAAAAAAAATTAAAAAATAGATTTTCTCTTCTCTGTGTTACAAGAATACGTACAATTGAACAAAGGAGAAGGCAGGGCTTTGAACGATGACCACCAGGGGCGGCGAAGCTCTAGGGGAGGGGCGGAAGCGGTGCGCGCGGATGGGGGCGTCGCCCTGGCTGGTGGTCCAACGACCCGGTGGTGCAATTCTAGGGTTTTGAGGATTTTTGTAGTGATTTGTAAAAAAACATTCAACAATGGAATTAAGGGTTTTTTGGCTGAAAATTTTGATTTAAAAGAAGCAATTTCACTAGAGGAAGAGAGGAGAAGCAAGGTGTGATTGAAACAATGGAAATTGGACCCTTTAAATAGAGAAAAATTGTGCTTCTTGTGATCCACCACTCTTAAATTTGACCAATTTAGGAGGGGAAGGTCAATGGAGATTGGTGGGGGTGTGTTAGTTGGTTGATGACATGGGGTGATGAAGGCTTTGGTGAGCAATGGTAGCCACCATGGAAATTGGGGAAGAAGATGGCATACAATGGATGAACGTAACGTCTTTCAAACAACCTGAGTGCTCTTCTTTTCTTGCTCCCAGAGATGATATACGCCGCCATAGAAGCGCTGAACGAGAAGATGGGGTCGAACAAGACGTCGATCTCGAGCTACATAGAATCCAGGGACGGGAATCTCCCGACGGTCCACTCCACGCTTCTCAGGCACCACTTGCACAGGATGAAGGAGAGCGGAGAACTCATCTTCTGGAAGAACAATTACATGAAGCCCAACCCCAATTTCGTCCGCCGCGGCCGGTGCAGGCTCCGCCTTCGGTGGCCAGGGCAACGACGCTAGCTGTCCCGTTCAAGAAGAAGGAGACACGTGGCGGGCCAAGGAAGTATCCCCGACCAGAGTAGGATCTGGACATGGGAATGGGAATTGGGCCCGGGTCGGGCTTGGGTATGGGCTTTGGGCCCGGGTCCAGGAAGAGAGCTAGGCCTCCTAAATGTTTGGAACAATTGAGGGCAAAGTTGTCTTCTTACACAATCTAACAATATTTTTGACGGAATAACGCCATGGGTGGCTGTTTGCTAACGAAATCAAAGTTTTGGGTGGTTCAAAACAAATTCGTGTATAACGGGTGGTTAAGTGTAAATTGGCCTATTTAACGGGTGGTTTAGTGCAATTTAATCAAATACAATGGCATAGCGAATATGAGTGTGTGTGTGAGAGTGGGAAGGGTGTAAGAGGTCTCGAGTTCGAGTCCCCCTCTCGCCCCTTTTATTTTACCCATTCTTATTATTTTTACTTGCCTTGTAATGTAATACTAAATTAAATCCAAAAATTATTATTAATTATATTTGTTTAAATTTTATTTGCCATTTTGATGACCTTTTATAATTTTTTTAAGAGTTTATTATGAAATTACAAAAATTATTAAATTCTCTATTTTTTAGAAAAACTTATTTAAATAAATATCCGATTTTATTATAATTAGAATTTAGCGGATATTACAGTGTCTATGTTCAATTAACTACTTAGTGCAAGTGTTAACGGATTACATTGCAGAGGATTAACCTATGTGACAACGTTATGGGAATTTCGTTGTATGATACCCAACTTGAGATAATGAGAAGAGACTTGAGGTCTATAATTGACTTGTAATGGAATGATTATTAAGATGTTCTAAATTGCCAATGGTATTGGCTTATGTTTATTCAAGGATGGAAATGATAAAGTTCAGTTCTGAGAAGATCAATCAAGGAATGATCTTGGCATACTTGTCTTTGATATTTTAAACGGTTGGGAGAAAAATTTGATTTTGAAGATAGCTATTACAACCAGATTTGATGCCTGTAATGGTAAGAGAGAAATTGTTGCATTGTTTTAAGTTTTCTAGGAATGAGCAATTTATTAGGGAATATAGTTTGCACAGTGAATGACAAACAAATTTGGTTTGATTACCCAATGTATATGTGGGAAGTGTTTAAGAATATCATGTTTGATCATGTTCTTTTCCCTACTATAAGATATTGGAAATTAAAGGAACATCGTGACTTGAAGATAAAAGGATTGAAAGTCCTTAAACTCATCAGATGAATTTGATAGTTCACTTTTGGATATCAAAATTTAAATGAAGATTAACTCGTTGTTTTGTGAATGGATAAACTCAAGCATTGAATTTTCATAATGTATCATTGCTACATCACTTTAAAGCAATATGTCAAGATGACACACAAGTTGAGAGCGAACTTGGAAGAATTTGTCATGTGTATGAAAATGTTGGAATCACATTTTCCATAAGGATTGCAAGTAAATGGATGCAAGCAATCAACTCCTTTTTATTAAACATGCAAAGTTAAGTTGGGCTAAGACCGAGTTAGATTAGGCAAGGATTACTTAATATTATGGATTACGGAAAAGTCTGGTAGTATGTTATGTTTAAGAAAAGGTCAAGGTATATCATCAGGTTCTACCTTGAGGAAGGAATGAAGTGTTACATTTGAAGGGGAATGTTGGGATCAGAAGTGAACACAATGCACACACATAAAAGTAATTACTTTTTCTGTCACTCTTTAACTTATATTACAACCCATATGTCTAAGATGCAAAATGAGGAGGAGAAGGTTGCATAGAGCTTCAGCCGACCAACTTGTATGAATGTGACCTCTAATAGAGACACACATCAATAAGAACTAGATGAACCTGAAAAATTGTTTTGTGATTTACGTAAACTCGGGGAAGGTTTAGGCTTAACAGTTCACAGAATAATAAATCGGATACATCAACATTTGTATTTGCATAGTAAATTCATATATGACATATATAATATGTATGTATATGTATATGGACTTAATGTCTGGTTGTGTTTGAAATAATTGATGATGGTTTATATTCACTGAGAATGCGACTCACGTAAATCGCAAAACAATTTTTCCGGTTCATCTAGTTCTTACTGATGTGTGTCTCTGTTAGAGGTCACATTCATACAGGTTGGCCGGTTGAAGCTCAATGCAACCTTTTCCTCCTCATTTTGCATCTTAGACATATCGTTTGTAATATAAGTTAGATTGACATATGTTTTAGTATGAGAAGTAACAACATAGATGTATGTGTCACAATTTCTCCATTAGTTGCTATTCGTTTTCATGTTGCCCTGAAGACTTAAATCTCTTTGAGATAAGATGGTCAAGTGAGGACTTTTAAGCAGCTCCACTAGGTTTGGAGTTTGGATATGTAAATTAGTATTAATGTTTAATCTCAGCCTAATAAACAGTTGGATGTAGAGAGTGGACACTTGACGATATGTTTTAATCCTAAGAGCTTTATTGCTCAACAAGTCAGGATGTCAAGTGAAATTTTAATTGTCTGATGTGACCCTCGATCGGCAAGGGGCGGATCTAGGCTCGAAATGTCCGGATTCTTCTCCGACAAGGGTAACCGGGATAAGTACGAGACCACAAAGTGGACTCGCGGGCCTCTAATGCTCGTCAGAACGAGGGTTGGGTGAGGTAGAATTAAGGGCGAGGGAAAAAGGGATAGAAAGGGGTGACGCCCGGGCCAAAGGGAGGAGATTCTCGACTCAAGCTCTGGCTTCTCAAATTGGACGTGATTAATTATAAGGGGGCATGGCTCCTTTATATAGAGGAGGCCACACAAAAACCCTAGATGCTAGTTGGGAGTGGATTAGGGTTAGCAACATGCTAGGCCCAACATCCAAGCCCAAAATACTACTAATAGCAACATACTAAAAATAAAAACTATCTAGAAAGGGAAATAACAATGCTAGCCCATTCTACAAGAATGGAACACACGCCTAAAATGGAAATGACGGAAATATAAATAATAGCATAATATTAGACTAAGTCCTACGCCAAGGGGGTCTCCAAGGTCTAGGCCGTCTCGGGTCCGTCGGAGCTGGGTCCGAGCTGGGGCAGGGACGCATCATTCTCCCCCGCTTAGCTTCGAAGCGTCCTCGCTTCGACGTGGGTCGAACAAGGGAAGAAGGCGTCGGTCTAAACAAGGCCTTGCCATCGACATGTGAAGCCTCGAGTAAATATGGTGTCGACACAGGGGCAGGCGCGAACTTGGGCTCGATGTCAGCGTTGGAATCAGGGAGGACCTCGGGAAGTACCTCGGGAAGAACCTCGCGAAGGACCGTGTGAGGGACCTCGAAAAGGACCTCGGGAATGATCTCGGGGAGGACCTCGGGAAGGACCTCGGGGAAGACCTCAGGGAGGACCTCGTGAAGGGCCTTGCGAAGGACCTCGCTAGGAACCTCGGCAATGACCTCGCTAGGAACCTCGGTGATGACCTCGCTAGGGACCTCGGTGAAGACCTCGCTACCGACGTTGCTGGGCATGGGTGTCGACGTCGCTTGGCTCGACTCGTGCGTCGGCACGTGGGGTGCCGGCCACGATCGAGGCTCTCGGTTGGCCTCGGCGAGAAGGCGCTCGAGCTCCGTGATCCGTGCGACCCATGGAGGAGTCGGAGGTGTGGCGCTCGGGGTCGGTATAGGCGGTCCACGACTCAAATGAAGGGCTTGAGCGTGGGCCGGGGGAGACCTTGGGGCCTCCGGGGTTCGATCTCGGGGACGTGGTCGCCGAGGTGGCGGACTCAAATCTCGCTCGTCGTATCGGGTACGCGTGCGACGAGGTGGCGGACTCCAATCCCGCTCTTCGTATCGGGGTTTCGGACGCCGAGGTGGCGGAATCCAATCTCGTTCAACGTATGATCGACGTCGGGGTTTTGGAATTTCGCCGTAATAGCGGGCTCGATTCTCTGGGAGTCTATATGGTGGGATCCAATCCGGATCGTCCCTCGGAAGCGGCCTATAGGGACGAGTGTTGACTCGTCAACAAGGCCGATCCCAAGAGTCCGAATCATCCCATACGACCGAGCAAGTCCAAGACATGGCTTGGCTCTCGTTTTTTTTTACAATATTACGAGATCTTCCACAATCCGAAAGATCCCGTTAAAAACGGAAAAATAATAAAATCTATCCTAAAAATAAAAGTAACTAGAAGATCTTTTATAATTAAGATCTCTTACAAAAGGATAAAATCAAAATTAAATAAAATAAAATAAAATAACTAAAAGATATGCTCCCAAATCCTAACCAAATCAATCTCGGAAAAGATCCCCAAGATCTACGGTTTCCGAAAAGGGTTTGGCTCGGCACGGAGGACTTGCGGCGTTGGATCCTTCGGCGCGGTTGCGCGCTGCCTTGCTCCTGCTGGTGCGACGCCGGGACTGCGCCATGGCTCGGATCTGGCACGCTAGTCGGCGCGAGACTGCTGTGCCGGGACTCGGATCCTGACACGCTGCTGCTGGCTGGGCGCCGGACTCGCGCGTCTTGTTGGTATTTCGGCCTTTTGGAGGGGCAAACGACGTCCGATTTGGGCGAATTTTATATGCCCGGACTCGTATCGAAAAGACCTACAAGATTCTGGAAAAAATTGCAGAAAAATAATTTTTTTTGTGGCCAAAATCTGGGCAGAAGTCGACGTTTTTTTTTTTGAAGGGACAGAGAAGGGTCCGTTCGAACCGCCTGACGCTCTGATACCAATGATGTGACCCTCGATCGGCAAGGGGCGGATCTAGGCTCGAAACGTCCGGATTCTTCTCTGACAATGGTAACCGGGATAAGTACGAGACCACAAAGTGGACTCGCGGGCCTCTAATGCTCGTCGGAACGAGGGTTGGGCGAGGTAGAATTAAGGGCGAGGGAAAAGGGATAGAAAGGGGTGACGCCCGGGCCAAAGGGAGGAGATACTGGACTCAAGCTCTGGCTTCTCAAATTGGACGTGATTATTATAAGGGGGCGTGGCTCCTTTATATAGAGGAGGCCACACAAAAACCCTAGATGCTAGTTGGGAGTGGATTAGGGTTAGCAACATGCTAGGCCCAACATCCAAGCCCAAAATACTACTAATAGCAACATACTAAAAATAGAAACTATCTAGAAAGGGAAATAACAAGGCTAGCCCATTCTACAAGAATGGAACACACGCCTAAAATGGAAATGACGGAAATAGATGACGAAAATATAAATAATAGCATAATATGAGACTAAGTCCTACGCCAAGGGGGTCTCCAAGGTCTAGGCCGTCTCGGGTCCGTCGGAGCTGGGTCCGAGCTGGACAGGGACGCATCATTGTCCTTCAATCGCAAAAACTAATAGTTGTCAATAGAGACAATTTCGTTGGAAGTTTGTTGGACTAGAAGTGCTATTGTCCAATATGTTGAAATGGTAATGCTGATGAGTTTAGTCTTGAATTAAGTTGGATAAGATAACCACGAATGGATATAAATATATCCAAGCCGAGTTTTTTGATGGTGAAAGATTAATAAAAGTGTTATGTCTTTATGAACAAGGAATTGTTAAGTTGACATGGCTGGTAGGTTTTGTAACACCCCGACTTCCGTCGAGGCGCTACTGGGAAATAGACCTTACAAGGTACTATTATTTAGGTTGACAACTACACAGTAGGATCTTACAACGCGGGCACGACGAGAAAAACATAATAAAACATCCAACCTTTTATTTAATAAAACTTAGAAACTTAGTTATGCGTGAATTCCCGAAAAATCATAAATATCCAAAAACGTTACCACACCTACCGAAACTGAACTATCCAAACAAAAATAATAATAAACGAAACGCAATACCAACTATGTCTAACAAATATTAAAATCAACATCCTAACTATTATGAATAACTAGTAAAAACCGATCCCACTATGACACGCGCTCTTTACCGCTCCGGCCCGCCATCTTGCCTCGGTTCCTGCACGGCTCCCTGATTCATACCTGGAACTGAAAAATGTTCCCCGAAGGGTCAGCGTCTAATCTACCAAGCTAGAAAGAATACGGAAATTGTAGAACGCTTTGAAACCATTTTTCTAAAGTCAGCATACAAATCCACAATCGCAAACATAACTCTAAAGGCCAATACCTAAATTAGTTATATCAGTCACACAGGTCACATACGCATTTACAATCACAATCACACAGCAATGCAATTCTTCCTTTGTCCACAATCCGTCTTCCAAGGTGCTCATCACCGCGCCGAGTGCAGAGGCAGGCCCTCCCACTCCACTTTCCAATCTCCCTTCTAACTCCGGGCTAAGCCTCCACTGGAGCGCTTGCCAAAAACACACAGATAATAATTTTCGTTTGCAGGGGTACGATTTTCCCAGTCACACGGGTCAAAGTAGCCAACTCTTCCTCAACACCAGCTACGATGGGCCGTGTCGGAAACGGTACCAACATAGAGAAAACGTTCCAAAATAATTTCCGATAAAAACATATTTAAAATCATTAACGCACACAACACACAAGAAGTTCAAAACAATTTAAAAAGGTATTCGGGACTAGCTCCCAAAACCCGCCCTACAATATCGATACGCAATCTAACAAGGGAGAAAAGAACCGAGCAAGTCGAAAAACGACTTACCTCGAACGAAGAATCCTTGGAAAGACGAAACTACGATCTCAAACGGAACGATTCCCTAAAGAATTATTACGGGAAAGATTAACTTAAATACAAGTCGATATACCTAACTTTTATTAAGAAAATTCTAATTAATAAATATTAAAACGTGCTAATTAACCCCTTATAAATTTACCCCAAACTAACAATCTAATTCACCCCAAACCCACTAACAATATTAACAACAAGGAACAAGTTAGCCCAATACGGAACCCATCTCCCAGTCCAACATAATAAAAGAAATGCAAACCAAACCAACCCAATTACCACTTAAAAATAAAACCCAGCCCAATTTATATAAAGAAGACCTTGGGTGCAAATTCACCCACTCCATATTCGTAAAAATCAGCCCAACCCAATTAATGTACTAAATCCACTAGCCCACTTAGCTTTCATTCAAAATTAGGTGAATCCGTCCAAAATTCAGCCTTTGCCCAATTCCTGTGGGGCCCGTCCTTCTCCTTCAACCTTCGGACTTGAACATCGTCGTTCCCCTGCCCTCTCTGAAACCCCCTCGCCCCCCCAAGCCTCACCGGCGGCCATCCACGCTCGACTCCCTCTCGTCCCCAATTTTGGCTGACAACGCACTCCAATCCCCACCTAAACCAGTTCCCGAGCCCAAAACAACAACAATGGAAACGAGGACAAGAACCTCACCGGTAGGCGATTTACGGAAGCGGTGAATTCCGACGAACGACGATTGCGGCCTCCCCGATTGTATCCTATCCTACAGACGGATCGAGAGAAGATCGATCGGAAACAATGGAGCGAATGAAAGAGCAACGAAACAGAATTTAGATAGCCGGAAAGAATGGATGGAACAATGACGATCTTACCGGAAATTACGTCCTCTGTCGAGCACAATTGCAATTCCACGAACCCGCCTGGTTTTTCGAGGATGACGACTCAGAGTTGAAGGTTTTGAGCTCTTAACGCGATTTGGGTTTAGTTAAGATATAGGGACTCCGTTCGGATCGAGATTAAGGATAAATTTAGAGATTGGGTTTAAAAAGATCAGATTCCACCTTGAAGATAGATATAGATGTGGGTACGTATCTATTTAGCTAATCGGTTAAAGATATACGTATAATTAATTGTGGGTATTAAAGATATATATATATATGTTTTGTTAGTTTGGTTATAATTTGTCAGCATATAGTTCGACTCTATATGTATATTGTGATGAACAGGGCCAAAATTTAAAGAATGTAACGAGTTAAACCTGGTACCGGAAAATACTAACGGTCCATATTTCGATATTCGTTTCTCAAGAACTCATTTTCTCGACCTAAATGGAAACCTAGTATCACACACTATCCCCCTTAAGAAAGTTTCGTCCCGAAACTTGATTACGAGAAAAGATGTTCGAGGTGAGGAAAAGATATTCGAGATTTTCACAAACCTCTCCCCCTTAGAGAGGTTCGTCCTCGATCCAGAATAGATTGATAACGATAATCATAACCAGTATTAACCATCCAAAACATATAGCACGTCAATAAAAATTAATCAGTCAAGCAAACAAATCAAGCAACCAAGAATCACGAAGCAAACATCGAATTTGAAAACAACACACTAATTACTAACCCTCCCCTCAAACGCCTCTACTAAACCCGGGTAAATCTCTGGATAACTCTCACTTATCCTGGACTCCGTCTCCCAAGTGGCCTCCTCGACTCCCCGTCGAGACCAATGAATCAACACCAGAGGAATCTCCTTGTTCCGCAGCTTCTTCATTCGTCGATCTAAAATCTTCAGCGGTTGTTCCCGGAAAGTGTGATCTGGTTCTACCACTAAATCTTCATAATTCAGTCTGTGACTAGGATCCGGAACATACTGTCTCAGCTGTGAAACATGAAATACAGGGTGTACTCCTTCCAAAGCAGGCGGTAATGCTAGCCTGTAAGCCACCTCGCCTACTCTCTCCAGGATCTCGAACGGACCGATATATCGAGGACTCAGCTTCCCTTTCACTCCGAATCTTCTTACCCCGCGGGTAGGCGATACTCTCAACCAAACATGGGCTCCGACCTCAAACTCCAACGGTCTACGCCTCTTGTCTGCATAGGACTTCTGGCGACTCTGAGCAGCTAACATTCTCTCTTTAATTAAGACCACTTTCCCGATCGTCTCCTCAATCATCTGTGGCCTCTCCCCTACTACATCCGAGGGATCATCCCAACACAGCGGTGTCCTACACTTCCGACCATATAAAGCCTCATAAGGAGCCATCTGAATGGACGAATGCCAGCTGTTATTATAGGCAAACTCTACCAAGGCCAAGTGATCCGACCACTGACCTCCCCAGTCTAATACGCAGGATCTCAGCATATCCTCTAGCGTCTGAATCGTCCTCTCTGTCTGACCGTCTGACTGTGGATGGTAAGCAGTCGTGAAATGTAATCTCGTCCCCAATGCCTCATGCACTTGCTGGCAATATCTGGAAGTGAAACGCCCATCTCGGTCCGACACAATCGTCTTAGGCACTCCGTGCAGCCTAACTATCTGATTAATGAACACCTCCACTAATTTGCTCACTTGCCATGTCTCCCTGATAGGCAAAAAGCGAGCAGTCTTCGTCAATCTATCCACCACTACCCAGATGGCATCATGGCCTCTGCTGAGTCTCAAACCTGTGACAAAATTCATGGAGATGTCCTCCCATTTCCATTCTGGAATAGGAAGTGACTGAAGCATTCCCCCGGGTCTCTGATGCTCGATCTTCACCTGCTGGCAGACTTGACATTTAGCGACGAATCTCGCTACATCCGGTTTCATGCCATCCCACCAATAAAACTGTCGCAAATCCTTGTACATCTTACTCGCCCCGGGGTGGATCGAGTAAGGTGTAGCATGGGCCTCTTGCAAAATCTTCTGCCTCAACTCTGCATCTCGAGGTACACAAATCCGACCATGTAAACAAAAAATACCATCTGCTCTCTCTACAAAGTCGGGTGCCTCTCCACGGCTCAATCTCTGCCTCAAATCCTGAATCATCGGGCAATCTTCCTGCTTCTGCCTTACTTCCTCAAGTAAAGACGGTCGACATTATAGGGTTTTCAGACTACCCTGATAATGCTGAATCTGCACTTCGATTCCGTACCTCATCAGCTCCCTCTGTAGCTCTGGCTGAGCCATCAGATGAGCCAACATACTCTCCTGAGGCGTCTTTCTGCTAAGGGCATCAACGACCACATTCGCCTTCCCTAGATGATAAAGGATCTCAAGATCGTAATCCTTTAGTAACTCAAGCCATCTCCTCTGTCGCATATTCAACTCCCTCTGAGTGAAGATGTATTTGAGGCTCTTATGATCTGTCATCACTTTGCAGGTACTCCCATACAAGTAATGACGCCAAATCTTCAGAGCGTGTACCACAGCTGCGAACTCCAAATCATGAGTAGGATAATTCTGCTCGTTCGGTTTCAACTGTCTAGAAGCATAAGCAATCACTCTGTCCCTCTGCATCAGTACACAACCCAGGCCTATCTTGGAGGCGTCACTGTAAATCACAAAATCCTCATTCCCTTGAGGAAGAGATAATATAGGAGCCGAAGTTAACCTTCTCTTCAGCTCATCAAAACTCCGCTTACAAGCTTCGTTCCACTCGAAACGAGTCGTCTTCTTAAGCAAATTGGTAAGTGGTTGGGCTATCCGGGAAAACCCTTCCACAAACCTCCTGTAATACCCTGCTAATCCCAGAAAACTCCGCACCTCCTTCACATTCTTCGGAGGTTCCCATGCCTTTACAGCTTCAATCTTTGCAGGATCTACCATAACTCCCTGAGCAGAAACCACATGCCCTAAAAAGGTAACTTCAGACAACCAGAACTCACACTTGGACAGCTTAGCAAACAATCGATGTTGTCTCAATACTCCCAACACCAGCCTAAGATGCTCGGCGTGCTCCTCCTTACTCCGAGAGTAGATCAGAATATCGTCGATGAATCATACTTCAAATCTGTCCAAGTAGTCTATAAACACCCGGTTCATCAACTCCATAAACACAGCGGGTGCATTCGTCAGTCCGAACGGCATCACTACAAACTCATAATGTCCATACCTCGTTCGGAAAGCCGTCTTAGGTATATCTTCCTCCCGAATCCTCAGCTGGTGATAACCTGACCTCAAATCCACTTTGGAGAACACAGTAGCCCCCTGCAACTGATCCAACAAATCATCAATACGCAGCAGCGGATACTTGTTCTTGATGGTAACGCGATTCAACTCCCGATAATCGATACACAGACGGAGAGAACCATCCTTCTTCTTCACAAACAGAACTGGAGCTCCCCATGGCGACGCACTCGGTCGTACGTAACCCTTCTCCAACAATTCCTCCAATTGTGCCTTCAGTTCCTGCATCTCCCTCGGGGCCATGCGATATGGGGCTCTCGAAATCGGCCTCGTTCCCGGCTCCAACTCAATCCCAAAATCCACCTTTCTCTGAGGAGGTAATCCTGGAAGTTCCTCAGGAAAAATGTCCTCAAACTCGCACACTACTGGTATATCCTGAATGTGCGGTTCCGCCTTGTCCCCCTGAAGAACATAACACCAATATCCTACACATCCGTCATTGAGCAACTTGGCGGCCTTCACCATACTAATCACCGATCCGGGCCCCTCCTGCTCTACCTCTTGGCACACATGTCTGGTCCCATCATCTGAGGTCACTGTAACCGTACCTCTGTGCGTATCCAAAACTGCTCGATAACGCATCATCCAGTTCCATCCCCAGAATCACGTCATCATCTGGCGACAACTGCATTACTATGAAATCTGCATACCAATCTCTATTCCCTATTCTAATAGGGCACTGTAAAATCTCCTTATTCCCTCTTACTTTACTGCCGTTAGGCAGCCCTACAACAAAAGATACCCCCTCAGTGCAAGTCAGTCCTAGTCTACCCACGCAAGCAGAAGACATAAAAGAATGGGTAGCACCCGTATCAAACAGTATGTGAACAGGTCTAGACTGAATCCAAATCGTACCTGTAGCAGTCGGCGCGTGTAGGGCATCGGCCCTCCTCATCTCAAACACTCGGGGCTGATTGCCCCCGGTGTTGCTAACTCTTGCGCCGCGTCCTCTGCCTTGGCTCGGTGCCTGCTGAAACTGCTGAGGCTGACGACGAGGCATCTGATTCACCGTTCCCGGTGAAGATCCCTGTGACGGTGCCCCCACAGTACAATACTGCTACAAATGTCCAGGCTTCCCATAACTGAAGCAACTCCTGACTGGCTTCGGACACTAACTCCTCAAATGAGCAGTACTTCCACAGCTGAAGCACTCTCTCTACCCTCCAGTGGACTGATTCTGACGACGATGGTCCTAACGACCCTGTGGCTGAAACCCTGATCGTTGCGGCTGAGAAGAGCCGGGACGACTATCTCTCCTAGATTCTGCCGGGGCAGACAACTTCTGCCTCTTGCTCCCCATGGTATGCACCTCCAGCTGACTCTGTCGGGTCGTGGCCATAGCATAAGCCAAAGCAGACTGCTGAACGTCTGCCAATGTCGCAAGTCGGAGACCAGACACATAAGCACGTAGATGCGGTTGCAACCTTTTCAGAAAGGTCGCAATCTTCAGCTCCTTAGTAGGGGCAGCATTTGGCACCGCTTCCAACTCCTGCTGAAACTTCAGAATAGTCTCAGATACTGTGATATTTTCGGGTCCAACATCCAGAAAAGCAGCCTCCCGAGCCGCCCTCACCACCGGAGGACAATACTGATCTCGAATCTATCTCTCAAACTCCTCGAAAGTAACCTCAGTCCGGTGGTCCCTACACAGCTCCCACCAGTCAAAAGCGCTCTCCTGTAGCAGACTCTGTACTAAAGACATCTTCCGCTCCTCCGGTGCCTTAATAGAATCCAACGCAGATTTCACCCTCCTCATCCACTACTCTACGTCAGAACCCTGAGCTCCAGCAAAATTCGGTACTCTAGTCTTCCTAAACTCTGCGAGCCACTTGTCAGGCTGAGGCTCACGATATTGTCTCCTCGGTTCGACCACCTGATCAGCTATCACTGGTCCTCCAGAAGCTGGCGTTGCTCCTAGATGGGCAGCCAAAATAGAGTCTGGTCCAGGTGCCCTCCTCTCAGCTCCTTGTTGCCCTGCGGCTGCGTTCAGATTCGGTGCAACTCCCGCACCCATCAACGTCTGCAATAATAGCTGAATCGCAGCAGTCACCTCTGGGGCCAATCCTGCTGGTGGTACTCCTCCTCCCACCGGAGCCCCGTTTGCTGGGAGACCTCCTCCAGCGACAGAGGCATTGTCCTCTCGATGAACAGCAGCAGCCACATCCTGACTCTCAACAACCTCCTCCTGATGGTTATCCTGTTGTACCTCTGGCTCAGCAGCTACAGGGGCCTCTCCTCTACCCCTGCCACAACCTCCTACTCGACCTCTACCGCGGCCTCTTCCGTTAGCTGCAGCAGCTCTAGCTCTGGTTGGTGGGGCCATCTATAATAGAAAGTCCCACAGTCAAAACTTAAACATTCTATCTATTAACGTAATTCTTACTAATCTACGTGAGGTCCTTCGGCTGATGGGGCGGAGTCGCGATGTGTCATCTACCCCCCTATATGCAACATGTCTACCCCAGTAAAAACATTTGAAAACACCGGCCGATTTTGGTTTTAAGTTGGACCTCGGGTACTCTTTGTTGGTTAGTTCCATGTGCCCTGTTGTCAACCTCGCTCTGATACCAATTTGTAACACCCCGACTTCCGTCGAGGCGCTACTGGGAAATAGACCTTACAAGGTACTATTATTTAGGTTGACAACTACACTGTAGGATCTTACAACGCGGGCACGACGAGAAAAACATAATAAAACATCCAACCTTTTATTTAATAAAACTTAGAAACTTAGTTATGCATGAATTCCCGAAAAATCATAAATATCCAAAAACGTTACCACACCTACCGAAACTGAACTATCCAAACAAAAATAGTAATAAACGAAACGCAATACCAACTGTGTCTAACAAATATTAAAATCAACATCCTAACTATTATGAATAACTAGTAAAAACCGATCCCACTATGACACGCGCTCTTTACCGCTCCGGCCCGCCATCTTGCCTCGGTTCCTGCACGGCTCCCTGATTCATACCTGGAACTGAAAAATGTTCCCCGAAGGGTCAGCGTCTAATCTACCAAGCTAGAAAGAATAAGGAAATTGTAGAACGCTTTGAAACCATTTATCTAAAGTCAGCCTACAAATCCACAATCGCAAACATAACTCTAAAGGCCAATACCTAAATTACTTATATCAGTCACACAGGTCACATACGCATTTACAATCATAATCACACAACAATGCAATTCTTCCTTTGTCCACAATCCATCTTCCAAAGCGCTCATCACCGCGCCGAGTGCAGAGGCAGGCCCTCCCACTCCACTTCCCAATCTCCCTTCTAACTCCGGGCTAAGCCTCCACTGGAGCGCTTGCCAAAAACACACAGATAATAATTTTCGTTTGCAGGGGTATGATTTTCCCAGTCACACGGGTCAAAGTAGCCAACTCTTCCTCAACACCAGCTACGATGGGCCGTGTCGGAAACGATACCAACATAGAGAAAACGTTCCAAAAAAATTTCCGATAAAAACATATTTAAAATCATTAACGCACACAACACACAAGAAGTTCAAAACAATTTAAAAAGGTATTCGGGACTAGCTCCCAAAACCCGCCCTACAATATCGATACGCAATCTAACAAGGGAGAAAAGAACCGAGCAAGTCGAAAAACGACTTACCTCGAACGAAGAATCCTTGGAAAGACGAAACTACGATCTCAAACGGAACGATTCCCTAAAGAATTATTACGGGAAAGATTAACTTAAATACAAGTCGATATACCTAACTTTTATTAAGAAAATTCTAATTAATAAATATTAAAACGTGTTAATTAACCCCTTATAAATTTATCCCAAACTAACAATCTAATTCACCCCAAACCCACTAACAATATTAACAACAAGGAACAAGTTAGCCCAATACGGAACCCATCTCCCAGTCCAACATAATAAAAGAAATGCAAACCAAACCAACCCAATTACCACTTAAAAATACAACCCAACCCAATTTATATAAAGAAGACCTTGGGGGCAAATTCACCCACTCCATATTCGTAAAAATCAGCCCAACCCAATTAATGTACTAAATCCACTAGCCCACTTAGCTTTCATTCAAAATTAGGTGAACCCGTCCAAAATTCAGCCTTTGCCCAATTCCTGTGGGGCCCGCCCTTCTCCTTCAACCTTCGGACTTGAACATCGTCGTTCCCCTGCCCTCTCTGAAACCCCCTCGCCCCAAGCCTCACCGGCGGCCATCCACGCTCGACTCCCTCTCGTCCCCAATTTTGGCTGACAACGCACTCCAATCCCCACCTAAACCAGTTCCCGAGCCCAAAACAACAACAATGGAAACGAGGACAAGAACCTCACCGGTCGGCGATTTACGGAAGCGGCGAATTCCGACGAACGACGATTGCGGCCTCCCCGATTGTACCTATTCTACAGACGGATCGAGAGAAGATCGATCGGAACCAATGGAGCGAATGAAAGAGCAACGAAATAGAATTTAGATAGCCGGAAAGAATGGACGGAACAATGACGATCTTACCGGAAATTACGTCCCCTGTCGAGCACAATTGCAATTCCACGAACCCGCCTGGTTTTTCGAGGATGACGACTCAGAGTTGAAGGTGTTGAGCTCTTAACGCGATTTGGGTTTATTTAAGATATAGGGACTCCGTTCGGATCGAGATTAAGGATAAATTTAGAGATTGGGTTTAAAAAGATCAGATTCCACCTTGAAGATAGATATAGATGTGGGTACGTATCTATTTAGCTAATCGGTTAAAGATATACGTATAATTAATTGTGGGTATTAAAGATATATATATATATATGTTTTGTTAGTTTGGTTATAATTTGTCAGCATATAGTTCGACTCTATATGTATATTGTGATGAACAGGGCCAAAATTTAAAGAATGTAACGAGTTAAACCTGGTACCGAAAAATACTAACGGTCCATATTTCGATATTCGTTTCTCAAGAACTCATTTTCTCTACCTAAATCGAAACCGAGTATCACAGGTTTCGTCAAGTGACTCTATTAAAGGATGTATTCTTGTTTATAAGGAAACAAGATAAATTTCATGCTCGTTATATTGAACCTTACAAAAGGTTGGAATGAATTGGCAAGATGGGCTATTATGTTGTCATACTTATTGTGTTATCTAATCCATAACAACTTTAAATGTTGTTATCCTAAGAAGATAAGTCCGATGAATATCACATTCTTGGTTAAGACAATATTGAGATTCTATCTATAAGAAAGTCGAGTAAGGATTGGAGACATCCTTGTAAAGAAGTCACAAAATAAGAAAAAAACCATTAGTAAGAAAACTTTGGTTCAAATATGGTGCTACAAAAAAACCCTCACGTATAGTGACAAGGAAGTTTTTAGATGAACGCTTGGAGAACCGAACGGGTTATGTAAAGATGTTTTCTTGAGTTGTTTTACCCCAATTAAAAAATGAAATATTCTTTAAGGGGGTACTTAAGTGATAAATCATTTCTCTTCAGATAGAGAATGATTTTCGGTATACTGACGAGCACTTTTATGTCGCTGTAAAAGCACTGTCAAAGAAATACCTAACTTCCTAACCTAAGTATAGTGGAAGCAAGGGTCGAACCCATAGAGACTCAGATTATTTGTATTTAAATAATATTACCAAGTAAAAAGGGGGATTTTTATGATTTCAAGCTAAAAAATCTAAACAATTAAAACAAAGCAAATAAAACGATTAAAGATTCAAATATGGAGAAAAGCGTCCAACTAGTTTCGTATCCGTTGCATATATGAGTTTTGAAACTTGCTTATTCTTATTTCGATTTCCATTGACTAATCTATTGTGAATTTATGAATTTCAAGCTTAAGGTAGTTGTTAATATACACGGTCTTTAACAACCTTTTAACCAATTAACCTAGAAAACCTTCTATGTCAAACTGATCATGCAATTAAATTCAAAGCATTCAATAGAAACAATAATCATGAATTCCACCGTCTATTCATGAAGTTTTGTGATTAAATTCTCCGCCTTTGATTAACCTTATTCCACCGTCTATAAGTTTAATCAAGGGATTCTTCCATGAATAATCAAATTCCACCATCTATCTAATTATTCTAGTTGTAATTCAACCTAGAACTAGAATAGGTGATCAAGATATAATAATCCTAAGTGAATTTAATCAATCAAGCATGGAGAGATTCAATCTAGTCAAGGCAAACTGAAATAATTCAAATCTTACAAACGATCATGCATACAACTTCAACTAACTAGTTGGACATAGGAGAATTAGCTAGAAATAGACATTAAAGAAAAATTAAACTTACAAGAGTTGAATTTCTCTTCAATGTTGCAAACTAGGGTTTGGTCTTCCACAACTCTCTCTAAATTGAAACTAACGTAAAAGCAAAGCAATAGATATCATAGCATAAGATAACCTAAGAAAAGTATTTATATCATATCTAAAAACATCCAAAAATACTAATAAAGTCGGCCCAAAGGATATTACGGAGGCTCGAGTCGGCTTCGCACACACGCGCCAAAGCACGGTCAAGGCCCTCAAAGCGCGGTCGCGGAATGGCCTACCCTCCCCGCGCTTTGGATGCAGCAAGTCTAGTGACACTTTAGAGGTTATTTTGACCCCCTTGAGTTGGAATTTGGACTCGGAGTAAAAATATGAATTGTAGCTCTTCGAGTTAGCTTTCCATTGATACCAAATACAGCTTCATCCGACCTCTATAGCTCCCAAACCAAGCATTGCAAGATAGATGTGTCAAAACAAGAGTCCAATGCATGACCCGGATATAAGCGTTTTTATCCCTCAAGCTCTTGGGCCTTAGCTCTTCCAATCTTCACTTGAATCACTTTAAGCTTCATTAAAATCCACCATAGTCCCCTAAGCTCCTAGCTCCGGTCCTTAGCTTCATATACACCATGCTTCACCTTTCATCCTACAATATGGCACACAAACGTGTAGAATCCGAACTAAACCGAAATAAAACTTAACCTACAACTTAAAGTAAAACTCTATCTAAACATGCATAAAACGGGAATAAAAACATGCTCTAAAACATGTACCTATATGCTCTATCAAATTCCCCCATGCTTGAACCTTGCTTGTCCTTAAGCAAGACATAAATCCAAAACACACCACACAAATGCAATCATACATCCATCTCAAATCAAACATGCATTTCACATATAATCAAAACCCGACCAAGACTTCTTAACATGCATTATAACAAGCAAAAAGTAAAGACCATTCATCCATTCTAGACCTCACCAAGGTATATGTGTTTGCACTCAAACTCTCAAATGTTTAAGGACGTGTTTCACTCAAAAATCAACCATGGAAACTAGACTACCATAAGCTTGCATCAGCGTACTAAATCTCCACCGCTGGGGATCAAACACATAACAAAATATGAGGTCTTTTTTAAGGCTTGTAATGGGGCCAAGGTAAAGAGAAATTTGGAAGGGATAATATTTGGCTTGTGGTGCTAAATCCGGGATAAAGAACTAATCCTAAACCCAAATTTTACACTTTCTTCTCTTACTTCTCCCAAACTCTTCTCTTCTTCAACTCCATACACATTTAAACTCTTTGTTTCTTTTTTTTTCTTTTGCCTTTTCTTCAACTCTTTCTTTGCTTTATGAAGACTACTAACAATTGTACTTGACTTTTTTCTTTTGCTTTGCAACATACTTTCATCTTCATTTTTTTTCACTTTACACACAAGAGTTTTGTTTCCTCTTTTCCTCCTTTTCTTCCAACTCCCCCATACTTATACATAACCCACACAAAACAAAACATAACCTAAAGTCCTAAATCCCGAATTATGGGTCAAGCTTATTAGGCTAGGAAAAATTTGTGGAGCTATCAAAAATAGGCTTAAAGCTCAAAAGAAATGGGGTGTCAAGAACGTGGATCTTGTAAGGTAGGAAGGGAAATAATAGGCTTATAAGAAACATTTCCTCAATCATTTTAATGTCATGTATTCAATCATATAAAGCAGTCTTGACAAAGATTCATAACGCAAGTTCTATAGCTAGATAAGCATGGTGATACACTCAAGAAATGTAGAGAACAAACTAGTCCTAGTTCTCGTGCCCTGCAAGGGTTTTTATAAAATATTTTATTATTTATTTGTATTTGTTAAGTTTTGATTAATTGATCTCTATCTAAACATAAAATAAATATTGGTATAAAAAAATATTCTAATAATCTTTCTAGCCATCATATCCAAAAATAAAAATTTGTTTAATTATGGGATTTTCTATCCTATATTCTAAAAACATACATAAGAATTTATCATATAGAAAAATAAAAGATTATGTTTTAAAAAAAAAAGGTAGTGTGATCCAATCTAGAAGTGACATGTGTCGTTTAATAATTTTTTAACCTCTGCTTTAGGTTATAGTTATGATATATCATGAAAGGCCAAAAATATCTCACAAGGCTAATTGTTGTCCAGAACTTCAAAATGAATCAAATACTCAAGCTAAATACATGCTCCATCCTATAATCAAGGTAATTAATCAATGATCATGCTTATATCATATCAACTTCAGCATATCATGCAAATCATGGGTTAGAACTTATACTTGGCATTGAAACACAAGAGGTATCACACAATGGGGAAATAAGAACCCTAATGCAATATTTTTGTATTTTTTTCAAATTTTTCTGAGTTTTTTTTCCTTTTTCAAGAATTTTAATCAATGCATAACAATAAAATAAACATGCAAATGCAACTACATGAACTATAACTAAGCACTTGTGACAAAATAAAGAATCCCCTTCCCCCATGCTTAAACTTTACTTTGTCCCCAAAGTAAAAGAAAAAATAAGAGAAAAAGAAAACTAACCTCATCATAAGAGCTTGACACTCTCAAGAATCTACTCCTCAGGTGGCAGTGGTGGCTTCTTCGAACCGCGTGTACTTGTTTCCGACTTTACCTAAAACTAAGAGCCAAAAAGGAACCAAAACAAAACAAAAACAACCCAAAAACAAAACTTAGTCTAGAAAACAAAGAAAAACTAAACTTAAAGCTTGGGTTGCCTCCCAAGAAGCGCTTGTTTAACGTCATTAGCTTGACGCTTAGCATGAATTGACAAGATTAGACATTGTCAATGCCCTTAACAACCTATCAATATTCTGTGAACACATCTCACAAGAAGATAAGTAGCACAAGGATAAATTCAAATTGAATAACCCGTTTAAAAACCGCTTCAACTTATCAAACTTGTGAGACCAATTTTCATGAAATGGCATATGCACAAAAAAATTCAACACAAGTGGTGATGTCAGAAAATGCTTACAGTATGATTCAAAGTACTTGTCACCATCACCACTTTCCTCAAAGATGAATTGTGAGTATTCTCTAGTACCAACCTTAAACTCACTTGGTTCTATAGGCTTCTCCATGTCAGTAGAGATTGAACTTGACTCCTTGGTGCTCTCTTCAAGATGAATTATAGGAGTAAAATCATATCGGACATTAAAGTCACCCTCATAACCCAACTCAACTTTAGCGGATTCCTCCTCAACTTGCACTTGGGTGTCTAACTTAAGGGCATTTGATTCCAATGCAACCTCTCCCATCATTGGATAGGGAATTGGTGGAGATAACTCGACTATCATACATTGATGGCTCATGTACCAAAAGAAATCCCAACACTCTTCCGGTCCCATACACCAAAGCCTATAATTGCTCATGTACTCTACGAGCCATCGAGTTTGAGAATTCAAACCGTCTAGGACGCATTCACATAATTCTCTCTCACATGGATAATAACCCAACAAAGTACAATATTTATGAATATCTTGCTGTAGTCTAGCAAAATACTCATGAAAATATTCATCCTGTAGTTGTCTACATTCAAACATAGCCATGGGTCAATAGCACGGGTGTTATGAACCGTAAGATAGGTTTACAACACCAAAAATAGTAATACTAAGTAAACACAAATAAATAGCCGAGTCCCCGACAACGGCGCCAAATTTGACGAGCACTTTTATGTCATTGTAAAAGCATTGTCAAAGAAATACCTAACTTCCTAACCTAAGTATAGTGGAAGAAAGGGTCGAAACCACATAGACTCAGATTATTTGTATTTAAATAATATTACCAAGTAAAAAGGGGGATTTTTATGATTTCAAGCTAAAAAAATCTAAACAATTAAAACAAAGCAAATAAAACGATTAAAGATTCAAATATGGAGAAAAGCGTCCAACTAGTTTCGTATCCGTTGCATACATGAGTTTTGATCATTGATTATTCTTATTTCGATTTCCCTTGACTAATCTATTGTGAATTTATGAATTTCAAGCTTAAGGTGGTTGTTTAATATACACCGTCTTTAACAACCTTTTAACCAATTAACCTAGAAAACCTTCTATGTCAAACTGATCATGCAATTAAGTTCAAAGCATTCAATAGAAAAAATAATCATGAATTCCACCGTCTATTCATGAAGTTTTGTGATTAAATTCTCCGCCTTTGATTAACCTTATTCCACCGTCTATAAGTTTAATCAAAGGATTCTATCATGAATAATCAAATTCCACCGTCTATTTAATTATTCTAGTTGTACTTCAGCCTAGAAATAGAATAGGTGATCAAGCTATTATAATCCTAAGTGAATTTAATCAATCAAGCATGGAGAGATTCAATCTAGTCAAGGCAAACTGAAATAATTCAAATCTCACAAACGATTATGCATACAACTTCAACTAACTAGTTGGACATAAGAGAATTAGCTAGAAATAGACATTAAAGAAAAATAAAACTTACAAGAGTTGAATTTCTCTTCAATGTTGCAAACTAGGGTTTGGTCTCCCACAACTCTCTCTAAATTGAAACTAACGTAAAAGCAAAGCAATAGATAGCATAGCATAAGATAACCTAAGAAAAGTATTTATATCATATCTAAAAACATCCAAAAATACTAATAAAATCGGCACAAAAGATATTACCGAGGCCTGAGTCGGCGTCGTACACACGCGCCAAAGCGCGGTCAAGGCCCTCAAAGCGCGGTCGCGGAATGGCCTCCCCTCCCTTCGCTTTGGATGCAACAAGTCTAGTGACACTTTAGAGGTTGTTTTGACCCCCATCGAGTTGGAATTTGGACTCGGAGTAAAAATATGAATTGTAGCTCTTCGATTTAGCTTTCCATTGATACCAAATTCAGCTTCATCCGACCTTTATAGCTCCCAAACCAAGCATTGCAAGATAGAGGTGTCAAAACAAGAGTCCAATGCATGAGCCGGATTTAAGCGTTTTTATCCCTCAAGCTCTTGGGCCTTAGCTCTTCCAATCTTCACTTGAATCACTTTAAGCTTCATTAGAATCCACCATAGTCCCCTAAGCTCCTAGATCCGGTCCTTAGCTTCATATACACCGTGCTTCACCTTTCATCCTACAATATAGCACATAAACGTGTAGATTCCGAACTAAACCGAAATAAAACTTAACCTACAACTTAAAGTAAAACTCTATCTAAACATGCATAAAACGGGAATAAAAACATGCTCTAAAACTTGTACCTATATGCTCTATCATATACGTTCCAATATTCATATGTGTACCACCCTAGTCTTTTCAAGTTTCGGGGACGAAACTATTTTTAAGGAGTTACTAATGTA
The DNA here is from genome assembly GCA_964016875.1 of Fallopia convolvulus. NCBI lineage: Eukaryota > Viridiplantae > Streptophyta > Magnoliopsida > Caryophyllales > Polygonaceae > Fallopia > Fallopia convolvulus. The sequence continues at coordinate 27,481,982 of OZ024730.1, forward strand.
ATATCCGCTCTTCTTAATAAAGAGATATTACTTTAATTCTTTCGAGTTAATATTAAGTGAAAAGTTACACTTAATTTAATATCTCTATAAATGAATAAAACTTGTAAAAAAATAAATTATTTTATATAAATAAATTTGCAAGTTTAAATCTTTTTGAAGAAGGAGAGATTAAATTCTTAAGTGTAAAAATAAGGGAATTCTTTTCCATTTTTTTTTGGCGAAAAGAAAGAAGTTTGACTAAAAGATTTCAAATGTCTTCCACGGGACTTGAACTCATGACCTATGGCATAGGTACAAAGCACGTTGCCACCATTCCAGCTTGATTCTTCTAAAGTAAATGGAATGAATTATATGATAACTTATGGGTGGACTTTGTCTTCTTCCCAAACACGAGAAAATCGAGTCCCGATGGCTGCGCCGCCTTCATCATTGCTTCGAACAACATGTTGTCGTCGTCTTTCTGCCACCACCTGCTACCTTGCAAGGCTAGTTACGCTCACCCTCACTTGCCATCTATCTTCTTCTCCTCTGTTTACGACGTCATGGCACTCACAAGAGCGGCTTGATGACGACCTTTCTGGCTTGATTCGTGGCTACGGTGAATGTGGAGGAGCTTGAGAGGCTTATAAAAGGGATGTAGGTGGTTGAACACGAGGGGGATCTGTTTTTTCAATCCCGACTTTATTCTTCGGTTTTGACCTAATTGTGTACTAAACTTCAAATTTCGATTGCGGGCTCGTTTCCTAACCAAAATTGGTGTTTCAAATTGCTAAATGTCGAGATGAAGTGATATAAAAAATCCCTCAATCAATTGTGGAGAAAGGATTCAAAAAATGAGCCAAAATCCACCTAATCAGTTCGTGGTACTGGCTTTCTAGATTTTTCGATGTTGGTGACGAGTGGTTTTCGCGGGATTCGTTCTCCGTCTACCAGTAACTATTCCCGGGGTCATTGCCAACAATTATAAGGTGGATATGTGGGCTTAATCCTGTTTCATTTATTCACGCCACCCCATTCCGGGTGTCACCTCCATGAGTCGGTAAACAGGGGTTCGCAACCAGATTTGTTGCTGGTTTATTTTGCACATAATTTCAACTTCGGGGAATGATTTTTGTCGCCTTCGTTCTTCGTCATCCCTCAAAAAATTAACCATAGTTTGCCAACAGTAGAAATAGAGCAACAACTACTTTCAATTGTCACTTGAATGACCCGAAACGGATATCAGATGAAGCCTTTACACATCGGCGAAGTTGGCTTGTCGCTCAGTGTTTTCCGGGCCTTCATATGGATTGAAGTAAAAATAAAAGGGAAAGAAAGAAGGAAAAAGGGAAAGGTGAGTGAACCCGACCTTGCCTCGGTATGCATGACATGGACTTCGATTGATCGTCTTGATTCACATGTTGCCTCGTTTTGCGCATTGTATCATTTTGCGTGCCACCTCGATTTGCGTGCAAGCAAATCCCGAAAACGTGTTGCTAGGAAGTTCCTGTCTTTCAAACTTGACTTATATTTTGGAATGATTTTTAGGATAAGATCATTCGAAGTTGTATTTTCATATTGAATCTCGTAAAGCGTGATTTATCGAATCTTGTAATTGGTTAAGTTATAAAGCCGAATTAACTCAAGCAAGTATTTGGACAATTTATTATATGGACATAATAATTTGTAGTAGTTAATCTTGAAACGGAAATAAATTGATTATAATTTATTTCTCGATTCTTTTCCTGTACAAATCTAACTCGAGTCTCGGAAGTTCGTCGTTCGAGTTGGAACTAATTAATCGCTATAAGTGGAGATATCTCGTATAATCAAGTTGTCGGTTCTCTCGTGCATTATTGTTATTAAATGAGAAATTGAATCCCATATAATATTTGTGTTGGTGACAACTTGTGTGCTTAATAAAATATGATAGGTTGTTGCTTTGTTAGAAATAATGACTATATTGTTATTTATTTAGTTTCGCAATAGAACTGGATTTAGGCCCATTGTATGTGACCTTGTATGCTTAATTGTCTCATGCTGAGACATTCAATTGGATTATCTTAGCTCCTTAAGGCTCAGTTTTGATTCAAAACTTTGGCCAAGTTGGTGAAGTCATCTAATGTGCAAGTGTCAGCACAGAACTATGGCAAAGTGATAGTAGCATCATTAAGATAAGGTCAGCAATTTTATTTTGATGCTTTGGCTCGAAGTGCCCAATCCTTCAATAGAATACTAATCTTTGTTTCAGCGACATTCAAATTTAAAGCCTTGGGTAACTTTGGTTTAGTCTTAATCGGGGTTATTGGCGGTAATACCTCAAGGGTGGGAAGGGGGTGTTACACTTTAAGCACACAGTAAATCTGATATGCTACTGAATAATGTATGTGAGACTTTCAACTCAATGATTCTGCTTGCAAGAGAGCTACATGTTTTGTCTATATGTGAGTGGCTAAGAAGGAAATTTATTAAGAGGTTCGTGGATAAGTATGAAGGTATGATGAAGTATGAGGGTGTGCTTACACCACAAACACAAAAACGTGTAGACTTAGCAAAAGAAGAATGTTTGAGAAGTTGTATACCATTTTATGGAGGTGGAGAGTCCCTTGAGGTTAACCATGTGGTTGTAACAAATGGGATTTGATTGGTATTTCATGTCCACATGCAATATGATGCATATTGAAGGATAGAAGGAAAATAGAAGATTATGTGCATCATTTCTTTACCAAGGAGATGCACAGTGGGAGAAGACTAATCAACAAGCTCCGGAGCCTCCAAAGTATATTGTTCAACCTGGAAGGCCAAAAAAGGCTAAGAGAAGGGAGCCTGGAGAAGATATACCAGGAAAGATTAAGAGGATAAGAATTATGTAACATCCCCGACCAAAGTGCATATGTCATTCGGCATTCATATAAGATTAAGAGCATATGCATAGCATATTAGCATGATATATAGTGAGTTTTTAAAAGTAATATTTATTTTCGAATTAAGTTTATTATATTTTAAAAAGTTTTTAAGTAAAAGTTAATTATTAATTATTTCAGGGTAAAGTTTGTAGTAAAGAAGATTTGAGGGTGGAAATTGCAATTTTGTAAATATTTGGCCAACTTTCTCGTGGATAGATATATATGCCTATGTTCATTCATATCTTATCATTAAGTATCTACCAAAGAAAAAAAAGAGTACAGAGAAAGAAGAGGGAGAAGAAAGAGATTGAAAGATTTTGTAGTTTGTTTCTTGGATCTGGTACAAGATCTCTTCTATCGGCTTTTAATCTCAAAGTACAAACTTGTATTGGTAAGTTTTAATTAGTTAATGGTTTATCTGGATTTCACTGATTTTTCCAGATCTAGATTTACAGTTGGTTTTGATTGAGAAATAAGTCGATTTATAGTTTTCAGATGGTGTTTCGATATTGGATTTATATTCGGTAAAAGATTTCAGAGTAATTTTAGGGTGTTGTTTTGTAATGATATTAGGGAAAACTTTGATCAAGTTTTTCGAAAAGGTTTGAACTAGAAAAATGTTTTTCTCTCTATATATATATAGTTTATTGTTGTCAAGGTTTAAAGGATTTGGAATCATGCACAAGAAGTTATAATGCATTCTGGCATTTCATTGCATTTTAGATTAAATTTTGTACGATTAAATAGGTTGTTTTTGCATTGGGTTACATATAGGAGCACGAGTCATAGATCGTGGTCAAAGACAAAGGAAAGAGATATAGTATCTGTCTTGAAGATGTGAGTATATACCGGAGATTCAACCATATTTGCTATATGTGAAATATGAATATATGTGTTATATGTATATATGTGAGTATAGAACGGAGATTCAACCCTATGTGTTATATGGATATATGTGATATATGAGCTATATGGATATATGTGCAGGGGCGGAACCAGGATATAAGTAATGGAGGGGCCAAAATTTTTTTTTTTTACCAAACATCAATCAAAGTATAACTTACAATATAAATATAAAAATTACTTGAATTGAACTCTACGCTCTTTCAAAGCAACAAAGTCATTGAGTATACAATCGGAATCAAAACTCTTAGAAATCTCCTTTTCAATGTAAACAATCATATTATCTGATAAAAAATCATCCTCCATTCTACTTCTAAGCCTTGTTTTAAGGATCTTCATTGCTGAAAAAGCTCTTTCACCGGTCGCCGTAGACACAGGAAGGGTCAATACAAGTCTAAGCAGTCTATCAATAAGATAATGCCTACTTACCCTCTCAGTCTCCACTAGCCTATGACATAATTCGGAAATTGACGACAATGATTGCAATTCAGGATGGTTGTGCACATCGATCTCAAATGATCTTAATTGAAATCTCAAATTAATCTTATCTTGATCAGTAAAGTCAGCCGGATAGTACTTCTCAGCTAACATACATATGCTATCAATATTGAATGATTTGTATCCATTTTTGGGATCCAAAGCATTGCTGAGTGTTAAGAGTTCCATAGTTGACTCACCAAACCTACAATTTAGCTCCATCATTTGGACATCAATAGCTGCAAGAAATATATCCATATGAAAATGATGCTCCACTGTCACATCTCTTTTGCGTCGACGACTTCGGCCTTCAAAATAAGGAGCACCCAAGTCAGGTACAATAATTTCAAATCTACTACAAAATGAAACAACCTCTTCAAGAAATTTTTTCCATCCCTCTGTTCTAAACTTTTGGATAAAAGCTTTTGTATCTGAAACCAAATGCACAGCATTTAAAATGTCTTGGTTTTTCTTTTGCAAGGCTTGACAAAGATCATTTGTTATGCCCATAATCTCCTTCATCAAATGTAGAATGAAAACAAACTCAAATGAAGTAACCATTTTGCAAGCAGCATTGGCATCTCCTCGGTGGGAATAATTGGAACTTTCTTCCTCAATTTTTTCAAGCACCACAATTGTTGGTCCATATAACCTCAGTAGGCTACATAGAGAATGGAAGTGTGAACTCCATCGAGTATCCCCCGGCCTTGTCAAAGTGCTTAACTGATTTGCTCCCTTTCCGGTTTCAAGCTCATCAATAGATAGCAAATATGCAATTTCTTCCATTTGAGCATCTTGCAGCTGATCATGACGTTTACTTGAAGAACCCACCACATTAATAACAAAAGTCAAGTTAGAGAAGAATTGATGGACTGGAATTACCTCTCTTGCAATAGCAACTAAAGCCAATTGCAACCTATGTGCAAAGCAATGCACATAGTATGCATATGGACAATCATCCTTAAACAATGCTTGCAGCCCCTTCCATTCGCCACGCATATTGCTGGCTCCATCATACCCCTGTCCACATATATTTTGAACATCAAGTGAATGACGAAAGAGAATGGAACATATTTCATCCTTTAGAGTTTTAGCTGCGGTGTCTGGAACATGAGAGACACAAAAGAAGCGCTCTTGTACAAACCCATCTTTATCAACAAATCGCAATACAAGAGCCATTTGTTCTCTTTTAGATTCATCTCGTGCCTCATCGACAATAATACAAAACTTAGAATCACCTATATCATCTCTGATCTTGCTCCGCACTTTGCTTGCAATGACTTGTAGAAGCTCCTTTTGGATAGCAGGTGATGTGTACTTGGCATTTTTTGGAGCATTATCCAAAACTGTTTGAGCAACTTTTTCATCATATGAAGCCAAAAGCTTAATCAACTCAATAAAATTACCTTGATTATGTGACTCATCAGTTTCATCATGACCCCTGAAAGCACAACCTTGAGTTGAAAGAAAACGAACTGCATCAATAGAAGTCTTCACTCGCAATTGGTTATTTAGAATCTGTTCACGGCTTTGTGCATTGATTACTTTGTCTATGTGCTTTGCTTGGTTCAACAAGTCTTCACAAGCTTGCACTGCTTTATTATGAGGTGATAAAGGATCATCTCCAATGTGAGTCAAAAAAGCACAATGCTTTCCATTATTCACTTTCTTCCAACTGTTGAATCCTTTAACACTGAATACATCCCAACCAGGTCGACCAACAGGTTTCGTAGTAAAAAGATAGCATGGTAAACAATATGCAGCATCTTCAGAAGGAGAATACTCGAGCCAAGAAGAAAATTGTGTGTACCAAGACTCTTGAAAGCGACGAAGATGCTTCTTTCCAGACTTGGGATATTCGGCAAGGCGAATCTGGTAAGGCCCTAATTTCAAATAAGCTCGTCTAATCTCATCACGCTTGTTGGGTGGATAGTCCCAAATCTTTGGACGCTTGCCTGGATCTCGTTCAATGTCAGGAATATCAACTTCATTGACATTGCATCGAATAGTTTCCAATTGACTTTCTTCAGCGTTTGGAAGAATTGTATGAGGTTGGGTTGCAGAAGTATTAACACTAGAAGTTGCAGTATCATCATGATCTTTTCTTTTAAAAAATGAATGAATTGTTACTAACTTACGCTCTTTACCCATGAACCTATAAATTTAAAAGCAAACATAATCAAATAAAAAATAATAAATGTATCTCACTATCTAACATGATACACGTACTTGGTACTATATAGCAATTGAATACTAAATACTTCAAATTTAATCTTTTATTCAAACAAGTTTCATGACTGATTTGAAGCTAATTAAATTTGATGAGATTAACTCTAGAAAGAACATGGAATCGTTAAATTCAAATCAATTTAAAGAAATTCAACATCAATTCATATACCTAAATCAAAATTTAGTCTTGACTGATTAGAATATGATGGGCACTCAGCACTTTGCCACTTTCCAATCAATTGATCAAACCAACTAACCAAGTCAACAACGTATTGCTTTCAACAACAATTGAATTTCAAAGCAATTTAGGATTTCAATAGAAATTTAATCAAATTAGTCATTATTATATGAAGACTTTACAATACAAATTACCCATGAACCGATGAACCCAAGACTTGCAAATTCATAAACCTAAATCAGAGCATTAGTGAATCAAAGAACAAAGCTGCAAATTTGAAGTAAAAAAATCAAAAGAAGGGGAATTAGGGAAAACACAATTCGAAAAATAAAGAGTTCAATGAGACCTTGGTTCAGTTGGTTGTCAAATTGATCGATCGAAAGTCCGGCGGCCAGTGCGAAATTGAGCGCTACGTGGAGGGCTCGTAATTCTTTTGGAGAAGACGAGAATCGATTATGAAAATTGAATAAAATTCTATTCTGAATTGGGTGATGCGTTTGTTAATTTTGGATATTGAAGAAGTTGTACGTATTCGGGCCGATCGGCGTTCCAACTTCCAATTTGGCAATTCCGTATATTATAATTTCCTAGTATAATTTTATCTCTAGCTAAAAAAAATTGTTGGAGGGGCCCATCACATTCCAATTTCTGATTCCCCTATATTTTAACTTCAAATTCCCTTATATACTAAAAACTTTTTTTTCCATTGTGGGGGCCATGGCCCCTACTGGCCATACAGTAGTTCCGCCTCTATATATGTGCTATATGAGCTATATGGATATATGTGCTATATGAGTTATATGGATAGATGTGATAGCTCTGAAATTTCCAGAGTTGTTTGCACAGAAAGAGTGTTAACAGATGGCATATGATATATGGTTACATGATGCACTTGATTGCATAGCATATTGCAATGATATTAAAAGGACCTGTGACTGTCTTGCCCTGAACTGTAATTCAAGAAATCTTCGGATTTCTTTGGGGCAGATTCATGCTTGAACAGTTCACAGAATAAGGAATCGGATACATCGGCATTTGCATTTGCATAGTAAATTCCTATATGACATGTATAATATGTATGTATATTTACATGGACTAAATGTTTGACTCTGTGTGAAATGATTGATGATGGTTTATATTCACTGAGTATGCGACTCACGTAAATCGCAGAATAATTTTTCAGGTTCAGCTAGAATTTTCTGACGTGTGTCTCTTTTAGAGGTCACATTCATACAGGTCGGTCGGTTGAAGCTCAATGCAACCTTCTCCTCCACATTTTGCATCTTAGACATATGTGTTGTAATAGAAGTTAGAGTAATAGATGTATTAGCATAAGAAGTAACTACCTATGTGTGTGGGTGCAACCCTTTATGGTTGTTACTTTTTGATATGTGCTTATGTGGATAGTTGTTATATGTGAATTATCTCTTTATATAAGAGATAAGTATTACAAAGTATATGTCATAGGGTATAAGGGTGTCATAGTTAGTTTTTGGTATCAGAGAAGGGATATGATTTTTTAAGGGCATATATTCATAAGCATATGTAATTGACATTAGAATTGCATTCATGAGCATGATGCACAAAGGAGAGAAGGTTCAGCCGTGCCACATCAGTTTAAGAGAGCATTTCATACATCATCATACATTTCATACACATGAACCTTAAGAAGACGAAGCACAGAGGAAATGGTAAAGGTAAATACAATATATCGAAAATGTATTATACGAGTGAATATAATAGAGTTATCATCTGATCTGATCTTGTTATTCCCGTATGAGTTTGATGTTATTTTGGGTATGGACTGGTTTTCAAGACATCATGCTAAAGTGGATTGTTATACCTAAGAAGTAGTGATAGACTCATTTGGGAAATCTAGAGTGGTTTTCTATGGTGATAGACAAATGGTTCTCACTTGCTTAATATCTGCAACAATGGCTTTTCCCATGATCAGAGAGGGGTGTGAGGATTTGTGAAGTGGAGGATGGATTCTAGTGTTTCAAGTGGCGGAATGCGTGTGAGAATGAACGAAAAGGGTTGAACGAGACTTACTCAAACCTTGGCTCTGATGCCAGTTGATTCAACCCTAGGGTCACAAGGGCCAGATCTAGGCTCGAAACGTTCGGATTTTCTCCGACAATCGTAACCGGGATAAATACGAGACCACAAAGTGGACTCGCGGGCCTCTAGTGCTCGTCGGAACGAGGGTGGGGCGAGGTAGTAACAAGGATAGAACGGAACCGGGGTGACGTCGGGCCAAACAAGGAGGAAACTCGACTCTACTTTAATTTGGCTAATTCATTTTGACATAAATAATAAAAGGGGGTGTGGCTCCTTTATATAGAGAAGGCCACACAAAACCCTAGTTCTAAATGGGTTGGATTAGGGTTAGCAACATGCTAGGCCCAACATCCAAGCCCATAATACTAATAATAGTAACTGCTAAAAATAGAAAGTTGCAATCTAACCCTAATGGCCTAATGGGCCTTATGATGGCTTAATGGGCCGGTCTCTTAAGCATAAGAGAACACACGCCCAAAATAGTAAAGACGGAATGTAAATGACGGAAATAGAAATAATAATATAAATAATACATAAATGATACTAAGTCTTAATCCAAGGGGGTCTCCAAGATCTAGGACGTCTCGGGTCCATCTGAGTAGGGTACGAGCTAGGTCAGAGTCGCATCATTCTCCCCCGCTTAGCTTCGAAGCGTCCTCGCTTCGACGTGTGTCGGAAAAGGGAAGAAGGCGACGATCTCAACAGAGCCTTGCCATCGATATGTGTAGTCTCAAGTAAAGATGGTGTCGACACAGAGGCAGGCGCGAGCTTGGACTCGATGTCAGCGTCGGAATTAGGGAGGACCTCGGGAAGAACCTCGGGAGGATCCTCGGAAATGACCTCGGGAAGAACCTCGGTAGAATTCTCGGAAAGGGCCTTGGAAAAGACCTCAGTAGGGGCCTCGATAGGGACCTCGTCCGGCGCTGGGCTCGACTCATGGCTCGGCACGTCGCTAAGGATGGGCGCCGACGTCGCTGGACTCGACGCGTGCGAAGGCACGTGGGGTGTCGGCCACGGTTGAAACTCTCGTTTGGCCTCGGCTAGAAGGCGCTCGAGCTCCTCGATCCGTTGCTCCGCGGTCATGGCGTAGAGTGTGCGCCGATGGTACTCGGAGAGGGTCGAAGTGTCGGCGCTAGGGGCTGGTGATGCGCGAGCCGGGGGAGGCCTTTGGGCCTCCGCGGTGCGGTTTCGGGGTCGCCGAGGTGGAGGACTCCAATCCCGCTCTTCGTATCGGGGTTTCGGACGCCGAGGTGGCGGACTCCAATCCCGTTCAACGTATGATCGACGTCGGGGTTTTGGAATTTCGCCGTAATAGCGGGCCCGATTCTCCGGGAGTCTATATGGTGGGATCCAATCTGGATCGTCCCTCGGAAGCGGCCTATAGGGACGAGTGTTGACACGTCGACGAGGCCGATCCCAAGAGTCCGAATCGTCCCAAACGACCGAGCAAGTCCAAGACATGGCTTGGCTCTCGGTTCTTTTTTTTACAATATTACGAGATCTTCCACGATCTGAAAGATCACGTTAAAAACGAAAAATAATAAAATCTATCCTAAAAATAAAAGTAACTAGAAGATCTTTTATAATTAAGATCTTTTACAAAAGGATAAAATCAAAAATAAATAAAATAAAATAAGATAACAAAAGATATGCTCAAATCACAACCAACACAATCTTCGGAAAGATCTAGGGTTTCCGAAAATAAGTAGGCTGGCACGGGGGCGCGCGGGGCTGGATCCGTCGGCGCGTTGTGGCGCGCTGCTGGTGCGTCGCTGCAGGGCTGGACTGTGCCAGGATCCAAGTCCTGGCACGCTGGTGCGTCCCGGCGCGCTGACTGGTTTGTATTTCGGCCTTTTGGAGGGGCAAACGACGTCCGTTTTGGACGAATTATATATGCCCGGACTCGTATCGAAAAGACCTACAGTAATATGGAAAAAAATTGCAGAATTTTTTTTTTGTCGAAAACTGGACAAAAGTCGACGTGTTTTTTTTGAAGGGACGGAGAAGGGTCCGTTCGAACCGCCTGACGCTCTGATACCAATTGATGCGACCCTAGGGTCACAAGGGGCGGATCTAGGGTTGAAACATTCGGATTTTCTCCGACAATCGTAACCGGGATAAATACGAGACCATAAAGTGGACTCGCGAGCCTCTAGTGCTCGTCGGAACGAAGGTGGGGCGAGGTAGTAACAAGGATAGAACGAAACCGGGGTGACGTCGGGCCAAACAAGGAGGAAACTCAACTCTACTTTAATTTGGCTAATTCATTTTGACGTAAATAATAAAAGGGGGTGTGGCTCCTTTATATAGAGAAGGCCACACAAAACCCTAGTTCTAAATGGGTTGGATTAGGGTTAGCAACATGCTAGGCCCAACATCCAAGTCCATAATACTAATAATAGTAACTGCTAAAAATAGAAAGTTGCAATCTAACCCTAATGGCCTAATGGGCCTTATGATGGCTTAATGGGCCGGTCTCTTAAGTATAAGAGAGCACACGCCCAAAATAGTAAAGACGGAATGTAAATGACGGAAATAGAAATAATAATATAAATAATACATAAATGATACTAAGTCCTAATCCAAGGGGGTCTTCAAGGTCTAGGACGTCTCTGGTCCGTTTGAGTAGGGTCCGAGCTAGGGCAGAGTCGCATCAACTACAGAAAGTTGAATCAGGTGACAGTGAAGGACAAATATCCATTGCCAAGAATAGATGTTGTATTTGATCAACTTCAATGAGCGAAGATATTTTCGAAGATAGACATTCGATCAGGATATCATCGGTTAAAGATAGCAAAAGATGACATTACCAAGACAACATTCAGGAGTCGATATGAACATTATGAGTTTCTGATAATTCCATTTGGTTTGACTAATGCAACAACGACATTTATGACTGTGATGAACAAGGTATTTCAATCTTTTCTAGACAGATTTGTGATCATCATTACTCATGATATATTGGTATATTCGCGAAGTACAGATGAACATGTTGATTATTTGAGTACTGTGCTACAAGTCTTGAGAGAAAAACAGTTATATGCTAAACTCAATAAGTGTGAATTCTTATTGGATCATGTGATATTCTTACGATATATAGTATCTGGAAGGGGTATAGAGGTTGATCCTAAGAAGGTTGAAGCAGTAGTAAATTGGAAAGCACCAACTATAGTTACAGAAGTTCATAGTTTCTATGTATATTTGGATACTATCAATGATTGTCCAAGAATTTTTTATTTTAGATACATCAATCACTGAATTGCTACGAAAGAATACTACATTCCACTAAAATATTGCGTGCCAACATAGCTTTGATGAGTTAAAGCACCGTTTGTCTATAGCAGCAATATTGAGAATTCTTACAGGATTTGTTGTTTACACTTATGCTTCATATCAGGGTCTTGGTTGTGTTTTGATGATGAACGGAAAAGTAATTGCTTATGCATCACGAAAATTATGACCACATGAAGTTTCTTATCCTGTACATGATTTAGAGCTGGCAGCAGTAGTTTTTGCCCTAGAGATTTGGTGACATTATCTATATAGAGAAACACTCCAAATCTTTACAGATCATAAGAGTTTGAAATATTCGATGAGTCAAAAAGAGTTGAACATGCGGCAGAGACGCTGGATGGAACTACTGAAAGATTATGATTGTACAATCGAGTATCATCCGAAAAAGGCCAATGTTGTAGCAGATGCTTTGAGTCAAAAGTCCAATGATGTGATGACAGATATGCATATGACTTCATTATCAGATTTGATTGCTTTACGAGATCTAAATGCTAGACAAAAGTTTGACACAGATAAAGTACTGATTGCTACTTTGGAAATCCGGTCAGTGTTGAGACGGAAAACTAAAGATGCACAAGTAAGAGATGGATAGTTCGCAAAATGTTTTGAACAGGTTCGATAAAGTAAAGATACACCATTTGACATTAACATTGGCACATGGATGTTTGGTCTATATTCATGATATTTTACATGTCAGTATGTTGCTAAAGTATTGATCTGATCCATCACATGTGTTAAAAGATTTAGAAGTACAGCTTGTAGAAAATCTGAGATACATAGAGGAATCGATCATGATAGCAGATTACAGAATCAAACAGTTATAGAGGGAGATTTTGAAAGAAATTTAGAAGAATCATGGTATAGAGGAAACTACTTGTGAAATTGAGGATACGATAAGAAAGTCATATGAAGAGATAGCGAATTTTGAGGACAAAATTCTTATAGAGGGGGAGACATGTAACATCCCCGACCAAAGTGCACATGTCATTCGACATTCATATAAGATTAAGAGAATATGCATATCATATTAGCATGATATATAGTGAGTTTTTAAAAGTAATATTTATTTTCGAATTAAGTTTATTATATTTTAAAAAGTTTTCAAGTAAAAGTTAATTATTAGTTATTTCAGGGTAAAGTTTGTAGTAAAGAAGATTTGAGGGTGAAATTTGCAATTTTATAAATATTTGGCCGACTTTCTCGTGGATATATATATATATATATATATATATATATATGCCTATGTTCATTCATATCTTATCATTAAGTATCTACCAAAGGAAAAAAGAGTATAGAGAAAGAAAGAACGAGAGAAAGAAGAGGGAGAAGAAAGAGATTAAAAGATTTTGTAGTTTGTTTCTTGGATCTGGTACAAGATCTCTTCTATCGGGTTTTAATCTTAAAGTACAAACTTGTTTTGGTAAGTTTTAATTAGTTAATGGTTTATCTGGATTTCACTGATTTTTCCAGATCTAGATCTATAGTTGGTTTTGATTGAGAAATAAGTCGATTTATATTTTTCAGAGGGTGTTTTCGATATTAGATTTATATTCGGTATAAGATTTCAGAGTAATTTTAGGGTGTTGTTTTGAAATGATATTAGGGAACCCTTTGATCAAGTTTTTCATAAAGGTTTGAACTAGAAAAATGTTCTTATATATATATAGTTTATTGTCGTCAAGGTTTAAAGGATTTGGAATCATGCACAAGAATTTATAATGCATTTTGGCATTTCATTGCATTTGAGATTAAATTTTGTAAGAGTAAATAGGCTGTTTTTGCATTGGGTTACATATAGGAGCACTAGTCATATATAGTGGTTAAAGACAAAGGGAAACGATATAGTATCTGTCTTGAATAGGTGAGTATATACCAGAGATTCAACCATATGTGCTATATCTGAAATATGAATATATGTGCTATATGTATATATGTGAGTATAGAATGGAGATTCAACCCTATGTGTTATATGGATATATGTGATATATGAGCTATATGGATATATGTGATATATGAGCTATATGGATATATGTGTTATATGAGTTATATGGATAGATGTGAAGCTCTGAAATTTTCAAAGTTGTTTGCACACAAAGGGTTTTAACAAATGGCATATGATATATGGTTACATGATGCACTTGATTGCATAGCATATTGCAATGAGATTAAAAGGACCTGTGACTGTCTTGCCCTGAACTGTAATTTAGAAAATCTTTGGATTTCTTTGTTAAAGCGACCTACGGGTCATACAACATCTTCGGATCATACAGGATCTTCGGATCATACACCTACGGGTCAATCAGGAGATCTTCGGATTTCTTTGCTAAAGGGACCATAAGAGTCAATATTCAGGAGATCTTCTAATTTCTTTGCTAAAGGGACCATAATAGTCCATATACAGTAAACCCGGGGCAGATTCAGGCTTGAACAGTTCACAAAATAATTAATCGGATACATCGATATTTGCATTTGCATAGTAAATTCCTATATGACATATATATAATATGTATGTATATGTACATGGACTAAATGTTTGACTCTGTGTGAAATGATTGATGATTGGTTTATATTCACTGAGTATGCGACTCACGTAAATCGCAAAATAATTTTTCAGGTTCAGCTAGAATTTTCTAACGTGTGTCTCTTTTAGAGGTCACATTCATACAGGTTGGCCGGCTGAAGCTTAATGCAACCTTTTCCTCCTCATTTTGCATCTTAGACATATGTGTTGTAATAGAAGTTAGAGTAGTAGATGTATTAGCATAAGAAGTAACTACCTATGTGTGTGTGCGTGCAACTCTTTATGGTTGTTACTTTCTGATATATGCTTATTTGGATAGTTGTTATATGTGAATTATCTCTTGATATAAGAGATAAGTATTACAAAGTATACGTCATAGGGTATAAGGGTGTCACAAATTATGAGCCAAACAAGTTGTTCTAATTGTGGACAATTGGGTCACTACAAAAACAAGTGTTCTAATCCACCAAAAGGGCCTCAACAATCAAATCCACCAAATCATGGAGGAAGACCTGCAAATCCAAAGACTATGTACATTGTTGCTACAAAAAGGAAGTATATGTTAAAAAGGTAGGACTGCAAATCCAAAACAAGTGCTCTAACTTTGTTGTAATACTGAGCATTATGTCATCAACTAAACCACGTCTTTTTTTTGCAAAATATCACTCAAGTTGGAAGTATCCCACTAGTTCCTTCAAATGCCCAACCTACCCCACAATCACAAAATGTTTCTCAATCTAGCCGTGATATGGTAAGTTATTTAGAAAATTAGGTGCATAACTTTATGTCCTCTTGGTGAATTATTTAGAAAATCAGGTGCATACCTTTAGGTCCTCCTTTGACTATCATGGTGGAGCTTTTAAGGAGAGTTGGATGAACATTGGAACCCAAACTTCTATTACTCATTTTGTGCAGGTAGACTTACTTGAATTCTTGGACTTTTGTTATTGATTTTGATAAAGGGTTTCATACATGAATAAATTGCTCTGGTTTATTGCATATCACTCACAATCAAGCAAATGTTCAACAACAACAATCAACGACTACAGGATTCCAAATTAACAAGAAGGTGATTACAACAAAGGGTCAGTTGACTGTTGTGCTAAGTTGTTCACCTAGGAAGAAATCCAACAATAGTGGACCTTCAAGCACTACAAGTCATTCACCTGAGAAGAAATCCAACAAGAGTGGGCCTTCAAACACTACAAGGGGTCACCTAGGCATATGTAGCTTTTTGTGATCAATGTTAGCTAGATATATATCCAAATTTGAGTACTTTTGTTTGACATACTCAAACTTTGGAGTGTTATGTGTGATGTAATGGTCTACCAACTTACAATCAAATGCTTTTATTTCCTCTTGTGATGTAATGGTTAGAAACATCTTCAGAATGTTTAAACTAGTGTTATGCATGTTTAATGTCATCCATTACAAGCAGTTTGTTTAAAATAGTCTATGCATTTTCATCACATTTGGGGTATTGTAAATTAGTGGCTAGTTCAAGTATGCTAGACATATCAATGTCATCAATTGAGGCTAAAAGATAACAAGTAATCACATACCATATTCATAACCAAATTGTGATTCATGACAACCATTTCAAAACCAAACATATTCGTGCCACAACGTCATATGCATCCATTAAAAACCAGCATACCATCCATTTAAGTGCTATGTCATTAATATGCAAACGGAGTTGAACGACAAGTAAGGAAGGGTGGTTCATTTCTAACGGAGGGTCAAATAAGGGTGATTTTCTATAATTTTACAACACATGGGTGGTTAAGTGAAATATCACCAATTATATGCCTGGTTTTAAGCTACGACCTTAGAGTTATTCATTTTATTGGACGAGAGATAAACTCCGGTCTTTAAACTAACCGGCGAAGGGAATGAACCAGATAAACTGGCTTGTGTCGAACAACTCGACCTAATGGTAAAGTTATTCATTTTAAGGCATATCCAAATTTTGTTTTTTTATCAAGTAAAATGTTATCATATAGAACGACTATTACTTTGATGGAACGAGTATTATCTCCCTCTCCTTCTTTAGGCCTCCTTGCTTTCCATTTTTTTCTCAACCTTTTCACCTTGTGTCGCTACTACTAACACCACTCCGCAACCATTACCACTACCTCTCACACTAATACCATCATTTCACCACCACTACAACTATTAAAATGGTCTTTTAATAGTTAGTTATTAACTAATTAATTTAGTGAGATTAGAATTGATGTTTGGGTTTTTTTTAACAAGTTAATTACCATAAATGTTTTAAGGAAAATTTTGTGTGGTACTGCCAAGGTATTGCATATTTCGCATGTCGTGTGGTAATTTTAAGGTTTCATAAATTCCGCCTGGTAACCTCTAAGGCCCTGTTTGTTTCTATACCTAGGGAATCGGGTTAGGAATGAGTCAAACTCATTTTAGCGTTTGATAGAAATTGGGTTGGGAATGAAATTCATTCTATCGTATGGACTATACCAGCCCATTATACCAACTCTAATACCCGTCTAAAAATTAAGCATGACCTAAACCTAATTTCCTTTCATGCTGATTATTGCCTATCTGGTTTGTCCATTCTCCATGTTGTTCGCTTGAATCTCTCGTCTCTCTATTCTCCTTGTCCAAGTTTATGTTTCTAGCCCGTTTTATTTCTTCTATTCTCTTCTAAATCAAGGTATCCTATGCTAGTTAAGGTTCCAAGTACAATTTTGGTGTGAAATTTTTCTGAAATTTTGTAATGTAAATTGTTAAATTTCTTCGTGTTTTTTTAGGTTTGAGACATAGATATATCTTTTCATCTTCTTTCTACTAGTTGTTGTTGAATTTTTAGTGTTCCTTAGACCTTTGTGTTTTGAGGGAGGGCTAAAAATTGATCTTATTTTGTTTTTTTTTCCCCGTTTTGCTTATTATTTGTGTGTTCGTGCATAAAAATTCGCCTTTATGCCCTAATGAAATCTCCTCTGGATTCGCTAATTTGCCTTCCGATGCTTAAGTCAAAAGAGCAGTTTGTCGATTGAACGTCAATGTAAAAGTAAGACTTGCGAGCGAGTTTGGCGATTTCTGAATATGCTTACCGTACATGGCGATCCCATATATTTATAATGGAAGTAAGGGAGTAGGGGTGCCGAAAATTACACCTAGGGTCGACCGACATGCCTTGTCACCCAAGCAAGGAATATCGTGCTCCCCAATCTACACGAAAATTCTATCTTTCGACTAAGATAGATTCTCCCATTATAAAGATAAAAAAAACAATAAATTAATAAGGAAAATAAACAAGGTAGTTGAAAAGATACTTATAGAAAATAATTTTTAATTATTTATCCGCTAACAAATTCCCCACTTAAATGTTAGTTGCGTTCGATTGCGTAGCAACTAAGACTCAAGTACTCTAGGACCTATTCGAAGTGGCCATGCGGATTAGTGGCCGGGTCCCCTACTCGTATATTCGTTTATTCGTATATTCGTATATCCGTGTATTCGTATATTCGTATATTCGTATATTCGTGTATTCGTGTATTCTTGTATTCGTGTATTCGTACATCCATGTGCGATGATCGTGGGATCCATGCATTCCCTTAAGCATAACTCTATTGCTGGTCAAGATACACTTATAGAACAAGCAAAATAGAGAGGAGGGAGAACAAAACTTTGAAAAAAAGGTTCATGGTCAGTAATTTTCCTTAAAAACAAAAAGTAAAAAAACAAAAAACGAGCTTGTTCAGTTAGTCATTCCCAAATCGACAATTACGCGAAGGTTTTCATAAGGCGCTCATTGTCGGCGATCCAAGATCGCGACAATGAGGATGCGATCGCTACGACAAGATCGCGATCGCGATGATAATCTGCGGTCGTTGTTTTCTTTACGGGAAGAACTTCTTTAAATGAGTGACACTCCGATTACGAGGGAAGACTTTCCCGTCAAGACTCTTCAACTAGTAGGCTCCTCGATTGTACGTTGTAGTCACTTGATACGGTCCCTCCCAATTCGAGCCGAGCTTGCCATATACGGGGTCGCGTGCGCTTCCAATGACCCGTCGAAGCACAGGATCACCAACTCGAAAAGTGTGCTATATTACGCGTTGGGCTATGACCCGTTCGGTTGCCAGTTGGTAGCTTGCAGCCATATAGGTACATTGTTTCAGCGTTCTTCGGCGAATTCGGGGTGGTCGTAAAGTGTGTGACTATTCTTCTCGGGATCAAACAATGTTGTTCTCAAGGTTGGCAGTACAGCTTCTAGCAGAATTGCCGCTTCCAAGCCATATGATAAAGCGAAGGGCGACTCCCCCGTCGATCTATGCAGGGTGGTGCGGTGGGCCCATAGCACAATCTATAGCGCTTTTGTCCATCTTCCTGTAGCTTTCTCGAGGCTCTTTTTGCATGTAAGGCTACCAATACCCTTAAGAACGAGCTCGGAATGCCAAACTACGACCTCCGATGTGTTTCTCGTATATGCCTTCACGGATCTCGTATAGTAGTGGTTCCACCTTGCGTTGGGGTACGCATCTCAAGTATGGCCCGGAAAAATAGAGTTAATACAGAATCTTTTCCTATGATAGCCAAAACCTATGATCCCGAACCTTCATGGCCTCGACGATATCCGAGGATAGCCAAAATTACCTCCACAGGACAATCTCATCCAAGTAGCGTATCAAGGGAATTTACCATTCGAGATCATGCACAATTTTTGCTTTTGGTGATCGTGGCCTCTAATGATCGCGGCTGCATGTCATTGCTTGTGATTTCGTTTGAGGCGCCGATTGTTGGACATCCCAAAACTTCGATGTGAATCGAGGTCTTGAGGGAGCCTCCCGAACAAGCATCCAACGTTAAAGCATCAACAAACTTGTTATGATCGCGCGATCATTGTCTAAGCTCATATCTCTTGAACTCTTCTAGCATATCTTTCTCTTTCTCCATATATTTGAGCATCTTTGGTCCTTCGACTTCATAATTCCCCAACACTTGGTTCACTATTAGATGCGAGTCGGATAAAACGAGCAAGCTAGCAATGCCGAGACTAGATGTCGTTTCTAATCCGAGAATCAATGCTTCGTACTCGGCCTCGTTGTTGGTGGTGTCGAAGCCAAGGTAGATGGCGAGTTGAAGAACCTCACCGGTAGGTGAAGTTAGTATAATTTTAGCTCCGGGTCCTTGATTGTTACTCACGCCATCGATTCACTACTGGAAAACGCGCATATATCTAGGAAATCCTGGTGTGGTTAAGTTTGTGGGTAACTGCCATAACACCCCCTCAAACCTTAAAATTTCTGGTTGTTTACCCATGAAATCCATGGTTGGGGCTATATTTGCGGGAATAATGTGGCAAAATATACACGCAGCTAAGTTCGATTCTAAGTTTGTGGCCATATAGCCATGAAAATATGTGTTGCGGCTATAGTTGTGGCCATATTCACGTGAATATATTACAAAGCTAAATTCGGTTCTAAATTTATGGGAAAATTGTCGCGAAATAATCACGCAGCTAAGTTCGATTATAAGTTTGTGGCCATATAGCCATGAAAATATAGGTTGCGGCCTGTGGCGGAGCGAGACAATATTGGAAGGGGGGCAAAGTTGATAGTATCGATTGACAAGTATGACAATATATTATTATTTTATTATTTAAATAATAAATATGTAATATAAATGTCAATATATATAATAATAGGGTAATAAACTAGTAATTAACTATATACTTATATGTAAGATATAAATTTAATTATGTAAAAGAAAATTAGTTTCTTATTTCTATTCTAATAGAAAAATGATAATTATTAAATAATAAATAATTTACTACAATGCTAATTAAATAAAGGTTTGATACATTTAAAATTTTCCTATTTTCTCTTTAGCAACATAGTACTACATTTTACTATGAACTAAAATTATTAACATTTCAAACATACTTTTCAAATAATTTAATTTATCTAACTAACACAAAAAAAAAGAAAAAAGAAAACAACTCTATGTAGCCGCTGTTAACAAAACCTGAGTGTGAACACAATAAAGTTAAGAATAACAAAAGAAGCCTTCAGGATTTGAACACGGGACTTGTTAACATAGTAGGGGTGGGCACGAAACCAATTACACCAAATGGTTTGCCAACCTTTTATTGGAACTGAAATATATTAAAAACATATCCAGGCCAGCACAAAGGGAGCGACCGGCCCCCTTCGCCCACTCGCTCCACCTCTGGTTGCGGCTATAGTTGCGGCGATATTGAAGTGAATATATTACGAAACTAAATTCAGTTCCACGTTTGTGGAAAAATTGTCGCGAAATAATCACGCAACTAAGTTCGATACTAAGTTTGTGGCCATATAGTCATGAACATATGACACGATTTCCTTACATAGCTAGATTCGGTACTAAGTTTGTGGCCAATATGACGCAAATGATTAATGGGGCTAAATTCGGTTCTAGGGGCGTAGCTGATTACCGATTATAGGTACCCAAATTGGTTTTATGATTGGTTTTGTTGTTATTTTTGTGGGTTTTATGAAGCATTGATTTGTCAAGAATTGGGGCATATATAGATAATACTACAAGACTAGCCAAGTCCAATCTAGCCCAAACCAAGATAGAAAATTAGTCTTATAATCTATCAAACTAGCAAACTCCAGAAACTTTCAATCCATGTCAAAACTAGCTAACTTCTAAAAAAATTGTCCCAAACCTGCTCAAAACAATTCACATATTAAATTTGCCAAAACTTGCCCTAAAAATGCACATACAAACCTGTCCAAACCTTATAAAAATGCATAAAATGTCCCAAATATGCATCTAAATTCACATCAAATCAATCTAAAGTCAAATAATATGTTCCAATATAATCTCAATGCCTTCAACACAATACTTTAAGGTCACTAAAAGCAACTAAAGTCACATAAAATACAAGTCTAAGATAACATGAAACCTTAAATGTCAATCCTCTTCCTCTTCCACTTATTTGATACAACCCTCTTCCTCATCGTCACTAGATAGGTAAATCTCCATTTCTTCATCTTTCATGGTTCGGGAGTCAAAAATATCGTCCAAAAGACAACTCATATTGGGATCCATGCCATTTTTCCTTAAATGCGTGTAATATATGCACTTCTACCACATAAGAGATTTGCAAGTTTAAAAAATGAAAACAAAACAGCTAGAACATAATATTTTAATGTAAAAAGGAGAATTTGCACTTACTTTGAATTTCACTACCCACCACTCGTCGTGACTAGTAATTTTCCAAGTCCTTGAATCCCACATGATGCCACCCCCTTAGTGTGTCGGAAACGGCTCCATATCTTCCAAAGCCTAAAAAAGTGAAAATACCTTGATTCTGCAGTGATAATCGTTGACAAAAACCCACTCTTAGCCCGGAAGCACTCGTGGATATCAACCCAATTAGGGCACCTGGGATCATCACGGGGAGGACTAAGGTCAAAAACAATGTTGAGGAAGATCATCTCTTGTTCTTGTGTCCACTTCATTGGCATTTCAACAAACCTTCAAGAAGAGAAATGCAAAAATATCAATCAAGTATTTGACAAAATAATGTGCGGAAAAAATACAATGTGAATAAAAGGCTTAAATGCACCAATAGCCCTTCAAAGGATTATGTCATAACAAAACCAATGTGACAACAACAAATAAAGATTATGCTTTTATTCAACTATGACTCCATTATGATTTTGGCTTATACATCAGTTTGATGATGCCATATGTATCATAGTAGTTCACAACAAAGCAGCACATACATAGATAATAACGTAGTGTAATTTTAGCTTAAACACACAACAACCCAACTTCAAAACTAACTCAACTAGTATACAAAGAAGAGCACTACAATTTCATCTCAAAACACACAACAACACTACTTTAAAACAAACTCAACTAGTATATACAAAGAAGAGCACTATAATTTTAGCTCAAACACATAACAACACAACTTCAAAATCTAAGCACTTATTCTCAGTTTAGTTAACCAAAGAATCACCATGATATCTTATCATCCTGCTCAAAGAAAGCGTCATAATGGCCCATTTGAGAGCTAACCTAAGATTGGGCGTGTGCACGCCTATGCTGTCGTGCCCTAGGCGCGCCTCAGGCGCATATTTGCTTTGGGTTTTAAGGTAAGCCAATTTTGATATTTTGATTGGTTATTTTATGATTCCAATAGTTAGAATGAAACTCTAAGACTTTGTGGAAAAATTTGAGAGATAGCCTAAGCTTGGAACACCTAGAATGAGCTAGCTCAAGTTTGAGCTGGTTTTGGGTTTTACCTCAGTTTGAACTCAAGCCTTGACATTTTAGCTCCATGGTAGCTTCACTAATTAGTCAAGCATTCACATTTATATAAGCTTTATATAAATGTTATAAACATATTATATTTTGGGAGTGATGGCTATCGAAGCTAGCTCTACCAAGGCTTAACCACCACCCCTCTTGGTCTATAAATAGAGGGTGGGCGCCTCTCACAAGGGGTGTTAGAGAATTTTGTGAAAATTCACATGCTTGTAATTTGAGAGTTTTCCAAATCAAATACAAACATTTATTGAAGAACAAGATGTGTATATATGCAATGATGATTCATGCTAGCCACATGTTCATTGTATAGGAACATTTTATCTCACAAAGTTATTGTAGTGAACCCTCGGCATTAATAGGGCCAATAAACGTTGAAGGAAAGCTCGATTTAATTAAGTGACTCATTGCATTTATCAAGACACGTTTTGTTTTATTTAATGTCTTTACTTTCTGTTCCAAAACACTTACTAACTATTCGGTGATGATTACCCTTGTGGTCTACACCCAACGAGATTACCTTCGGGTCTACTCACGAGATTACCCTTCGGGGTCTACTCAAACTGTCTTGAATACCGCAAGGTAAGTTGTAGGGGATGTCATAAGGCTGTGGGGATCGAGGAGGAGGACACCGGCATGACAAGGAGTACCAAGGATGCGATCTCGGCACCACTTGGCACATACAATGCCGAAGCCTCGAAATCGGGGTCTCGAACGCTTAAGCGGCTACAAGTGCACAAGGTACCTGTGATGGGACCAACGTCCCATGAGCTAATATTTCAAATGCTCTTGGTAGAAGGATCTAGGGAAATAGAGGGTCAAAGCATGTCATATTTTCATAAGGATGGGGATCCTTAGACATTTACCGAGGTTGTGAGCTCTCATCATTTTTCATTTTGGAAAGAAGCAATCCAAGATGAGATGGACTCCATTGTTGGCAACAACACTAGGGAATTGTGAGACCTTCCACCCGATTGCAAGCCATTAGGGTGCAAATGGATCTTCAAGAAGAAGATGAAGGTCGATGGGTCCATTGACAAGTTTAATGCCCGATTAGTTATCCACAGCTTTAGACAAAGAGGTGTCGATTATTTTGATACCTATGCCCATGTGGAAAGAATTACCACAATAAGACTCTTGAATGCATTAGCAAGCATTCATGGTCTTGTCATCCATTAAATGGATGTGAAGACGGCGTTTCTTAATGGAGAATTGGATGAAGTGGTTTACATGAAGCAACTCGAAGATTTCGTAGTGGATGGATAAGAACATAAGGTATGTCGTTTGATCAAATCTCTTTATGGACTTAAACAAGTGCCAAAGCAGTGGCATCAAAACTTTGATGATGTAGTCTTGGCTTATGGTTTCGAAATAAATCAAGCGGATAAGTGTGTATATAGTAAGTTTGATAATTTTGGTCAAGGAATTATAATATGTCTATATGTTGATAACATGCTTATATTTGGTACAAACCAAATGTAAGTCGATTTGAAAAAACAATTCTTTTCTACAAAGATCTCCATGAAGGATCTTGGATAGGCCGATGTGATCTTAGGAATTAACATAAAGAGGGATGACAAAGGCTTGACCCTAACACAATCCCATTACATCGAAAAGGCGGTGAAACGTTTTAAAGGTGATAAATCCAAGCTGGTTAGCATGTCTATGGATCCTAGTGAGAAACTCCTTCCTAACCTAGGAGAACCAATTTCTCAACTTGAGTATTCGAAAGTGATAGGGTGCTTGATGTATGCAATGACGAGTACGCACCCCAATATAGCATATGTTGTGGGCAAGTTGAGTCGTTATACTAGTCAATCAAGTTCAAGTCATTGGAACGCTCTTAGAAGAGTGCTTAGATACTTAAAAGGGGCAATGACTTATGGTATTGCATATATGGGTTTTATATTGATGCAAGTTGGATCACCAATATGGTAGTCCACTCGTCCACAAGTGGTTGGGTATTCCTATTGGGTGGTGGCATAATATCTTGGACTTCCAAGAAGCAATCTTGCATAACAACCTCGATTATGGAGTCAAAGTTTGTTGCTCTTTCCACGGCTGGCAAGGAGGTGGAACGGCTTAGGAATCTAGTGAGTGAGATACCCTTGTGGCCAAAACCGATATCCCCTATTGCTATCTTTTGTGATAGTCAAAGCACGTTGGCAAAGGCCTATATCCAAGTGTATAATGGGAAGTCAAGACATCTAGGTGTGACTCATAGTTCCATTAGAGAATTAATCACACATGGAGTCATCTCAGTTGTCTTTGTGAGAACACACAATAACCTTGTCGATCACGTAACCAAGAGTTTGGCAAGAGATTTGGTGTAGAAGGCATCACGAGGGATGGGGTTAAAATCCTACGAGACCCTATGATTTGGACGCCCAATTCCCCCTTACCGAAAGGTGTAGGGCTGAATTCAATGTGGTAGGCCAAATACATAGAGTTGGAGAGCATACAAATTCCCATCAAGGTATTTGATCTATCCTACATGTTAAGGATGTTTTGAAGCAAGTTTTCACCAATGAGTTTTTGGAAATTGCAATTGTAGGTGCAAGTTAGAAAATTCAACTAATCATATGTGGAAGTGTAAGGCATCTTCCAAGAGAGTTCAAGGATGACTCGTCTATAAGCATATGTGAAAAGATATGGGACGTAAAAGCCTAAGAGCGTCAATTTAAAGTCTATATACGCTTTGTAACTCATGTTGTAACTCTTACTACATGTACTTAGACGAGTTGAAGTGGTTCAATTCTTAGAACACCACAATTCTTTAGTGCGTGATTGTAATTATTACAAGTTATAAATTCAAATCCAAGGATATTTATTTCTATACATAGAGTTTGTCAAATATGTTCATGTTTATGACGTTGCACAAATGGAGGAGGAATGTTGGTGATTTGTGTAAAGTCATTAATCCATTTGGTGTAAGTTGTGAATGTTTTAGTGTGAGAATTACTAAGGTATAACTTGGACTTAGGGTGTGCGGGAGGCACAACCTAGTGATCGGTCCAAAAAGTATTTCTAAGGGTTGAAACAGAAAGAGGAATCATGGAAGGCAAGGCGTGGCACTCGGTGTTGGCAAGGCTGCAACGGTGCGAGTAGGCGCGCCCTTGGTCAGAAAAATGGCAAGGGTCTCGGCCTTGGCATGGGCCAATAGACGAGGGCGTAGTGATCGCCGAGTGTGTCGGGTGCTGGGTGTCGGCGCTTGTGCGCCGTGACACTTGTGCGTGTGCGCGCCTATGCGGTCAGGCCCTAGGCGCGCCTTAGGCTCCTATTTGCCTTAGGTTTTAAGTTAATCCAATTTTGATATTTTTATTGGATATTTTATGATTCATATAGTGAGAAATGAAGCTCAAAGACTTTGTGGCAAATTTTGAGAGCTAGCCTAAGCTTGGAACACCTAGAATGAGCTAGCTCAAGTTTGAGTTGGTTTTGGGTTTTACCTCAGTTTGAGCTCAAGCGTTGACTTTTTAGCTCCATAGTAGCTTCACTAATTAGTCAATCTTTGACATTTATATAAGCTTTATATAAATGTTTTAAACATATTATATTTAGGAAGTGATGGCTATCGAAGCTCGCTCTACCAAGGCTTAATGGGTCGCATGCTTAATGGGGCATTTTGGGCTTGTCTTAAGAGTTTGGATAAGGATGAGTTTGAAAATCCAAAGTTTGTTAAGGGAAGTTACAAAAGTTGTTACAACTAACTCGCTTGTTTCTCTCCTTGTTTTTCTCAACCAACTTAACTACTTTTTCTCTTTCTATAACCCCCACCCCTCTTGGTCTATAAATAGAGGGTGGGTGCCTCTCACAAGGGGTGTTAGAGAATTTTGTGAAAATTCACATGCTTGTAATTTGAGAGTTTTCCAAATCAAATAAAAACATTTATTGAAGAACAAGGTGCGTATATATGCAATGATGATTCATGTTTGCCACATGTTCATTGTATAGGAATGTTTTATCTCACATCATTATTGTAGTGAACCCTTGGAATTAATAGGGGCAATAAACGTTGAAGGAAAGCTCGATTTAATTGAGTGACTCATTTCCTTTATCTAGACACATTTTGTTTTATTTAAAGTCTTTACTTTCTGTTCTAAAGCGCTTACTAATTATTCGGCGGTGACTACCCTTGTGGTCTACACCCAACGAGATTACCTTCGAGTCTACTCACGAGATTACCCTTCGAGGTCTACTCAAATTGTCTTGACTACCCTTAGTGGTGTACAAGGGCCGAATCTAACCTTCAACTAACAACATAACCTGAAACTAACACTCACTTGGAACCTTACAATTGAAGCATCCTCAGCCATGTATTTGGACTATTGTGAATCCGAAAGTTCCATGGAAGATTCAACATTTTGGTACACATCAAAGAGAGAATGATACATACCATCTAAGATGTAACCTCAACAAATGTAGTCATCGTTCTTCCATTTGCTCCTCTTCTTGAGGGCTTTATCCATCACTTCATCATAGGGCACCTCGGGCATTGGAGTGGATAGGACATACCCCACATTGAGCGTAGTCAAGAGGAAATGCATCTTATTTTGCCATCGGCGAAAGTCCATTCCACAAAGTTCTCCAACTTTTGGAACTTTGTCGCCATCTCATGCAAAGACATCATTGATTAAATTTCTAATTTCGGTTATGGGAACTATATGTCTTGATGGGAGCAAGCAATGTAATTCCTTGTTCAGGCTTGAGTCTTGCTTTTAGTATACCAAAGGAACAATCAATGATACATGTACTCGGATAAGATTTGAATCGTGAAAACACTTTCCAAGTCAGAATTTTTCCCCTTACAAGCCTTAGGGAATCTGGAAAACTTGAAGTGAGACTAAATTTAAAGCGCCCGTTCATGGTGGTTGTTGTAGTTCTTCAAGTAAAGGATATGTCTATGTTCTTCTCTCTCTTCTAGTTGTCTTCTCGCATTTGGCCCTTCGCCCCGAAACTGACCCACGACATAACGCCCATTCCCTTCGCGCGGTCTCGATCAACTATCTAAATTGAATGAAGGAGAATTAAACTATAGATAATGTATGAATGGAGTATGACTTTGAATTGGTTAGATCTTGAGTGAGATTTCTCAACCCTTTTGACTTTATCTCCCTTTGTGCTTAAATAGGCCGAGGGAAGCCATGAGACTGATTTTTGGCTGTTTACAAAAGTTACATAACAGTTATAGGCGGTTACATGACAGTTAACATTGTTCCTTGTCACCAACCACTCTCATTAAAGAGCCACATGTTTAAATAGAAACCAGTCATAAAAAGGAAGTTACTCGGTGGTTAAATATCGGTTATCAAGACGGTTATCATCCAATCAACATATGGTGAAATTTAGTCATATCTCTTAACTATTGTCCCCTATGTTAGAACTGTAGTTCCCTACTACGGAACGACTTACCAGAAGAACCGTTGTTCCCACCAAGGGATCAATTCATATCAACTATTTTTCCCACCAAGGGATCAACCATATCGTTCAGCCTTAATATCATATGCAGATTTCTTGTCTTAGAGACATATATCGTTCCTTACAAGGGAAACTTTAGTCATTCCATTTCCACTGTTCCTTAAGGAGCAGCGCAACTTAACCGATCTCAAGTATACTTACACAAGCGTGTACTCCACACTCATGAACTTGTGATATACCTAAGTTAGATCCCATAGCGTCGTATGAACTTTGATCACACTAAAAGGAATTTTCCCTAGGGGAAATCAATTGATTACACTAAAATTACCAACAATATATATATATATATATATATATATATATATATATACTCCAGAACCATGATTCAGATTATGCGTCATAGGCCCAAACAGATTACGATAGAGCAAAAACAGAAAAAGTCCTTGATGAGTGTCCCTCAATAACAAATTCAAGGCACATTAAAACGATGGCCATCTATCATTTTATGATTGATCAATATTTCGTTATTCTTCATGCCTAAAATTCTTAAGGAAAAGAATCGATAAAAAAATAAATCTCAACAAAAAGATGAATTAAGTGCCTCTTTTCGTTTATTTTCTCTCTTTTTCCTACTGTTATTTAATATTTACCATTCACTCAGAAATTTGATCGGTCGGCATTCTTTTCCCGTGTTGGGATATGCTAATTTGTGGCAAAATTGTCAACACAAAAAGCTACTCATAATTACTCTTATAAAAATCTTTTCTAGGCTTTATTTAGATATTGTCTAAGCGTAGGAAGGTCCTAGTCTGTCTAGTCGTCCAACATATCTAGACAATTGTTCTAGTTGTTTAGTCACTAGGTGACCCCTGTCCGTCCATAACCCGTCTAGCATTTTTTAGAACATTTTAAGAATATTAATTATTATAGAAATTAAACCCTAAAAATAATAAATTCTATAATTAAAATATAAAAAAAATTGAAATTTATATCTAACCAAGTCTTTCTAAATAAAAATAAGAGCATAATGATTTATCTTTAATTCTTTTATGTTTTGAGAGTTGATTAATATAAATAGCTAGTTGTAGTGTATAACCATGGAAGCCAGTTCATAGATTGAAAAGGAAACTTGGGCATGCTATTAATATGTAACTGTCAACTTCTAATTCGTAATTAGCTTTAAAAGCAGTATAGATTTTTTCGACATGGTCCATATGAGTATCCCCTATATAGCAGCTTTTAAAATAAAAAATGACGAAAGATACTTTGAAATTGTATAGGACACGTTATTTGCTAGGAAATAAATATATCCTGATAAATTCTTAATAGGTCATAATGTGAAATATTTTTTGATGAAATATAACTTATACATTAAAAAACCGGAGTTTGTTACATAGAACACCTTTAAAGGAACCAAAAAAATGAGCCATAAAAAATGTTTAGGAGGAGGTTGTCCATATCCAACTCAATTTGGCCTTTGGGTTGTGCACCTCGGCTCAGAGATGCCTTCAAGTTGTGCATCTATGCTTAACATGCATTTCCTTTCGGGTCGTGCGCTTGGTCATGTGCCATCCTCAGTTTTCCCTTTAGAATTAGGGCTGGTAAAAGTTGACCCGACCCGAGAAAAAAATAAAAAGCTTTATATCCGATACATATTTGATCCAAACTAATTTGATCCGAATCCGAAAAAACCCGAACCCGAGATTAACCCAAAACCGATTATACTCGAATGGACTAGCCTGATGCAACCCGATATCCGATGTGATACGGATCAAATAACCGAACCCGTCAACACAAGGCCAGCAAGAGATCGGCGTAGACCGAAGAGATATGAAGACTGATAATTATATTAATTAGATGTTTTATTTTATTAGGACTAATAATTATTTTAGTTAAGTATTTTATTTTATGTCGGTGTAATTTTTAAAAACTAGAGCAAGTCTCTCTTCTCAGGTTTTCTTGGCGGTTCTTTCCTGAGACGCATTTATTGAACCGTCTAGGG
This sequence comes from Fallopia convolvulus, assembly GCA_964016875.1. Classification (NCBI taxonomy): domain Eukaryota; kingdom Viridiplantae; phylum Streptophyta; class Magnoliopsida; order Caryophyllales; family Polygonaceae; genus Fallopia; species Fallopia convolvulus. The sequence continues at coordinate 27,512,248 of OZ024730.1, forward strand.
CATAGGTATAAATATCCTCTAAATTGTCTGATAGAAAATTAATCAGAGAAATTAGTCTTTTGCCCTAATTCTCTTTGGTGTTCCTCGTTACTCGCGTTACCATCGCGAGCGGCTCGAGCCTTGCGCCCACACCGGACGCGGGTTCCCCCCTTGACCAACAAGGGCTCGATACGTGGTCCACACCGGGCTCGTATCAACTGGTGCTTCCATCCCGTGAACCATGTCCTCCACCGGAAATTCGTCCGATGACCTTGCGCCTGCTGTGGCGGCATTGCCACGACTATCGCCGATTTGACGACGCAGGTGAATGAAATCCGCGACTTGATGATGAGCGTACAGACGGACACCGAAACCATCAAGGCCGCAGCCGAGTTGGACCGCCGCCGCGTCGGGCTCGTCTTTGACATTGTGAACGACCGTGCCCTGCTGGCCGCCGCTCAGCCGGGACCCGCTCCAGTTCCGCCGAACCCTAATCCACGAGACCCGGCTGTGGTTCTTCCGGCGCCTAACCCTAATCCCGCGAACGCCGTCCTTGCGGGAGCGCCACCACAGGGTAACGCGCGGCCCGGGATCGCAAACCCTAATCCCCCACCGGCTGGTCTCACGTTGGCCAATGTTCTCCTGCCACCACGTCAGCCGCCAGCGCAGGAGCGACCGCAGGTCGTCATTCGCGCTCCGCCGGGACACGAGACCATTCCCAAAATCCGCATTGATCCGCCACACTTCAATGGCACGGATCCGCGTGGTTGGGTTTACAAAGTACAGGCGTACTTCGACTACTTCTATACGGCGGAATATGATCGCCTTCGCCTAGTGGGCATGCTTTTCGACCACCCCGCGTCGGATTGGTTTCGCTATCAGCGCGAAAATCATGTTGATGAAACATGGCCTGATTTCTTGTTATCGGTGCAACAACGCTTTGACCCTCATCATTACGAGGACTATGTCGGCCTCCTCGCTAACTTGAAACAGAAAACTACAGTGCTCGAATATCAAGCTGAGTTCGAAGCCTTACTCAACAACGTCTGAGGCCTCACTCAACCGACTCTGATTTCTCTCTTCAAGGCCGGCTTAAAACAACCCGTTCGCCGCGAGCTCAACTTGCGGAATCCGACTAATCTATCTCAAGCCTTTGCCTTGGCTCGGGAGTTAGCGGCGACGTTTCAGGAATCCGCTCCACCTTGGACTGCGGCGCAACGTCGGCCTTGGCAACCAAGCGGTCCTCGTCCGCCTGTCCAGCCGAGCACCTCCACTGGTTCGGCGCACACTGCCTCACCACCAGCTCCCTTGGAGCGCTCCACCACCCTGAACGGTAATCCCTCGTCTCTTCCTATTAAACGTTTAACTTTAGCGGAAAGAGAAGAGCGTTCTAAAAAAGGTTTATGTTTCAATTGTGATGAGAGGTACACCCGTGGGCATCGCTGCAAGCCCCGTTTTCTGTTGTTGGGATACGATGAGTCCGAAGAAGAGGACCCTGTCGAGGTCGAGCACGACGACGATATTGTCGTCACGGGTGATGTTTCCAGTATCAACTCGCTGGAGGGTTTATCTAGTCCCAAATCCTTGAAAATTTTGGGCTCTATTGTTGGCTTGTCTGTTCAGGTTTTGATCGACGGGGGTAGCACACATAATTTCATTCATCCGTCTATTGCTGAGCAGTTACAGTTGACTTTGACAGCAGTGCATCCGTTTCGTGTTTACGTGGGCAATGGTGCGTACTTACAGTGTACTCATCAGTGCACCGGCACACTTGTTCAGTTACAGGGACATGAATTTCCGATTGATCTGTTTGTGCTTGCGGTGCATGGGCCACATGTCGTTCTTGGAGTTCAATGGTTACAGACTCTGGGGAAAGTTTCTCATGACTATGCCCGGTTGACTATGGAGTTTTTATGGCAAGGCCGACAGGTTTTATTACAGGGTGACCGCAATACTCCTAAGCAGATCTCCGCTCATACTTTACAGTCTTTGTGTGCCGCTGAGCACGTCGCAGAATTTTTTGAGATTGTTCCGGTTCAGAACGACGCCTATCTGACAGCGCTAGCCGAATCTGATCTGTTCCCTGCGGACCTTCACCCTGTGTTACGTGATGTTTTACAGCAACATGCTCAAGTTTTTCAATTACCTACATCGCTTCCACCTCAGCGTATCTGGGATCACCGTATTCATCTGTTACCGAATTCCAAACCTGTCAATGTCCGACCTTACCGATATCCATACTTCCAAAAATCTGAGATCGAACGGCAAGTTCTTGATATGCTCCAGCAGGGAATTATTCGCCACAGCACAAGTCCTTTCTCTTCTCCTGCTTTATTAGTCAAGAAGAAAGACGGTAGTTTCCGGTTTTGCATTGATTACAGAGCTCTGAACACCGCCACCGTCGCAGATAAGTTTCCGATCCCCACCGCCGACGAATTATTTGATGAGCTGGGTCGAGCGACTTTCTTCACTAAACTGGACTTACGGTCCGGTTATCATCAGATTCGCATGCATTCTGTTGACATTTACAAAACGGCATTCCGTACTCATGACGGTCATTTCGAGTTTCTAGTTATGCCGTTTGGCCTGACTAACGCTCCGTCTACCTTCCAGGCAGCGATGAATCAGATTTTTGCACCATATTTACGGGACTTTGTGATTGTGTTCTTCGATGATATCCTGATTTACAGTCCCTCCTTGACAGACCATGCCCGTCATCTTGCAGTAGCATTACAGGTTTTGCAGGATAACCACTTCTTTGTTAAGGGTTCGAAGTGTTCCTTCGGCACATCTCGGGTGGAATATTTGGGGCATATAGTTACCGCCGGACATCTCTTGGCCGACCCGGCCAAGCTCTCCGCCATGTCCGATTGGCCTACGCCAAAATCGGTAAAGCAGCTTCGCGATTTTCTCGGCCTTACCGGGTACTATCGCAAATTTATCCGTCATTATGCTTTACTGGCCGCCCCGCTCACTTCACTGTTACAGAAGGACAAGTTTGTTTGGTCTGACGCCGCAGACGAGGCCTTCAAACGACTGAAAGAAACTATGATGTCACCTCCGATTCTTCAGCTTCCAGATTTTACCAAACCATTCACCGTTGAGACTGATGCATCGGATGATGGCGTTGTTGCTGTCCTTTTACAAGACGAGCGTTCAATCTCATTTTTCAGTAAGAAACTCGGACCACGTCGCCGGGGTTCATCGGCATACCATAGGGAGCTCTTCACCATTGTTTCCGCTGTCCAAAAATGGCGTCAATATTTGTTGGGTCGTGAGTTTCTCATCCGCAGCGACCAGAAGAGCCTCAAAGAACTTCTCTCACAGGTTATTCAAACCCCCGATCAGCAATTCTTATGAGAAAATTAATGGGGTACAAATTCCGGATTGAGTACAAGACAGGCGCAAGCAATAGAGTTGCTGATGCCTTATCCCGGAGTTTGAGTGAGATCGATCCACAGTTGCGGCAGTTTTTGGCGTTCTCCACGCCATTGCCTGATATTCTCTCACGCTTGCGCCGTGAGAACACCACTTTTGGTGACATGCAGCGCTGGCATAGCCTGGCAGCCGAAGGGTCCCTGCCGGCGCCATTCCGGATTCATGATGGAGTCCTTTATTACCATCATCGATTGGTGGTGAGTTCGGAATCCCCGTTGAAAGCTGAAATCCTTACCGAATTCCACTCGTCTCCGTCCACAGGCCACCCCGGGGTCGACAGAACTTTCCGTCGTGTTGCCGAGGTCTTTTATTGGATCGGCATGCGCCGGGATGTCAAGCTTTTTGTTTCCTCTTGTTTGGTGTGTCAATCCACCAAGTATAGTACACAAAAACCGGCAGGCCTCTTACAACCGTTACCAGTGCCACAACAAGTTTGGGACGAAGTTGCCATGGATTTTATTACAGGCTTGCCGCCTTCTCGGGGCTATACCACTATCTTGGTGGTGATCGATCGTCTCTCCAAGTACGCGCATTTTGGCGCGCTCGGCCCACGGTATGACGCGCCTAAAGTGGCGTCTTTATTTGTAGACATTGTGGTGCGCCACCATGGTATACCGGCGAAGATTGTATCCGACCGTGATGCCATCTTCACGAGTACGTTTTGGACTGAGCTGCATCGCCTTAGTGGTACAAAACTCCTGCATAGCACGGCCTATCATCCCCAAACGGATGGACAGACAGAGGTTCGGAACCGGGGCCTTGAACAATATTTACGCGCCTTCGCTCACGGTCGTCCACGTCGATGGTATGATTTTCTTCCTTGGGCTGAATTGGCTTTGAATTCTATGTTTCATGAGGGCTTACGCATGTCCCCGTTTCGTGCTTTGTATGGCCGAGAACCACCGCCAATCAGTCGGGCCACTATTCCGTCGGGACCACCGACACCAGCTTCTGAGGCGGTCCGTGACCGTGCACAAGTACTTGACCTCCTTCGTGACAATCTCCGTAAGATGCAGCAACGAATGACAGCTCAAGCCAACAAGCATAGACGAGATTTAGAGTTTGCGGTTGGCGATCGCGTGTGGCTTAAGCTACAGCCGTATAGGCAGCACTCCGTAGCGCGCCCTGGATCTGCCAAGTTAGCGCGACGATTTTATGGGCCGTTTACCGTGATTGAGCGTGTTGGCGCAGTAGCGTACCGACTTGAACTTCCGCCTATCGCGCGCATCCACAACGTTTTTCACGTTTCGTTGTTGCGCCCCTTCCATCCTGATGGCGGCACGGAACGGCCCGCCACGCTTCCGTCCGAGTTCTTGTATGATCGCCCGCTTTCTCGACCGGTGCGCGTCACGGCTGAGCGCACGGTGCTTGTGGATGGCAAACCTCAGCGCGAGTGGCGCGTCGAATGGAGCGAGGGCGACCCGACAGCGTCTTCCTGGGAGCCCGTCGAGGCTATACAACAGTCTTTTCCCCATTTGCGGCTCGAGGACGAGCCGATTTTCATCGGGGGGAGATTGATACGGATCAAATAACCGAACCTGTCAACACAAGGCCAGCAAGAGATCGGCGTAGACCGAAGAGATATGAAGACTGATAATTATATTAATTAGATGTTTTATTTTATTAGGACTAATAATTATTTTAGTTAAGTATTTTATTTTATGTCGGTGTAATTTTTAAAAACTAGAGCAAGTCTCTCTTCTCAGGTTTTCTTGGCGGTTCTTTCCTGAGACGCATTTATTGAACCGTCTAGGGCATAGGTATAGATATCCTCTAAATTGTCTGATAGAAAATTAATCAGAGAAATTAGTCTTTTGCCCTAATTCTCTTTGGTGTTCCTCGTTACTCGCGTTACCATCGCGAGCGGCTCGAGCCTTGCGCCCACACCGGACGCGGGTTCCCCCCTTGACCAACAAGGGCTCGATACGTGGTCCACACCGGGCTCGTATCACGATGCTACCCGACCCGAAGTCATCCAAAAATCCAAAGTTACCGGACCGGAAACCATCCGAAAATCCGAAGTTACCCGACCTGAAACCATCCGAAAATTACAATATATTTTTAAAATATTAATAATAGTGAATATTTATTATAATTATGTTTTTAATTTAAATGTTACATTAAATATTTAGACCCTAGAGTAGTTAAACTACAAAAAATAATGGTCTGAATAAAAATCCATCTTACTCGAAATCAGATTAACCCAAAACTGAACTTATTTGAAATCAAGTTGGACCGAAAACCGAATGACCCGACCGAAATTGACCCGAAACCCGACTTTGCTCGATTAATTGAGCACCCGACCTGAAATAACCCAGCCCAATTTGACCCGATTTTCAAAATATTCGAATTTGACCCGAATCCAAACTTACCCGAAACTGAAATATCCGAACCAAACCCGACCCGACTCGCCCGATTGACACCCCTATTCAGAACACAAGCGCAGTTGCATGTTTGGCCATCTCAACTCCGAAGTTTGCTTTGTAACGCCTATTTAGACCTAATTTCCTATTTTGTTGCCATCTTATTAAACTATTAGTTTATTTATTATTTTCTTTGATTACTTTATTTGTAATTTTCTATTTTTAATGAATGAGAATGCCTCAAAAATCTAAGGTAGAACATCTTTGGAAACAAAATTATGCAATTAATTCTAAGCCGTGAGATTCAATCTTAGAATTTGTTCGTGAGATTCGAATTCAAGGAGATTGGAAATTCTACTTTGTTAGAACTTTAAGGTGTTAAATAAGTTGTTATCTAGGTTTTTCGTTCCTCTTAGATTATCATCTTTACGTGTTTAGGTTGAGAAGTTAGGGTTTGATACATCTAGAGTCTAAAAATTAGACTAGATTATCTTGGAATCCCTGTTTTTCTTTTTAGCTCGTGAAAGAATTAATAATACTTAAGAACATAGTTGAAATCCTCTAAGGAGGTAGTGTTTTACCTACTCAACTACTTTGCTGATGAGAGTTTCCACTCTAATAGATCATGTCAAATTGTTACTTAAGTAACTATCTTAATTTCACTGCCCAGTTCACTATTTATACGAGAACATTGTTTGTACTAACGCACTCGTTCCAAAATACTCTAACAAGAACGATCAGGCCAATCCTCCGATGAGAGATTTGTCAACAATCTATATCTATCTATCAGGGGAGGTTCCGGTAGAAAGGTAATTGTGGTAGAAAGTGAGTGTGAATTTGAGGCGTTGGATTAAAGAACATTGATGGTGAGATTAGATGGTTCATTTTATTTAAAATAGGGTGAGAAATAAAGGGGTGGATATTGAAAGATCATGGAACCTAGTTTCCATAAAAATAGGATCATACTTAATTTATTGAAAAAAACTAAAAAGAATAAAGAGATAAACATGGATATTAATACAAAATTTTAATTCTCTTTATTATTTATATAATTAATTATCATTGACATAATTTTAATATTGATTCACTCTCCTACTTTTTAAAATTAATTAATATTAACGTCCTATTTTATCTTTGTTTCGTTGATTGCTAAATGAATATCAACGTGATAAATAATGAATATACATTCTCGCAGTGTGCCGAGTGAATACCAATGTAATAAAAAATGAATATGTACTTCTATTATGATGAATATGATTAAAATGACTATTTAATGGTAAGATGTCGAATACCAACGATGGAGGATGTCGAATATTGGTGCAGTCTTAGAAGTCCCGTCCTTGGAGCCAAAAATAATTAGTGATCTGTACTCACGTGCAAGCACAAGATTCAAATAGATGCCTTCTTCATTACCTTTTTTTGTAATGTCCTCCTGCACACTCATGATTGATGGTTTCACTCCATATATAACTAATTTAATCATTGTTTTATTTATTTTGTTGATCAATTAATATCATTCAAATGAAAACTAATTAATACAGATTATATATTAACCTGAATTTCAATGAGGACATCGCTTGGACGATGGCGGTAGTGTAACATGCCATATCTCCCACCACTTAGAACAACTTCCTCTAGAGTATCGTCTTTTATCGCGATCAAGAAGGAAGAGGTCAGGTGGTACCCCAGCCTATATCGATGAACTCGTTACGAGAAAGCGAGGAAGTTTTTATTTTAGAACATGATGATGATGAAGATTTTAGGAGATCGACAATGAGCAGATCGGGGATAGAGATATATCTAATTTTTAATATGGAAAGATAAAATTTTATTGATATTATTGTTCCATAAATCTCTCTTTTGAGAGTAAATCGGGTGTAATGCAAATACATTAGATTTATTGTACCTTTGTAGATTTAATCTGATCCGTTCAAAATCTAATCATCCAATGGTCTATAATCGCCCTCACTTTCTACTCTAAGAAGATTTCTACTAGAACCTAATACTCTCTCTCTCTCTCTCTCTCTCTCTCTATCTATCTATCTATCTATATATATATATAGGTTTTCGTTCAAGTGAGGACCACTCTTATGGTAAGACATTTTGCATAAAATGAGAACCAATCTCAAGCATTAGATTTACCTCACCACTATATATTGGATGGTCAAGATTTTATTTTATTTTTTTAAATTTTTAAATTTTAAATTTTTATATTTTGTTCTTTGTTTAAAAAAGCTTTAAAAATGTTAAATGTGGCAGTTCGAATTTTATATACTACGAGTTCAGTTTTATACACTAGATGTTCAATTTTTTATTTTAGGAGTTCAATTTTCTATATTGTATGAGTTCAATTTTTATATTTTACGAGTTTGTTTTTCAATCGATGATAAGTTCAATTTTTATGTGCTTTGAGTTAATTTTTCAAATAATTAGATTTTCACATAACTAAAAAATATTTAAAAAATAAATGATTTTTTCAAAAAATTTTATTTTTTATTTGTATCTTTTTTACCTTTTTAAAAATAATTTTCTTATTTAAAAAAATAATTAAAAATGTTAAATATGACAGTTCAAGTTTTACATACTACGAGTTCATTTTTATACACTAGAAGTTCAATTTTTTTATGTTAGGAGTTCAATTTTCTATATTGTTTGAGTTCAATTTTTATATTCTACGAGTTCATTTTTTTTTATCTAAGATAAGTTCAATTTTTATGTGCTTTAAGTTCATTTTTCATATAATTCGATTTTCACCTAACTAAAAAAATAAATAATTTTTTTACTTATTTTTTCCATTTTTTTCCTTTTTTTTTAAAATTATGTTCTTTTTATAAAATAAAAGCTTTAAAAACGATAAATATGACAGCTCAATTTTTTATATACTATGAATTCATTTTTATATTCTAGAAGTTTATTTTTTTTATGTTAGAAGTTCAATTTTCTATATTGTATGAGTTCAATTTTCATACTCTATGAATTCATTTTTTTATCTATGATAAGTTCAATTTTTATGTGCTTTGAGTTCATTTTTCATAAAATTCGATTTTCACAAAAATAAAAAAAATAAAAAAACTAAAAAATTTAAAAAAATAAAATAAAAAATAATAATTTGAAAAAATCTTGACCATTCAATACATAGTAAAGAAGTAATCCAATGGTTGAGATTAGTCTTCATTTTAAACCTAGTCCTTACCACAAGGGTGGTCCTCACCGGAACCATGCCCTATATATATATATAAATATATATACTAGTTGTACTCGTCGTGCCATGCACGACTACATGGCTTTAATACTGAATAAAAATCTTTTAAAAATATAAATTATTATAGTTTTTAATCAAATTCAATTCTTTAATTTAAATAAAAAATTTAATTAATTAAAAAAGATGAAAAAAATACGAATAAAGATAGAATTTCTTGAAGAAAAAAAATCTTTTATATTTAAATGAATGAATTAAAAAGATAATTAAGGAAAACCTAATGTAATTTTTTTTTATCAAAATTCAATTTAGTCAAGTAATTATCTAGATGTTAAATTTTTTTATTTATCAAAATTTTATTTAAGATTTTTTTTTACATAAATAGATAAAAAGATAAAGATAAAATAATTTTCTTTGTGTTTAATTAAAATTCGAATTAATTTTTTTTTCACATAAACAGATAAATAGGAAATTAATTGAAAAAGTTAAGTAACATAAATAAAAATTATTTTTTGAAAATATGAGTTGGGGCCAAAGTTAATGCGGTGAACCAAAAAGGTAAACCTTTAATATATAGTTATAGATTATAGATAGATATGACTATTTTTATTTCGATGATATATGTAATCACTTGTAAATATTTTAATTCATATATATTTTTCAATTTATCTTTTAAAAATATAATAAATATAATGTTCTTTTTTATCCATATCGGTCAAATCTACTAATATTATTTTATCTTTATGATTTAGAGATAGATTTTTACAAATATTAGTTTATCTTTATGTTTACTTGGAGATAGCTTTTTTGCATAATTAACTATTTAAAATTATTATTTTAATAAAGGGGTGATATGGCGCAACGTGGTGGCAAAAATTGCTCCGGCTTTAGTTATTAGTAATATATATATATATATATATATATATATATATATATATACAATGTCCTTTTTTATCTATATTGGTCAAATCTACTAATATTAATTTATCTTTATGTTTATTTAGAGATAAATTTTTAAAAATATTATTTTATCTTATGTTTAATTGGAGATAATTTTTTTTGCATAATTAACTATTTAAAAGGTTTTAATAAAGAGGTGATGTGGCGCAATGTGGTGACAGAAATTGTTTCGGCTTTAGTTATTAGTAATATATATATATATATAGAGAGAGAGAGAGAGGGAGGTTACGGTAAAAAGGTATTTGTGGTAGAAAGTGAGTTATAATTTGACGCGTTAGATTAAAATAAATTAAGGGTCAGATCTGATAATACAAATTAGTTAAAATAGGGTGAATATTATAAGAGTAGATATCATCCAACCAATTAAAAGCACATTCCTTAAATGTAGCAAACAAATCACGTATAAATCAAAGATCAATTAATTGATATAAATTTTTATTTTCTCTTCACTATATTTTTAGTTAATTGATATTCAAGTAGATTTTTATCTCCATTCTCACGTCCTATCAAATGAATATGAAGATGATAAATAATGAAAATCAATACCCGCAACATGTCAAATGAATATCATTGTAATAACCAATGAAACCTACTTATCTTATAATGAATATGATCAACCACAGTAATTGTATACTCTCATTATAATTTCTACAACCATGTCAACCTCAATGAATATTGCTATATAAAATTGTGAATATTAATTAATAATAAAATATATACATAACATGAATAGAAAAGCTACATAGATATTTCATTTATTGATAAGAATATCATCACTCAATTACATGAATATCGATTATCAGCTAATACAATGAATATGATCACCTAGTTAAGCGAATATCACTAGCTAATATGTTGAATATGACCACTCAGTTACATGTCTATCACTAGCTAACATGACGAATATGACCGCCCAATTACATGAATATCAATAGCTAATATGGTTAACATGGTCACCTAGGTACATGAATTTAACCACACAACTACACGAATATCACCGGCGAATACGGTGAATATGGTCACCTAGTTACATGATCACTAATGGTTGACGACTATTTGGATTGTGGGTGCTCGAGTAACAAATCGGTGATGACCAAGATAGAGGATGATAAAGAATGCCACATTCTTGGTAGAAAATGAAGCTTTCTTTGGTGTCCTTCGTCTTAATAAACACACCGACGAAAGATCTGCATAAACACGATAAGAAAATGTTCATGAACAACCAAAGTCAAAATTGAAACCCTAAAATCAACATTTTTAATTATAAACTTTAAAATTAAACTTCAAACCATGAAACAAACCGATCAATTAGCATGCCTTGTCAATGGCGGATTAGAAAGTAAATGAATTAAAATCCGAATCGACAATGAGGTTAAACCCCTAAAAAAGAAACGTGATTTGATTTTTGTATGCCATACAAATATAAAACAAAACCTAAAAAGAGAAAAAAAAATTAACCAGAAAAGATAGTTATATGAATTGTGAATACATATAAAAATTGTAGGTACTATGGAGTATACCAAATTGGAGGATCACATGTTGCTACTGTTTGTTTTCGTCTTCAGAGTCGTCTGAATTGATTTTGTAGAATCAATAGTTAGAAATAATCACACGCACAATAATTACAAAATTATTCTACATTATGCATATATATATATATATATGGAGTGAGACACGATCAATCCCATTCAATCAATCGAACAATAAAATCCCCACATGTAACGGAAGAAAAAAAAAGCATTATATTAAAGATAATTGAGATCTAGCAAATTGGGGAAACAATCAAAGTAAAATTATCTAAAATTCGATGGGTGATGGTGCTTGTTTCACTAATTAAATAAGGACAATGATTTAAAATACCTTAAACTTGTGTTCAGTAATTCGATTACTCTATCACTGGTTGGTGTTGAGGGAGTCCGAAACGAACTTACGACGCCTTGCGAACATATTCTAATTGGTGCATCAAAATCGTTGATGGTGATTTTTGACTCACGACGACGGTTGAACTCATTTATAAAAGAGATCTTTTGGTGGTTTCAAACTCTATAGAAATCGCACTCAAGCTTTAATTGACTTTTGAAATTTAGAAAGCTAATATTGAAAATGGGGAGAGAAAATTATAGTTGGCTTAATATAAAAGATATCAGAAAGAATCCGTAAAAATCTCAATGTGAGAAAATCTGTCGCAACGCACCTTTATCACAATAATGTGCTCATTTTCAGCGTAATCTTGTCCGTTAAAAAATTCTAATCTAAGGGATCACATTCACACTGACTTTCTACCCTAAAAACCTTTCTACCACAACTTAATAATATATATATATATATATATATAGGATTGAGATCAGGTGAGGAGGGCTCTTACCGTAGATAATTAGGAGAATCCTCAACCATTAGATCTGGCTTTTTAAAGGGATGGGATTAATTGATAATTATGATTTAAAAAAATTAGAGAAATTAAGTTACGGGATTCTAGGATTTGACAGTTTTATTTATATAAAAAAAATAAATGTAAAATCAACTTGTTCATTCTTCTTCTTTATAAGTCTCTTGATAACTACTGATATCTTTTTATTTCTCCATATCTTGCAAAAAATGGTAGACGATAATCTTATTTCTTCGAAAATTGTGCTGGCATATGAACAACTATTCATTATTCGATGAACCTTATCATTTTGAACAACAATATATTAACAACGTAAGTAACTTTCTTACTATGGCATAATACTTGAACAATATTGTGATGACATATGAACAACAATTTATTATTCAGTGAACAAGTTAGTTTAACAACAATGTGTTGGCACTTGGCATATAAACAATAGTTTGTAATTAAATGAACAAGTAATATGATTATTATGAACAATAATTCATTATTCAATGAACCTTATCATTTTGAATAACAATATATGAACAACATAAGTAATTTTTCTCCTATGACATAATACTTGAACAATATTATGTTGGCATATGAACAACAATTTATTATTCAGTGAACAAGTTAGTTTGAACAACAATATATTGGCCTATGAACAATAGTTTATAATTCAATGAACAATATTATGTTGGCCTATGAGCAACGGGAAAGAATAACCAGCCTAGTTCCACAGGAAAGAATGTAATTTTTCACCCGAACCAAATCGAAAAATTGAACAATTCGAGCAACAAGAAGATATTGCTTGAACCAACCCGCAACCGAAAGATATCGACAGAAAAATCCACGCACATTTCGCAAATAGGAAAGCTTAAAGAACACAAGATCAGAATGTGCTTACGAGCTTTGAATGGCACCAGTAATGGAAAAAGAAATCAAGAATATTAGGTTATTAGAATATCTGGTAAGGATAGTAAAAAGCAAATCCCGTAATTTACGTTGTTACCAAAATTAATTAATTTTAGATTTTTATTATATCCCAATGAACAACTTCTCCCTTAATCTTAATCTTTAAAAAGTCAGATCTAACAATTAAGGATCCTCCTAATTATCTATGGTAAGAGCTCTCCTCACTTGATCTCAACCCTATATATATATTATATATATAAAGTTCGAGGTGGGTTCAAGTAAGAAGGCTATTATAGTGTGAAGTGGTTGATAATTGTGGTACGTTAGATGAGATTTATTTTACGGTGAGATCTTGCTTCTCCATATAATGTCTCATGGGGGGAATTTATAGGAAAATTATAGAAAAAAAATAACCACCAAATCAAATTTACGTGATTTACTCCTACCGTAATCCATAGTAATAGGAGAGAGAAATTGAAGAAATAATTTGGCTAAAAATAAAGAGGTTGTTTCCTTTTACACTAAAAATAAAATTAAAAGAAAATTTTATTAATTAATTAATTTTGATAGAGAAATATACGGATTTTGCGATCTTATAAAACCATAATTAGGAGAGAGAAACATAATCGGATAATTCAAACTCGTTTTGTACAGCTAATATTCATATATTCAAATCTGTGTGTAACATATTCATTTTTATATAATGCATATTCATGTGTATGTTACATATTCAACACATTATATATATATATATATTTATTTTTTGTATAAGTGATATTCATTGCCTACGATAGTAATGTTCATTTATATTGTCTAATTTTATCTTTCACTCCTGTTATTAGTAACGATATTTATACAATGAATATGCACTCGTTCTATAATGAATATGTAATCGTGAATATCGAATATGAGAAAATAAATATTAATTGTGTCACTAACTAAATATAAGGATACATATATCACCACCCAGTTACATGAATATCACCACCGATTTACATGAATATCACCGACTATATCACAACCACCTGATATTGCACTAACAAAACTAAGTACAATGGTATTGGCACAACATGGTATTCAACGCTAAAATATTGCCATCATTCTCTTTCGGTCTCATTACATCGGTTCCCGAAGTATCTTGATCAGCAAGATGATCATGATCCAATCTTCTTAATGCACCTGCGTAAAAAAACAACTAATATTATGAATATAACGATTCAAACCATGAATATAACCATATAAAAACATGAATATACATATAAAAGCATGAATATAAGCAACTTAGTTATAACCAATTAAAATTATGAATGTCTTCAACTGCAAAATTGAATGTTGCATGCTAAACGATTGAATATAACTAATGAAAAGCTTGAACATGTTAATACAATCATCGAACATAATGCATACATTACATGTTATTGGGATTTAGTTAAATTTAAATCTATGAATACAATCAATCAAATGAATGAAGGGGGGCATGCACTTCACAAATTTACGTAAATTGAATTTACGTAAATTTACGCCAAACACTTAATGAAGCGTAATTACCCAATTTTTGTGAGCGCTCTAGGCCTAATTACCTAGTTTTTCCCTACGCGCTACGCCACCGCCATGGGTAATTAGGTGTGTTTACGTAAATTAGGAAAAAAGATTATATTCTTACTCTTATTTATATATTTATGTCATAAGATAGATTACATATCAAACATTGAAGTCCTATATATATATTCATAGATCACAAAATTTATGAGTAAAAAACACAACTTTCACAAAATACAATGGCATCCAATAGATCATATGAAGAAAATTCATCGACGGAATCGCCTTTTTCAGATGAACCTTATGAAGGGGAATCATCATCATCTTATGAAGAGTTTTCATCATCTTTTGAAGAAGAAGGAGGAGGAGAATAGATGTTGACGAAGAAGAAAACGACATAGTCGAGGTCAAATTTTTGTTAAAAAAATAATATATTTAAATTGCAGTTTATAGTATTATATTCAGAAATTTGAAGGTATCGTTATTTGTATTTATAAATTAAAAAAATTAAATTATTAATCTTATAAATTAGTATTGATTATATCCGTTTAGAAAAAAATACTATTGTTATTTAATAGTGTAGAGTTGAATGAAAAATAATAGTAAAAACATTGTTATTGTTAAAAACATAGAGTGTATATTTGCAGTTTAATTGAAAGTAATTTTAATTTATAAATAGGTAAATGAGAGAGATTTTTCTACTCAATTTCATCACGATGGGGTGTGGGATAGTCGAGATGAAATGATAGCCTAGGCTACGCAAGTTGGGTGTGAAAGAAATATGGCGTTGCCTATAAAAACGTCAAATGCAAATTTGGTCAGGCTAGCATGTCATAGTCATGGTATGTATAGACCTGGGAAGAAGGGTGATTTCATCCCTACTGTTACACCGCCTCAGGTGCGAACATTATACACAAAGTGCAAATGCAAATTCGAGTTGCTTGGTGTTTGTTGACAGGCCTTTACTCTGGACAACAAATAAATTTATAAGTCAAGACCTCGCTGAGTATAGGGGAGTCAGGATAGTTCCACGAGAAGCAAGGTTTGTTTATCTATCAACTACTAAAAATCATACAAAAACAAGCAAACACTCACGATCAGCCTCGTTAACGACCTTGTCAAGATCGTTAACGAACCACCGCAAACAACTAACCAACACTAATGAACTAAACAGGTTTGGTACCGAGGCTACGAACTCAATAACGAATATAACCTAGGAGAATTCAAATAAAACAAAGATTTAGGACAAGGGTTACCACAACATAGTCATGCACATAAACTCGTAAGAAGATAAATATCATGCCTTTAAATAGATATATTCATCAACTTTCATGGACTAGCAGGTAAATTAATCTACTTTCATAAACTAATTCACTCAATCGCTTGTTTTGGATCTAAAGCTTGAAACTTTCGTATTCAAACAATATCAACCATCAAGTTTATAACTTTCTCTCTCAATCAAGTTAAAACTCAAATTATCTTGACTTTCATCTAGGCATAAACACAACAAGCAATCTCAAAATAGATAGAAGGCATTCAACACATCATCTCACTCATCAAACCATGCATAACTATGCCGGGTTTCAACCCCGACCCTAGATAAAGAAACTACTCACTATTCATAACTAAGAAACAAATAACTTCAACAAGAGAAAACATTGAGAACAAAACAACTACTCAAATTAATAATAAAATATTATCTTACAGAATTCAGAAGAAACCGAAAAATACAAAACACCGAATCAAAAACCTCGTGATTAACGACCCCGGAAACTTTCATCCACCGTGGTTCTCGATCTCGACCTTTGACTCTCCGTCTCTCTCTCGGTTCTTCCTCCTTCTCTACTTGCTTGCTACTCCCTTTTCTATGCTACATAGAAAAGTATTTATACTAATAAGGCTATAAAATAAAAAGGCTAGAAGATAAAAACTTTCTTAAAAGATAGAAATCTACTCTAAAAAGATAGAAATAAAATCTAGAAGGATAATAAGACCTAAAATAAATAATATAATAATCCTAAAACTCATTAAAAAAATACTCTACCGACACGGAATAAATTCCCGCACAAGATCGGTAGGACATCACTAAGATTCCTCAAAAATCCTATCTCGTAACCTCGTTAACGAGCCCTCACAACCTCGTTAATGAGTCTGTGCTTCTTCTTCAACACTTCTTCTTCAAAAACTTAGACTTCGACTTCTTTTTCCTTGTATTCCTCCGTCCTTCATCATAGCACTCCAAATTCAGCTCCAAATAGCACTTTTTCCTTGCTAAAACCTACAAAAATACACAAAACGGAGTAGCTTCCATACTTTTAACAAAATATGCAAACTTATCCAAAAACACACAAAACTAACCCTAAACTTATCAAAACTAGTCCTAATAAATTAAGAAAACTCACTAAAAACTATATCAAAAACACGAACATCAAAATACCTCATACTTAGGCTTGCTTGTCCTCAAGCAATTACTAAACAATAATCAAAACCAAACAACAATACTTATCAAACTATAGCCATCATCTAAAAAGCAACATCAAAACATATAGAAGAAAAATAGCAAATGACTATTCATGTCATCACACATATATATATTTACTAAATAGACATAAGCAAATACAATCCAACCTCACAAGGAATAATGATGTGTTTCTCTCATCTTTCAAGTGTTTAGGCTTATAAATATATCTCTCAACTCATCTTATATACAAAAACTCATAGAAATTGAAACTTATATCACCAAACTCTCCACCTAAGATTTGTCAAAACAAGCAAGAATCATCAAGAGAACTCAAGGGGCTCAATGAAAAACTTCATAGAAGCTTTCATTCGACCGGGTTGTAATGGGACTTGGTAAAGACAATAAGGCGTGGAAATATTTTGGTCATGTGGTGCTAATAATATCCGGGAATCAAAGACTCTTAAAAAAAACTCACATTACATCAAAACACTCATAAAAGATATACCAAACTCACTCAAACATATTACGCACTTTCACTCACCCAATATATCCCTATAAAGTCTCATAAAAATAACTCAAAAGAATCTTTGGCTTATCTTTAAAACACACATGCACTTCAAGCTTCTTCCTTTCTTTCAGCTTATTTCCTTTCTTTTTTTTTCTTTTTTTTCTTCTTCACTCCTCTCGCTGCCTCGTTAACGAACTTCATCGTGTACTCCTCTTGCTTAACAACTTCCTTTTGTGCATCTTTTGTACCAAGAGATCTTTCTTTTACACATATAACTCAAGAGACTTCCAAACAAAATTATAGCACTCTCTCTTCTTTCTTTTTTTTCACTTCAACAAAAGTATACCTCTCCAAACTAAGTCCTAATCCCCGGATAGGTTCAAGCTTTTCTCGGCTTGGGAACAATTTTGTGGAGCTAAAAAGAAAAGGCTTCATGCTCAAGTTGGCTTCAAAAAGAAGGATCATGTAAGGGTGGATAAGGATTAATAGGGCTCATAAAAAATAAGTTCTCTATCATATGGTTTTCACAAGTAATGAACTAATATCTCATATAGGTCTCAAGAAATAGATAACCATCACAATTCCAAGAGATAATATGCATATAGAGAGTAAATCACACAAAAAAGAAGAGGGATTCTTGATGTTCTCCCTATAAGGCCAAAGATAACCACAAGGCTAATTTTTGTTGGATTGCATCACTTATGCTAAAAAGTACATGTGCTCAATTTCATCAAATGCTATTCCTTCCTAAAAACAACTTCAAATTAAGAATCCGGCTATATTCTCAAAGACATGATTGCAAGGATTTATATGATCATGCTAGCAACTAATATCATAGAACATAAGAAAGGGATATCTATCAATTCTAAAACTCTTTTTTTATATATATATTTGTTCAAAAAAAATTTCAAATTTTTTTTATGGAACAAAACTACCAAAACAAACAAAGCACATAAAGCAAAACACAAGACAACAAGTTTTCTACTTTCTCCCACCCCATACTTAAAATTACAGTGTCCCCATTGTAAGAAAAATAAGAAGAAGGAAAGAAAAACAAAAGAAAACAAAAGAAAAGAAGAAAAGAGAAAACAAAAAAAAACTTACAAAGTCATGAAGTAGAAAACAAGGAAACTCTTCTTCAAGCTGAATCAACGGTCTGGGGGAGGAAAGTAATGCTCGAAGTTCCCCATGAAGTCGTACATCGTCCTCCAACGCTCAACATCCTCCACCTCTCTCTGGCGATGCCTCTTGTCCTCAAATGTCATCCGAGAAGAATAAACACTCTCCCATCTATCGATCCTCCGATGAATATGGTCCTGCTGGAGATGAAGCTGTTGCATCTGAGCAGAAAAATCCTCGGCCCATGGTGGCGGAATACACGATCCAGTGTACTCGGGCTGAGGAGGTGGTGGGTAGTGAGGTTGGAAGTGGTCTTGGTAAAGCACTGGGTTGTATGGCATAAGTCCATAAGAGTGAGGGTTTGATAGGACACTGCGGAGGGTCGGTAGCTGCCCTCGGTGGGTCGTTACCGAAGATGTGTGCCTCGTTAGAAGCATCTGTAGAGGTTTGGAAATGGTCGTTAACGAGCCTGGTAGGCTCGTCAACGAGGATGTTGGTGCCCAAAACTTCTGTATCTAGGTCTTCATCCTCGAGGTTGAGCTCCTCTGTGCCACCCTCTGTGTCAGCCTCATCAGTCTCATCTTCATCTTCATCCATCTCTTCTACTTCTCGCTCAAATCTCGTCTCACACGACCTAAGCGTCAACTCATCCTATGGCTTGGGCTCCAACAAGAATGCATGACCGGTCCACGCCTCGTACCAATTTGGTACATAAAGTAGCTCTAGCTTGTCCAAGGTTGGTATAACAGTGCGGTCTTGAACTTTTGTCTTGAACCCTCCCTCGGCTTGAATGAAAATACCGGAGCTATACCAATAATTCTTGTTGAGAAGTTGAGCATGAGCCGGCGTGTAGCGAGTGAGATCGACTCCAAGATTGGTTGCCAGGAGACTAACCAAATTCCCGCACCATACTTCCTTGGACTTGGTTGATTTCTCTATATAGTAAAGCCACTCATACCCCAAATTCAATGGGCCGGGCTCCTCGAAAAGGATGGTGCGAAGACATGCAACCTCTGTCCTTGTTGGCCTGTTCAACTCCCTCTTTGGCCAGAATGTAGTGGCTAGGACTCGGAGGATGATGCTGAATATGGGGTTGATGATGCTTGCCCCAGATAATGCCGTTGTGGAGGGCTCGACCTCCCCGATGATGTAGCTCCAAGTCCGTGTCAGCTTGTAATCTTTGAGACTGTAATCTCTAGAAGGATTCGGGAGCTCCAGAATAGCGTTGAACTCCTCCAAAGTGTACTCTCTGTTCACATTACCGAGCCGAAATCGGATGCGTCCCGGCGAAGTCTTCGTGGGAAAGCTCGTCTCTAGAGTGGCCAGGAACTCGGATGTAAGAGCCGGAAAGTGTGGTAGATTCTCCTTCTTCAGTAGGTGAGGCACACCCAAAATAACAAAGGCCTCCTTGACATCGTCGTAGATCCTCATGGCTTTAGCACTTGACCTCGAGAACCACCGAGTGTTGTTCGTTTGAACCTCGCCCTTAACTTGAAGTCTATGCCATCCTAAGGTGCTGCTAAGCTAAATGGAAGGATCTTATCAACGTCCATGAATGATAAATCATAGATCGAACCGCCGTGCCTAGAATGGCATTGTATCGATCCTCTTGCCCTTGAGTGCGCAAGATCACATTGTCCATGCGAGGTGGAGATGGGGACCTTTGATTCCTCCTCTTCTTCTGGGCTCGGGTAGCGGGTCAGCTCGAACTTGCCATGTGATCTACAAAACAATTATGATTTTTCCAAGATAAGATCCACTCAAGTAGATTAGACAAGAGACCCCATACTTGGTCTCAAAATAACCCTCAGAATTATTCGTTAACTACCCAATTGGGTCGGTAATGTGTTTTGGATTGGTTTGTAAACTTTGAAGCTACGCAGGGTCGTTAACGAGCCTGGGTGGGTCGTTAACGAGCTGCCGAGAGCCAGTTCACAGAATCCGAATGTTTTTTACTCAAAAATCAAGCCATGAATCAAGCATGCATCCTCTATAATCCTTCACTAGACACACCATCGGGTATACGCACCCCATACTTGCTCAATTACCCATCCCGAACATGCTAAAATTACCCAAAATTATCATGGTGAGGATCAAACTCTATTTCTAGACAAGAAAATTCATGCTTTTCAAATCAAATTTTTACAATGGAGAATCTAGCATGAATAACCTTCCATAGATAGAGAATCACTACCAATGTACAAAATAAAACTCATGGGCAAGAATAGACATGCAATTTTGACCCTAAAAAAATCACCTCTATAAACACAATCAAGATATGAAATTTCTACCTTAAAAACCATGAATCATGAAATAAAGAGTTGGGGTGTAGAAATCATACCGGAGGATTGAGAATTTGAAGAACAAAAGTCGAGTTTGGGTGGTTAACGAGCTTAGGTATCGTCGATGGGAAAACTGGGGTTCCTGCTTCGATAACCAGGCATTTTCGACGGTCGGTGGAGCGGAGAATTCCGATCGGTGGTGAAGGGTCTTCGGTGGAAATCTTGAGGGATTTGGAGTTTGGGATTTGAGGGTAGGATTTTGAGAGTTTTAGAAGGGTTAAATAGGAGAGGGTAGAAATAGGAGGGGGGGTAGGTAATGGCGGCTAGGGTAGATAGAAGATAGGGTAGAAGATAGAAATTAGACTAGGGTAAAATAAAACTTACCTTCCCGTGTCGGTTCGCCAAACCGGGTCGTTTAACGACCCTGGGTGGGTCGTTAACGAGCCACTGTAGCCTCCTTGAAAGATTTTCAAGCCCTTCTCTGCATCTTGTTAGCTCAAAATTTTATCCTATTTTTCTATCCTAAAAACTACTAAAGAACTCAAAAGAAAGCTAAGAAAAAGAATCTAAAAAGAAAAGAAAAATCTAATCTATACTACAAGCGGGTTGCCTCCCGTAAGCGCTATTTTTAACGTCGTTAGCCCGACGTACTTACCTTGGCTAGTCCGACGTTGTAAGAGCCATAGTGACTCTAATATCTTCATCAGGGTCAGGTTGCTCATGAAACTTTTTCAGTCAGTGGCCATTAACCTTGAAGATTGTGCCTTGGTTATCGATCAACTCTACCGCACCGTGGGGATAGATGTGATGAACCCTGAATGGTCCACTCCATATCGTCCTTAGCTTTCATGGGAATAGACGGAGTCTAGAGTTGAAAAGAAGTACTTTGTCACCAACCTCTAGGTTTTGGGAACCAACTTCTGATCATGCCACCGCTTGGTGAGCTCTTTGTAAATTTCAGCATTTTCGTACGCCTTAAGCCTCAATTCTTCTAGTGCTTGCAAATCCATGAATCTTTTTGCTCCTACCGCGTCGAGGTTCATGTTGAGCTCCTTAAGAGCCCATAATGCGTTATGTTCCATCTCAACCGGTAAATGACATGCTTTGCCATACAAAAGATTATAAGGAGTGGTGTGCAGAGGCGTCTTGTAGGCTGTCCTATATGCCCATAGAGCGTCATCCAATTTAGAAGACCAATCCTTCCTCGAACGGGACATTGTCTTCTCCAATATTCTCTTTATTTGCCTGTTTGAAACTTTGACTTGGCCACTAGTTTGGGGATGATATGGTGTTGCCACCCGATGTGATACCCTATACTTAGCCAAAAGTGCTTCAAAACTCCGCTCAATGAAATGAGAACCACTATCACTAATGAGTACTCTTGGAATGCCGAACCTGGGAAAATGTTAGTCTTGATGAACATAGCCACAGTTTTTGCGTCGTTGGTCCTCGTAGCAACGGCTTATACCCACTTAGAGACATAATCGACCGCCACTAGGATGTACTTGTATGGGCCTGATGCGGGAAAAGGTCCCATGCAGTCTATGCCCCATACGTCGAATAACTCGACCTCTAATATCCCGGTTAGCGGATTCTCATATCTCCAAGTGATGTTGCTTGAGCGTTGACATCCATCACATGCTGTCACACAAGCTTGTACATCCTTGAACATGGTTGGCCAGTAGAGACCACTTTGAAGAATCTTCGCCGTGGTTTTGAATCCTTTTGCATGGCCTCCAGTAGGAAGTGTGTGACACTGAGTGATCACGTTCTCTATCTCCTCTTCTGGGACACAGCGTCTAAAGAGGTGATCACTTCCTTGTTTAAAGAAGTAAGGGTCATCCCAATAGTACTGTTTTACATCGTGGAGGAACTTCTTTTTCTTTTGTGGGGTTAGACCCTCGGGAATTACGTCTCCTACAAGATAGTTAGCGAAATCCGTGAACCAAGGGGCTTTTGACCCTCTAACAGTATGGATTGATATTGAAGAAGAAGAAGTAGAGGGAGGAGAAGGAATTGAATTGAATTGAGCAAGTTCGGGTTTAGAAATCTTACCTGACCCGGTCGTCAGCGGACTTGAGTGGGTCGTTAACGACCCTGGAGATGCAGTATTATCCTCGGTAATGACCCCCCATGTCATGGTAACGACCTGTTTGACTGATATCTCGATGCACCTCGGGTCATTGCTCTCGTGATCTATGTATTCCAGCCTCGGTGCGTCGTTAACGACCCTGAAGGGGTCGGTGATGATGGTCTTGTTGAGTTCGACCTCGTTCAGCATGAGGTGTTCGTCTGGTCTGGAATCATTTATTGGCACTTCATTGTTGTTGAGAGGGTTTCTTGACAACAAATAAATTTATAATCAAGACCCCGCTGAGTATAGCAGAGTCAGGTTCGTCCATAGGAGATAGTCAGTATCAAGTTTTGTTACTTCTCACGCAAGCAATCAATTAAAGGTAGGGTTTTTATCAGGGAAGAAGAATTCTAAGGTTTAGGTATCCCCACAACAACAATTATGCACGCCAAACGCTAATGAAACATAAAGATCATGCTTTTATAACATAAAGGTGTCAACTTTCGTCAACTTAAGCAAGTAGATCAATCAACTTTCGTCCTATCAATAAACTTACTATCTATCTCTTCTACTTCAACTAGGATAGATCTGCTTTCGCTTCAAAACCCTAATTTGACTATTCTGATTCAAGGTTTCTGCTTTCGCTTCAACTATGAATGAGAAATTCCCTTCGACTTTCGTCTCAAGGATTAAGAACAAGAGAAAAGATTCATGCAATAAAAAAATCAAGACTTGATCATAAACAAGCATGCACAACCATTGTTGGGTTTAACCCCAACCTTAGAGAGAGAGACTACTCACAAAGCATAATAATTGAAAACATCCAAATTAAATTAAAAAGAAAGCTTACAACCGAATCCAAACGATAGTTCTTCTCCAATCCACAATCTCGTCCCCCTCTCACGTCTCTCTCCTCCCCTTACTTGCCCTCCAAGGCAATTGATTGTGTAGAGAATAACAAAGGGTAGACAAGAGTATTTATAGAGAAACTATTCTATCTTAAATCTATCTCTAAGGAAATAAATCTATCTTAAATCTAACTATAAGGAAATAATATCTTCTAATAAAATATACCCCTTCTATCTATCTAATAGCATAAAAAAGGAAACAAGATATAAGCCCATTAATAGCACCGACTCGGATCTCTGCTGCTCTCGCTGCCTCGTTAACGACCTTGACAGGGTCGTTTAACGAGCCTTGAGTAAAACTTGCGTAGAAGATTCGTTACAACTCCGTTTGACTCGATTCTTTTTCCTATGTTCTTGTAACGAATTTCTCTATCTCTTTCCAAGATCAAACTTGATCTTCAATGAATTTACTTGAACGCTTAATCTTCATCTTCACTTCCTTCTTGAGTGCTATCTTCACCGTCTTTACTTTTTTCTTCAAAATATGCTCCAAAAAGCTTCTAAAAACCTACAAAACACCACAAAAGCTTATGTAGACTCCATATCTCAAGAAAATACGAAAACCTACACAAATGACTCAAAACAAAACACAAAACTAAAGAAAAAGACTCAAAAGACACAAAAACACACCCTAAAAACATGACTAAAAGGCGGACATCAAAATACCCCATACTTAGACTTGCTTGTCCTCAAGCAATCAACAAGACATCAACCAAAACAATCAACACATATATCAAGTCAATGCCCTTATCAAAAAGCAACATCATAAGCACAAGTAGAAATAGATAGACAAGTGAATCTAACATCATCACACATATATAAGCAACCTCAAGAAAAAGCAACCAAAAATCCAACCTCACAAGGGATATGTGTTTCACTCAACTCTCAAGTGTTTAGGCTTAGTATAACAACTCTCAACTCAATCCAATATACAAAAATCAACATAGTCATTGTTACTTATATCACCAAACTCTCCACCAGAGATGTCAAAACACATAAAAATCATCAAGAGAACTTAGGCTCAATGAAAAACTTCATAGAAGCTTCCATTCGGCCGGGTTGTAATGGGGCTTGGTAATGACAATAAGGCGTGGAAATATTTTGGTTATGTGGTGCTAATAATATCCGGGAATCAAGGACTCCTAAAAACTCACATCTCACCAAAACTTTTCATATAAGATAACCAAACTCACTCTTCTTTATGCACACTTCTCTCATTAACCCCTTTTATCTCAAAAAATCTTGCTTACAAACACTTAGGAAATTTGGCTCATGCACAATATTCACTTTTCAACTCTTTCTTTTTTTTTTCTTCCTCCCTTTATGATTTTCATTTTTTTTTCTGCGGGAGGTCGGTACCGAACCTGCAGAGTTTGTAACGATGTATGCTCATTTTTTTTTCTTTCTTCCTTCTAACACTTCTTTTCTTGTAAATGCATACAGGGAACCAAACTTCCTTTTACATGACAAACTGCAAGATATTACTTCACCCAACCCATATTACCCCACACTTGAACCAATACAACTCACTCAACAAAATCATAACAATAACCAATACTAAGTCCTAATCCCCGGATAGGGTCAAGCTTTCATCGGCTAGGGAATAATTTTGTGGAGCTAAAAATAAAAGGCTTCAGGCTCAAATTGGCTTCAAAAAGAGGATAATGATAAGGGTGGATATGGATTAATAGGGCTTATGAAAAATAAGTTCTCCATCATATGATTTCACATGCAATGAACTAATATCTCATATAGGTCTCAAGTAATAGATAACCATGCAATGACAAGAGATAATATGCATAAGGAGAGTAAATCACACAAAAAAGAAGAGGGATTTTTTATGTTCTCCCTATAAGGCCAAAAATAACTCACAAGGTAGATTTTTGTTGGATTCAAGTCACTTCTACCTAAGATCATATGTGCTCAATTTCATCACAAGCTAAATATCCACATAAAAACAATTTTTAACATGATTCAGGCAAAGCTATCCAAACATGCTATGGAATTACATGATCAAGCAAGTTAAAGCATATCATAGGACATCTAAGTGGAATATTATCAATCCTAAAAACAAAAATAAAAACAAAAAACTGACACAAAACTGAGTTTCCTTTTCCCAAACCCCATACTTAAACCAAACAGTGTCCTCACTGTTTAAAGCAAAGACAGAAAAAATAAAGAGAATAAGGAAAAGGGAACTCACAAAATAAAAATGAAGCTATTTGAAACCAATGATCCCTTGAGGAGTATGAATTTTTCTCGGATTCCTGTAGAGGGTCGGTACCGACCTTGAGGGGTCGCTACCGAGCTTGCGTGCTTGTCCACCGATTGCCTTTGATTGTAGCACTTCTTCTTCTTTGTACCTGAGTCACTTAAGAAAAACTTCTATCATAGTATACTAATCTAACCTAAAAACAAGTCAAAAGAAAGCTAGCAAAAAGATCTAAGAAAACAAAAACCAAAAGCGAAATCAAAAAGCGGGTTGCCTCCCGTAAGCGCTATTTTTAACGTCGTTAGCCCGACGAACTTACCTTGGCAGATCAAGGTGGTTTCCATCCAAATATTTTGGTATCAAGAGGGACCCCATACTTAGCCGAAACAACATTCTCTAAGATATTTGGCCCTCTATCATCAATAAGTATGCTCGGTAATCCTGCAACAGGGTTAGTATAATCCAAAAACCAAGGAGGTTTTGACTCCTTCATAGGACTAACAGTAGGATGTAATATAGAACTAGGATAAGAGAAAGGATCATGACCAGATTTGATTGGATAAGAACAAGAAAACTTACCAGGGTCATTCGGGAAGTGGCTCGTTACCGAGGTGTAGGGGGTCGTTAACGACCCTGCTTGATCTGGAAGTGGCTCGATATCGTGTTTGAATCCACCTCCCACCTCGTTTTCCTTTAGATAAGGATCGTTACCAACCCATGGGGGGTCGGTAGGCTCCTTGATAGGCGTGTCTCTATCGATCTTGCTTGTTTTTGTACTCAGAGAGGGGTCGATACCGAGCCATGGTGGGTCGGTAGGCTCCTCAGTACTACAACTAGCCACTTCACTTATGGACGAATTGAAATGGAATTCAACCTTCTCTTCTCCAATATCAAATGTGAGAAGTCCTTTTCTGACATCTACTCGCGCCCCTGCGGTGGCTAAAAATGGTCTGCCTAGAATGATTGGCACCGCAGGGTCTTCAGGCATATCTAGCACAATGAAGTCATTTGGAAGAAAGAATTTTCCAACTCGGACAGGAACATCGTCAACGACTCCAGTTGCTTTTATAGAAGATCCATCCGCCATGTAGAGTTTCATCTTGACAGGCTCTAGTGGTCCCATGTTAGCTTTTAACCAGATGGAAAGAGGATTCAAACTAGCACTGGCTCCCAAATCACATAAAGCCTTAAATTTGTGGTTGCCTATGCCAATCGTGATGGCAAATCTCCCTGGGTCTCCAAGCTTTTCTGGTAGAGCTATTGATCTGACTTCATCCTGCAGCTCTGTAATGGACCTTTTCCTGCTAAGAATATCCTTCAAAAATTTTGTGTAAGCCGGCATTTCGCTTAGGGCGTCAGCGAATGGGATGGAAATATTAATGCCCTGAAGAATCTTCACGAAACGCTTGAACCTACTCTCAGAACCAAGTTAGGCTCGAGAGGTGAGAGTACCGGGTCGACACTGGGGTCGTTTGGTGTCCTCGACGGGTCATTACCGACCCTGATGGGGTCGTTAACTACCTTGGAATAGAGAGGAAGGCTCGGATTAGTAGACTTACCTAGGTTAGGGTCGTTAGGTACCCTCGGAGCCTCGTCACCCTGGTATGCGGGCTCGGTATTTGCCCTCGCTGGCTCGTTAACGAGCTGGGTTGTCACGTCCTCTTCCTTCTCGTCCTCAGCTTGGACTCTCTCCGGCAATGTCTTCCCGCTTCTGAGGTGTACCGCTGCTATTAGGCCTCTAGGGTTCTCCTCGGGGCGGCCCGGGAGTTGTCCTTGTGGTCTTGGAATCCGTGCAGCTAGGTCCCCTAATTGGGAATCAACACTCCTCTTCCAAATATCGAACTCTCCCCATCTTTTATCTTGTCGGTTCAGTTTAGCTTGAACTTCATCAACTTTGTTGTTCACTCCGTTAATGCTTTCCTTTATTTCCTGAACCCATGATGGCGTCTCCTGATAGTCCGGAGGTTGGTAAGGAGGAACCCTTTGTTCTTGTTGAGGAGGTTGGCTCCATTGGTCATATGCATAATTACCACAGGTGGGCTGATTGTAATTCCTCCATGCATAAAAAGTATCACCTTGGTTCCTATATGGACCTCTCATGTAATTATCCTCTTCATATGCCTCAGCAGCTATGATTTCCCTTTCTCTTTGGATCTCCTCTATCTCTAAACATAGTTCAGCAATCTGCTTAGCTAGTTCTTCATGTGTAGCCATGACTTTGTTTGCTCGACGACCTTCAGCTGGCATACACTATAAGCAAAAACAAAAACAAAAAACAAAATCAAAAAGCAAAAACGGGGTCTCGGACAGGGTCGGTAATGAGGCCCAGAGGGTCGTTAACGAGCCTAGAGTGATCCCGTAAAACCGAAACTAAAAAGAAAGAAACAACTACTTGTCGACAGGGTCGTTACCGAGCCTGGATAGGGTCGGTAACGACTCGACAGTGGCCTAGAAACTAAACAAAAAAAAAAACACAAAAACTGGGTTGCCCAGCAGGGTCGGTACCGACCCTGGGAGGGTCGTTACCGACTCGGCGGAGTCCCAAAAAACGTAAAAAGAACAAAACTTGGCACTATTGAAATCTCCCCGACAACGGCGCCAATTTGTTGAGAGGGTTTCTTGACAACAAATAAATTTATAATCAAGACCCCGCTGAGTATAGCAGAGTCAGGTTCGTCCACAGGAGATAGTCAGTATCAAGTTTTGTTACTTCTCACGCAAGCAATCAATTAAAGGTAGGGTTTTTATCAGCGAAGAAGAATTCTAAGGTTTAGGTATCCCCACAACAACAATTATGCATGCCAAACGCTAATGAAACATAAAGATCATGCTTTTATAACATAAAGGTGTCAACTTTCGTCAACTTAAGCAAGTAGATCAATCAACTTTCGTCCTATCAATAAACTTACTATCTATCTCTTCTACTTCAACTAGGATAGATCTGCTTTTGCTTCAAAACCCTAATTTGACTATTCTGATTCAAGGTTTCTGCTTTCGCTTCAACTATGAATGAGAAATTCCCTTCAACTTTCGTCTCAAGGATTAAGAACAAGAGAAAAGATTCATGCAATAAAAACAATCAAGACATGATCATAAACAAGCATGCACAACCATTGTTGGGTTTAACCCCAACCTTAGAGAGAGAGACTACTCACAAAGCATAATAATTGAAAACATCCAAATTAAATTAAAAAAAAAGCTTACAACCGAATCCAAACGATAGTTCTTCTCCAATCCACAATCTCGTCCCCCTCTCACGTCTCTCTCCTCCCCTTACTTGCCCTCCAAGGCAATTGATTGTGTAGAGAATAACAAAGGGTAGACAAGACTATTTATAGAGAAACTATTCTATCTTAAATCTATCTCTAAGGAAATAAATCTATCTTAAATCTAACTA
Organism: Fallopia convolvulus; assembly: GCA_964016875.1. Taxonomy (NCBI): domain Eukaryota; kingdom Viridiplantae; phylum Streptophyta; class Magnoliopsida; order Caryophyllales; family Polygonaceae; genus Fallopia; species Fallopia convolvulus. Next base: position 27,541,970 of record OZ024730.1, read on the forward strand.
TAAGGAAATAATATCTTCTAATAAAATATACCCCTTCTATCTATCTAATAACATAAAAAAGGAAACAAGATAGAAGCCCATTAATAGCACCGACTCGGATCTCTGCTGCTCTCGCTGCCTCGTTAACGACCTTGACAGGGTCGTTTAACGAGCCTTGAGTAAAACTTGCGTAGAAGATTCGTTACAACTCCGTTTGACTCGATTCTTTTTCCTATGTTCTTGTAACGAATTTCTCTATCTCTTTCCAAGCTCAAACATGATCTTCAATGAATTTACTTGAACGCTTAATCTTCATCTTCACTTCCTTCTTGAGTGCTATCTTCACCGTCTTTACTTTTTTCTTCAAAATATGCTCCAAAAAGCTTCTAAAAACCTACAAAACACCACAAAAGCTTATGTAGACTCCATATCTCAAAAAAATATGAAAACCTACACAAATGACTCAAAACAAAACACAAAACTAAAGAAAAAGACTCAAAAGACACAAAAACACACCCTAAAAACATGACTAAAAAGGCGGACATCAATTGTTGGATTCAGTGATATGCTCAACCGATAATCTGGATAAGTGATCCGCCACTAGATTCTCTGCTCCCTTTTTGTCTCTTATTTCATGGTCGAATTTCTGCAGTAAGAGCATCCAACGAAGCAATCTAGGCTTGGCATCCTTTTTGGCCATTTGGTATCTAACAACCTCATGGTCAGTGTAAACAATCACTTTGGATCCAACAAGGTAGGGCCAGAATTTTTCAAAGGCAAATACCACAGCAAGGAACTCCTTCTCCGTTGTGGTATACTTACTCTATGCCTCATCCAGCGTCTTATTGGCATAGTAGATGGCGTGGAGTTTCTTGTCCTTCCTTTGACCCAAGACTGCGCCGACTGCATAGTCACTGGCGTCGCACATTATTTCAAAGGGTAGTGTCCAATCCGGGGACTGCATAATAAGGGCGGTCACGAGGGCAGCACTTAACCTGTAAAATTCTTCAAGACATTTTGGAGACAGCTCAAACACTACATCTTTCATTAGTAGGTTAGTCAAGGGTTTAGCTATCTTAGAAAAATCCTGAATAAATCGTCTGTAAAAACCAGCATGCCCTAGGAAACTTCTGATGTCTTTTACAGAATAGGGTGGAGGTAGTTTTTCAATAAGCTCAATTTCTGCTTTATCTACTTCTATCCCTCTCTTAGAGACAAGATGTCCTAGCACTATCCCCTCTTGAACCATAAAATGGCATTTTTCCTAGTTTCTTCACATCTTTTAAGCACCCGTGCAAGGTTAGCAAGACAAGCATCAAATGAAGAACCATAAACAGAAAAATCATCTATGAAAACCTCTACAATCTCCTCTATCATATCCGAAAAAATGGCCATCATACACCTTTGAAAGGTGGCAGGGGCATTGCAAAGCCCAAATGGCATTCTCTTATAAGCAAAGGTTCCATAGGAACATGTAAAGGTTGTCTTCTCCTGATCATCAAGATGAATGGGAATCTGCCAAAAACCGCTATAGCCATCTAAATAACAGAAATAATCATGCTGGGCTAAGCGTTCTAATACCTAATTAATGAAAGGAAGCGGAAAATGATCTTTTCTAGTAGCACTATTAAGCTTCCTATAATCACTGCACATCCTCCAACTGGTGGTGGTCCTAGTTGGAATAAGCTCTCCCTTTTCGTTTTCTATGACAGTCATCCCCCCTTTTTTTGGGACTACATGGACCGAACTCACCCATTGGCTGTCCGATATAGGAAATATGATCCCAGCATCAAGTAATTTAATGATTTCCTTTTTAACCACATCCTTCATGTTAGGATTTAACCTACGTTGATGCTCTATGGTGGGTTTATGATTATCCTACATGTAAATCCTATGCATGCAAAGAGAAGGAGATATGCCAGTTATATCATCTAGGGAGTAGCCTATGGCTTTCCTATGCATCTTAAGCACATTAAGCAGTTTCTCTACTTCCTCATCTTTTAATTTAGCATTGATGATGACAAGAAAAGTAGAATTAGGACCAAGGAATTCATACCTGAGGGAATCCGGGAGAGGCTTAAGTGTTGGAGAAGGTTCAGCTGGAATAACAATCGGTTCTTCTGGCTCCGTCTTCAACACCTCCTCGAGGTATTCAAATGTTGAAATTTCATTGTCCTCGGTCAAGGTCGTTAACGATGCTGATGGGGTCGTTAACGAGCCGGCTTCTTCTGCCAGTAGAATCGGTACCGAAACTGCAGGGGCTATATCAGCCCATCTTTGACCTGAAATTTCATCATCTGACGCCAATCTTCCAATAGGGTCTCCACATTCAATGATCTCCTTGTGGGTGTAGAGTATCTTGACTTCGGCTCTATCGGTCTTCTTCAATGACTGTTTGAATCGGAATTCTGTCACCTCATCCCTAATTTCAAAAGTTAGGAGTCCCCTCCTAACATCAATTATGGCTTCAGCTGTGGCGAGGAACGGTCTTCCCAAAATAATAGGAACTACCAGATCTTCGGGCATTGTCATGACAATGAAGTCGTTTGGAACAAAGAATTTGCCCACTTGAACCGGAAAGTCTTGTACAACCCCTGTAGGTTTGATGCAAGAGCCATCTGCCATGTATAACCACATGTTGATTGGCTCTAGTGGTCCCATGTTGGCTTTAGACCAGATTGAGAGAGGAAGCGAACTAGCACTGGCTCTAAGATCACATAAGGCTTTGAACTTGTGGTCGCCTATGCCGATCGTTATTGCAAATCTCCTTGGGTCTCCTAACTTTTCTGGTAGAGCAATAGATCTGACTTCATCCTGCAACTCTGTGATGGATCTTTTCCTGCTAAGAGTATCCTTCAAAAATTTCGTGTAAGCCGGCATTTTGCTTAGGGCCTCAACGAATGGGATGGAAATATTAATGCCCTGAAGAATCTTTACGAAACGCTTGAACTTACTATCAGTAGAGTCCATAGATTTCTTAGTGGGAAATGGAAGAGATTTCACCATTCTCGGAACCAAGTTGGGCTCGAGAGGTGGAGTTACCAGGTTGACACTAGGGTCGTCAGGTACGCTCGGCGGGTCGTTACCGACCTTGATGGGGTTGTTAACTACCCCGGGATGGAGAGGAGGGATCGGAGCCTCGTCACCATGGTATGCTGGTTCGGTACTTGCCCTCGCTGGCTCGTTACCGATTTGAACCGTGGCGTCCTCTTCCGTCTTGTCCTTAGCCTAGAGATGCTCCGGTAATGTCTTTCCGCTCCTAAGGTGAACCGCTGCTATCTTTCCTTTGGGGTTTACTTCGGGACGGCTGTTGAGAGGGTTTCTTGACAACAAATAAATTTATAAGTCAAGACCCCGCTGAGTACAGTGGAGTCAGGATCGTTCCACAGGAAGCAAGGTTGTTTGTCTATCAAACTAATAAAAATCAAATAAAATCAAACAAAACACTCACGAGATGCCTCGTTAACGACCTTGTCAGGATCGTTACCAAACCACCGAACACAAAAACATCAATTAACGACCTAATAAAATTCTAATTAATACTCGGTACCGAAGCAAGTATTCAGCAACGAAGATTTATCAGAAATAATTCAATTAAAACAAAAATCTAGGATAAGGGACACCACAACATAGCCAAGCATAAGAATTCATAAGAAGATAAGATCATGCCTTTAAATAGATAGAGTCATCAACTTTCTTTGACTTAACAAGTAAATTAATCTATTTTCATAAACTAACTCACTCAATTGCTTGTCTTGGATCTAAAGCTTGAAACTTTCATTTTCAAACAATATCAACCTTCAAGTTACTAACTTTCTCTTTCAATCAAGTTAAAACTCAAATTACCTCAACTCCCGTTTCGGTATTAAGCACAACAAACAATCTCAATAAAGATAAAAGGCATTCAACACACTATCTTACTCATCAAACATGCTCAACTATGCTGTAACACCCCGTCTTTCGACGAGGCACTACTAGGGAATAGACCTTACAAGGTACTATTAATTAGGTTGACAACTACACTGTAGGACCTTACAACTCGGGCACGACGAGAAAACATAATAAAACATCCAACCTTTATTTTAATAAAACTTAGAAAACTTAGTTATGCATGAATTCCCGAAAATCATAAATATCCAAAAATGTTACCACACCTACCGAAACTGAACTATCCAAAAATAATAATAAACGAAATGCAATACCAACTCTGTCTAACAAATATTAAAATCAACATCCTAACTATTATGAATAACTAGTAAAAACCGATCCCACTATGACACGCGCTCTTTTACCGCTCCGGCCCGCCATCTTGCCTCGGTTCCTGCACGGCTCCCTGATTCATACCTGGAACTGAAAAATGTTCCCCGAAGGGTCAGCGTCTAATCTACCAAGCTAGAAAGAATACGGAACTGTAGAACGTTTTGAAATCAGTTATCTAATGTCAGCATACAAATCCACAAGCGCAATCATAACTCTAAAGGCCAATACCTATATTAGTTATATCAGTCACAACAGTCACATACGCAGATACAATCACAGTCATTTAACAATGCAGTTCTTCCTTTGTCCACAATCCATCTTCCAAGGCGCTAATCACCGCGCCGAGTGCAGAGGCAGGCTCTCCCACTCCACTTCCCAATCTCCCTTCTAACTCCGGGCTAAGCCTCCACTGGAGCGCTTGCCAAAAACACGCAGATAATAATTTTTGTTTGAAGGGGTACGATTTTCCCAATCACACGGGTCAAAGTAGCCAACTCTTCCTCAGCACCAGCTACAATGGGCCGTGTCGGAAACGGTACCAACATAGAGAAAACGTTCCAAAATATTTTCCGATAAAACACATTTAAAATCATTAACGCACACAACACACAAGGAGCTCAAAACAATTTAAAAGGTATTCGGGACTAGTTCCCAAAACCCGTCCTACAATATCGATACGCAGTCTAACAAGGGAGAAAAGAACCGAGCAAGTCGAAAAACGACTTACCTCGAACGAAGGATCCTCGGAAAGACGAAATTAGGATCTCAAACGGAACGATTCCCTAAAGAATTGTAAAGGGAAAGATTAATTAATTAATTAATTAGAAATACGAGCCGAACTAACTAACCCATTTAAAAAGCCACCTTTAATCCCCTTAAGCAATCGAAAATTTATAACGATTTTTGCTAATTAACCCCTTATAATTCATATCCCACTTATCTAGTAACTTAGCCCACCAAACAAAATAATTAAATGAACCCAACCCAACTCTTCAGCCCAAGGAATTAACCCAATCTGACATCCTTCTCCCTTAATTTGGGCTAGCCCAAATCAATGAAGACCCTGCCCCCCATTTTAGGCCCAACTCCCGGCCCGTCTCCCCCTTCCTCATATTTGACCAGGAAAGGGAGAATTGACCCAAGCGTGGACCCCACCCCTTCCTTCTTCTTCCTCACCTTCGTCTTCTTCGCACGCGAGATCGAAGTTTCCCCGACTTCCCCGTCCTTCCATTCCTCTGTCTGGTTCGCCCCGTTACCCCAACCTCCTCGGCGACGACGACCACCAATCGCGACTTCCCCCGCTCGGCCCCGCTAATCCCGATTCGACTCGCCCCTGCTCGATGCCCTCTCCCGCTCCTCTGTTTCGCGATCTGCCGATTGACGTCGGCGGCCCGCGACAGCAAGGCCACCGATGGTCCGACTTCCCCTCCCTTGCTACGCCGCCCAGCGATCTCCGAGAACGAGGAATGCGAACGACTTCGTCGTCCGATCGCGTCCCCCTCCGATGGCGACTCCGCGACCCTCGACCCCCGCCCTGCCGCCCCTGTTCACGGCTGCGATGGTCAATTCCCTGGTACCCCTCGTCGTCCCGAAATCCCGGCCACCGCGCGCTCCGACCCCCAACCCAGCCTAATCCCGGACCCAACAACCGTAAGGAAAACGGAGGAAGAGATGGCTTACCGGAATCCACTGCCGATGTGATCGAACTATCCCCGTTGAACCAGTAACGTTGTGGCGATTGAGCGGTGGCGACGCCGAGACCCTATGCTCCGCTTAGTGATCGGCGAGGGCAGGGTAGAAGAAGACCGATGATTTCGATCAGATTGGTTTGGATCTTCCCAGATTATTGTTTCGATCGGATTAGTAGAAGAAGACCGATTTGATTTTTATATAGGTATAATTAATTTAATATAGGGGTTAAAATGTTATTTAATCCGGTTGTTAATCAATTTAGTCAAGATTTAGATATAGTTGGTTAGCTGAGGATAGATTTTATTTTAGATTTTATTTAGATAGAATTAGTATTTAGATTTAGCAAATCTAATTATTCGAACGGATTATTAAATCGATATTATTAAATCGATTTGACTAATATTCGTTTTCTAACTCAAGTGACCTAAAATATTCACGGATATTACATACTACCCCCCTTAAGAAAGTTTCGTCCCGAAACTTAGGAATGAACGGAACTTTAGTAAATGAGGAATAATTAAGAGATTTACTAGACCTATTGTCAAGTTCTACAAATGCCTCCCTCTCAGAAAACGGTTCGTCCCCCAACCGCTGTTCTAAAACATCTTACGAAACTAGGGTATAAAAGTAAGGCCATAATAAACAAACACAATCCACCCCGTTTTCATGAACAACGTCCAAACAAAACAATTATCCGAGCAACAATCAATAAAATAAACAGTCATAAACAAAGCAACAAAATCCCGATTCAAACAACCGAACAACCTAATGAAAAACTAAAGGTCCCCCATGTCCTGAAAAACTAAACTACTAGCAGCTAAACCATACTATCGACCGACAATTAGAAATCTCAAGCTAGGTCGTCGGGTGGAGCGAAGACATCCGATCCTTCCATTCCCTTCATCTCAAACACTCGAGTAGGAACTGCGCCAGTGTTACTAGCTCCTGCACTTCGACCAACACTCTGATCTGGTGTCTGCCGTGCTGGTGGCCGATGGTGGACTCCCCGATTTCCCGTCCCCGGTACCGATCCCTGCGAAGGCGCGCCAATCGTACAGAACCTTTGAAGATGTCCGCTTCTCTGTTTCGCGATCTGCAGATTGACGCCGGCGGCCCGCGACAGCAAGGCCACCGATGGTCCGACTTCCCCTCCCTTGCTACGCCGCCCAGCGATCTCTGAGAACGAGGAATGCGAACGACTTCGTCGTCCGATCGCGTCCCCCTCCGATGGCGACTCCGCGACCCTCGACCCCCGCCCTGCCGCCCCTGTTCACGGCTGCGATGGTCAATTCCCTGGTACCCCTCGTCGTCCCGAAATCCCGGCCACCGCGCGCTCCGACCCCCAACCCAGCCTAATCCCGGACCCAACAACCGTAAGGAAAACGGAGGAAGAGATGGCTTACCGGAATCCACTGCCGATGCGATCGAACTATCCCCGTTGAACCAGTAACGTCGTGGCGATTGAGCGGTGGCGACGCCGAGACCCTATGATCCGCTTAGCGATCGGCGAGGGCAGGGTAGAAGAAGACCGATGATTTCGATCGGATTGGTTTGGATCTTCCCAGATTATTGTTTCGAACGGATTGGTAGAAGAAGACCGATTTGATTTTTATATAGGTATAATCAATTTAATATAGGGGTTAAAATGTTATTTAATCCGGTTGTTAATCAATTTAGTCAAGATTTAGATATAGTTGGTTAGCTGAGGATAGATTTTATTTTAGATTTTTTTTAGATAGAATTAGTATTTAGATTTAGCAAATCTAATTATTCGAACGGATTATTAAATCGATATTATTAAATCGATTTGACTAATATTCGTTTTCTAACTCAAGTGACCTAAAATAATCACGGATATTACATACTACCCCCCTTAAGAAAGTTTCGTCCCGAAACTTAGGAATGAACGGAACTTTAGTAAATGAGGAATAATTAAGAGATTTACTAGACCTATTGTCAAGTTCTACAAATGCCTCCCTCTAAGAAAACGGTTCGTCCCCCAACCGCTGTTCTAAAACATCTTACAAAACGGTTAGTATTTAGATTTAGCAAATCTAATTATTCGAACGGATTATTAAATCGATATTATTAAATCGATTTGACTAATATTCGTTTTCTAAGGAAGCAAGGTTGTTTGTCTATCAAACTAATAAAAATCAAATAAAATCAAACAAAATACTCACGAGATGCCTCGTTAACGACCTTGTCAGGATCGTTACGGAACCACCGAACACAAAAACATCAATTAACGACCTAATAAAATTCTAATTAATACTCGGTACCGAAGCAAGTATTCATCAACGAAGATTTATCAGAAATAATTCAATTAAAACAAAAATCTAGGATCTAAAGATCATGCCTTTAAATAGATAGAGTCATCAACTTTCATTGACTTAACAAGTAAATTAATCTATTTTCATAAACTAACTCACTCAATTGCTTGTCTTGGATCTAAAGCTTGAAACTTTCATTTTCAAACAATATCAACCTTCAAGTTACTAACTTTCTCTTTCAATCAAGTTAAAACTCAAATTACCTCAACTCCCGTTTCGGTATTAAGCACAACAAACAATCTCAATAAAGATAAAAGGCATTCAACACACTATCTTACTCATCAAACACTATCTTACTCATCAAACACACTATCTTACTCATAATTAAGAAATTAAATGCTTCAATAAAAACAAACATTGAAACATAACTCAAACTTAAATTAATAACAAAAATATCGTCTTACAGAGATCAAGAAGAAAACCAAAACAAAACAATCACCAAACACACTCGATCAACGAACCTCGGAAACCGTCGTTACCGACCCTAGTCACCGACTTCCGATCCGGTTCTCTCTCCTTCGGCCTTCCTCCAAATCTCCTCTAAAATTAAGCCCCCCCCCCCTTCTATGCTAGATAGAAGGGTATTTATACTAGAAAATCCTAAAAAAACTAAAAAGGCTAAAAGATAAAAACTTTCCTAAAAAGATAGAAACAATCTCTAAAAGATAGAAATAAAATCTAGAAAGATATTAAACCCTAAAATACATATTCTAATAATCCATAAAGATTCTAAAAAGATACTCAACCGATACGAAAATAAATTCCCGCTCAGGATCGGTGAATAATAAAATAATACTCTGAAATCTTTCTCTTCGTGGCCTCGTTAACAACCCTTCACAACCTCGTTAATGAGCCTGGGGTTTTGTTTTCTTCAACACCTCCTCTTGTATTCTCGAGCCTTGACTTCTTAAGTCTTGCACTTTCCCGTCCTTCACTGTGATGCTCCAAATTTAGCTCCTTTTAGCTCCTTTCCTCGCTAAAACCTGCAAAATACACAAAATAGCGTAGATTCCACTCTTTTCGTAGATTTATGCAAAACTAACTAAAAATACTCAAAACTAAACCTAAACTAGACAAAACTAAACCTAATAAGCAAAGAAAACCTATTAAAAACTATACTAAAAATGCGAACATCAAAATACCCCATACTTAGACTTGCTTGTCCCCAAGCAATAATCAAGATACTAACCAAAACCAAAACAAATCATGCTTATCAAGACATAGCCATCTTCAAAAAGCAACATCTACACGTAAGATAATTATAGCAAAAGACTATTAACATCCTCACACATATATGTACTTAAATAAACATAAAATAATACAATCCAACCTCTCAAGGGATATAATGTGTTTCGCTCAACTCTCATGTGTTTGGGCTTATAATTTCAATCTCTCAACTCATCCTATATACAAAAACTCATAGAAATTGGAACTTATATCACCAATACTCTCCACCCAAGATTTGTCAAAACAAGCAAAGATTCATCAAGAGAACTTAGGCTCAATGAAAAACTTCATAGAAGCTTCCATTCGGCCGGGTTGTAATGGGGCTTGGTAATAACAATAGGGCGTGGAAAATATTTGGTTATGTGGCGCTAATAATATCCAGGAATCAAAGACTCCTAAAAACTCACACTTCCAAAAACTCTCAAAACATAAACCAAACTCACTCTCATTATGCACTTATTTTCATTCACCCATTTATCATCCTAGAAAGTCTCATAACCAAAAATAAAAGAATCTCTCGATATTATCTTTAAACACAAATGCACTTCAACTTTTCCTCTTTCTTTTCCCCTTTTTCTTTTTCTCTTTTTTTTTTATTTTTTTCTTTCTCGCTGCCTCGTTAAAGAACCCACATCCGGGTCGTTAACTATCCACCGTATACATTTCTTCCCTTTAAAACTTAATTGTGCATCTTTTTATCATGAGACCTTTCTTACATGTAATAACAGGAGACTTCCAAATCTACCCTTCCCAAGTACCCTTCAATTCAAGCAAATAGAAACTCTTTTCTTTTCAACAAAACACAAAATTTTACTTCTCCAATCTAAGTCCTAATTCCCGGATAGGGTCAAGCTTATCTGGGCTAGGGAACAATTTTTGTGGAGCTAAAAATAAAAGGTTTCAGGCCAAAATTGGTTGTCAAAAGAAGGAATAATGTAAAGGTAGATAAGGGATAATAGGGCTCATAAAAATAAGTTCTCTATCATATGATCTTCACAAGTAATGAACTAAAAATCTTATAAGGGTCTCAAGAAATATATAACCATCACAATTCCAAGAGATAATATGCATAAGGAGAGTAAGTCACACAAAAAAAAGAGGGATTTATAAATGTTCTCCCTATAAGGCCAAAAATTTCTCACAAGGTAGATTTTTGTTGGATTGCATCATCTATGCTATAAAGTATATGTGCTCAATTTTATCTAATGCTATTCTCTTCTAAAAAAAAATAATTTCAATTTTTAAGAATCCGGCTATACTTTCAAAGACATGTTTGCAAGAAATTATATGATTAAACTAGTGATTGCTATCATAGAACTTTAAGAAGGGATATCTATCAATTCTAAACTCTTTTTGGATTTTTCAAATTTTTCAATTTTTTTTTTGGTTAAGCTTGAAATTTTATTTTATTTTCAATTTAAAAGAAATAACAACTACACAAAGACACCTAGGACATAATTTTTCTACTTTCTCCCACCCCATACTTAAAATTACAGTGTCCCCACTGTAAGAAAAATAAGAAGAAGAGGGAAAAGAAATAGAAAAGAAAACAAAAAATTAAAAAGAAAAAGAAAGACATAAAACTTACAAAAGTGGAACAAGGAAAAGAAACTTCATCTTGAGCTTGATCAACGGTTCGGTGGAGGAAAAAAGTGCTCAAAGTGCCCCATGAAGTCATACATCGTCCTCCAACTCTCAGCATCCTCCGCTTCTCTCTGACGTTGCCGCTCGTCCTCCATTGACATGCGAGCGGAGTAGACGGTTTCCCATCTATCCATCCTCCGATGAATGTGATCGGTCTGGAGGTGAAGCTGCTGCATCCGTGCAGAAAGATCCTCGGCCCATGGTGGTGGTATGCTCGATCCTGCGTACTCGGGCTGAGGAGGTGGTGGGTAGTGAGGCTGGAAATGGTCTTGATACATCACCGGGTTGTAAGGCATTAAGCCATATGCATGAGGGTCGACAGGAGCTGGTGGAGGGTTGACAGGAGCTTGCGGCACCTCGTTAACGAAGCTGGTTGCCTCGTTAACAGTGTTGGGCGGTGGCTGGAAATGGTCGTTTACGACCCTGGTTGGCTCGTTGACGAAGATGTTGCCTCCTAATTCCTCCGTCTCCATGTCTTCTTCTGTAAAGTTGAGCTCCTCAGTGCCGCCCTCGGTGTCGGCTTCCTCGGTGTCATTGCCTACGACCTCAGTATCCTCTTGCTCATCTTCTTCTTCATATTCATCCACATCGTCCCGCTCAAACCGGGTGTGACATGGCCTAAGTGAGAGCTCATCCTCCGGTTTTGGCTCCAATGGGTAAGGCTGGCCCGTCCACACCTCGTACCAATTTGGTACGTAGAGTAGCTCGTACATGTCGAGGGAAGGTATGACCACTTGATCTCGAACCTTCACCTTGTAGCCTCCCTCGGCTTGCACGAAAATCCCGACACTATACCAATAATTCTTGTTGAGGAGTTGAACGTGGGCTGGTGTGTAACGGGTGAGATCGACTCCAAGATTTTTAGCCAAGAGGCTAACCAAATTGCCACACCACACCTCCTTGGACATGTGGGACTTCTCGACATAGTAGAGCCATTCGTACCCCAAATTCAAGTGGCCGGGCTCTTCGAAGAGGATGGTGCGGAAGCAAGCGACCTCCGTCCTTGTAGACCGGTTTAACTCCTTCTTCGGCCAAAATGTTGCGGCGAGGACTCTCAAGATAATCCGGAAGATGGGGTTGACTATGGTTGCCCCGGATAGCGCTGCGGTGGAGGATTGAACCTCTCCGGTGATGTAGCTCCAAGTGCGGGTCACTCGGTAGTCCTTCAAGCTATAGTCTCTAGATGGGTTTGGGAGCTCCAAGATTGCATTGAACTCCGCCATGGTGAAGTTACGGTCCTCGTTACCGAGCCGGAACCGAATGCGTCCTGGTGAGATCTTCGACGAGAAGTTGGTCTCCAAGGTGGCCAAGAACTCGGATGTGAGGGCCGGATAATGTGGCAAGCTCTCTTGCTTCAATAAGTGTGCGGCCCCAAGGATGATGAAGGCGTCCTTGACATCCGTGTAGATGCCCGTAGAGACGGCGCTAGACTTCGAGAACCATCGGGTGTAGTGGTCCTTCTCCAAAAAATCCCGGTAGCGCCGTACTTGGCTCTGACTGCTCAAAATCACATCGTCCACCCGGGGTGGAGATGGAGACCTGTGGTTCCTCCTCTTCTTCTGGGCTCGGGTAGCGGGTCTGCTTGAACTAGCCATGGATCCTACAAAATAATCGAAAATTTTCCAAGATAAGATCCACTCAAAAATAATAGGTATGAGACCCCATACTTGGTCTCAAAATTAACCTCGAAATTACTCATAAACTACCCAATTGGGTTGTTCACGAGTATGGGCTCGGATCGATCATCTATGAAGTGCAGGGTCGTTAACGAGCCTGGGTGGGTCGTTAACGACCCGCCGAGAGCAAAACCAGAAATTTCCGAAATCAAATCTACCTTTAATTCAGCACAAATCAAGCATGCAATCTTCTATTATTCTCCACAATTCCCTCATTAGGTAAAAGCACCCCATACTTACTCAATTACCCATCCCTTAACATGCAAAAAATTTCCCGGAATTTTGACATGCAAAGTTCGAATTTTTAGATCTAGAACAAGAAAAATTCATGCTTTCTTAACTAAAGGGTTACAATAGCTAATCTATCATGAATAATCTTACCTAAAACATGAACAACTAAGCACAATCAAGAATTTTTTTAGAACGTATTTTAAGCATGCTCATCGATCTCCCTAAAAATCATGATTCAAGATATGAAATTTAACCCCATGGATAATCAATCATGCAATTTCAAGCAAGGGTTTAGAAATCATACCGGAGAACCGAGAATTAAAAGAACAAGGGTCGGAATCGGGTTGGTTAACGAGCTCGTCGTCGACGGTGAATGGCTTTCGAACTCCGGTAACGATGGCGTCTCCGGTGGTCGTTAGCGTGGGATTTCCGACTCGGTAGGAGAGAAGGGAAAGGGATTGAGAGAGTTTTGGGTTTGAGAGTGAATGTGGGAGAGATTGTGGTAGAATTTTGGGAGGGGTAGAAGGGTTTTTATAGGAGGGGTAAGGATAGAGGGGGGTGGCGGCTAGGGTTAGGAAAAAAAATTAACTAGGTTAGATTTACTTACCTGCCCCGTATTGTGACGAATCGGGTCGTCCCAACTGGGTCGTTAACGACCCTGGGTGGGTCGTTAACGAGCCACCGTAGCCTCCTTGAGTGAATTTTCGACCCCTTTTTTCCTGAAATCTTGTTAGCTCAAAAATCTTATTTCTTTCCTATTTAAAACTAAAAAGAAAAATAAAAGAAAGCTAAGAAATAATCTAAAAAGAAAAAATAAAAATAAAATAAAATAAAATAAACCTATTCTAAAAGCGGGTTGCCTCCCGTAAGCGCTATGTTTAACGTCGTTAGCCCGACGAGTTCTCTTGCTAGTCTCATGGTGGTTCATGTCTGGCCATGTTAGGGTCTTGAGATACCTTGCCTGTAGCTTTACTGCCTCTGTGCACTTGAATTGCTAAATTAGGACCTTCCTCTTCTATCAGTAAGCTTGATATCCCTGGATTGTTAGTGTAGTCCGAAAGCCAAGGTGGTTTGGACTTTTCTGTAACCTCTGTAGTAGGGCCTTTGTGTATGTGAGAATCAGTGATCGGCAGAGGTGGCTCGGTAGGGACTGTGGTGTCGAGTTCGGGTTGAGTCAACTCTAGTTGTGCCACTCCAATTGGGTCGTTGGCTTTTTGATCTAAATTGAATTCCACCCGTTCCTCTCCTATATCAAAAGTGAGTAGTCCCTTTCGCACATCAACTCTTGCTCCTGCTGTGGCTAAGAATGGTTGCCCGAGAATTATGGGGACATGAGGGTCTTCAGGCATATCAAGGACAACAAAATCATTTGGTATAAAGAATTTCCCGACTTGGATAGGGTAATCGTCCACTACTCTTGTGGCCTTGACACTTGACCCATCAGCCATGTACAGATTCATGTCTATTGGTTCCAGTGGTCCCATATTGGCTTTAGACCATATTGAGAGCGGAACAAGACTAGCACTGGCACCCAGATCGCATAAAGCTTTGAACATGTGGTTGCCTATGCCGATTGTGATTGCAAACCTCCCAGGATCTCCAAGCTTTTCTGGAAGAGCTATTTATATGACCTCGTCTTGCAGCTTTGTAATAGATCTTTTCCTGCTAAGAATATCTTTCAAGAATTTTGTGTAAGCCGGCATTTCACTTAGGGCCTCAGCGAATGGGATGGAAATATTAATGCCCTGAAGAATCTTAACGAAACGCTTGAACTTACTCTCAGTAGAGTCCATAGATTTCTTAGTTGGAAATGGAAGAGTTTTCACCATTCTCGGAACCAAGTTAGGCTCGAGAGGTGAGAGTACCGGGTCGACATTGAGGTCGATCGGTGTCCTCGGCGGGTCATTACCGACCCTGATGGGGTCGTTAACTACCCTGCGATTGAGAGGAGGGCTCGGTTTAGAAAACTTACCTGGGTTGGGCTCGTTAGGAATCCTCGGAGCCTTGTCATCCTGGCTTGTAGGCTCGGTACTAGATCTTGCTGGCTCGTTAACGAGCTGGCTGGCGAGATCTTGTTCCTCCTTTTCTTCAGCTTGAACTCTTTCCGGTAGTGTCTTCCCGCTTCTGAGGTGTACCGCTGCTATTTGGCCTCTAGGGTTCTCCTCGGGACGGCCCGGTAGTTGCCCTTGTGGTCTTGGAATCCGTGCAGCCAGGTCTCCTAGTTGGCAATCAACACTCCTCTTCCAAATATCGAACTCTCCCCTTCTTTTATCCTGCCGGTTCAGCTTGGCTTGGACGTCATCAACCTTATTGTTCACTCCGTTGATGCTCTCTTTAATCTCCTGAACCCATGATGGCGTCTCCTGATGGCCTGGAGGTCGATATGGTGCAGGTCGTCTATCTTGTGGGGGCCCTGTGTAATTGTGATTTGTATTCTGATTGCCCCATGGTTGATAGTTGTTCGACCTGTCATTATAATGAGGCTGGTTCCTGTAGGGTCCTCTCATGTAATTCATCTCAGCTATTGTCTCAGCGGTTCTAACCTGCTCAATGTTAGTGCAAGCAGAAGTACTATGCGCAGAAGAACCACATTCTTGACACGATTGAGAGGATTTCAGAAAACTTACCTGTTTCCTCAAACGGTTGACCTCATCTTGTAAGAATTGATTTTTAACATCGGGGTCAACTTCATCTCGATTGGGCACATAGAGACGTTTTTGAGTTTGTGGAGCCTGCTGGGTTCCGTACATAGCATCGTAATTCGCCAGCTTGTCCAACAGTTCCCACGCCTCTGTCGGGTTCATCTCTATAAAACCGCACGCAATATGCGTGTTGATGCGGTTCTTGGTCTCTGCGTTGATACCCTGGAAAAAGATTTCTTGCAATACATATAAAGGTTGCCCATGAGTAGGGCATTGTCTAAGCATCTCTTTAAATCTTTCCCATGTTTCAACAAATGTCTCATTAGGCAACTGGTGATAAGAGGTGATACGTTTCCTTAACTCCGTTGTCTTAGCAGGAGGGAAAAACTTTGTAAGAAATTGATCATACAAAGCTTTCCAAGTCCTGATAGACTTAGAAGGTAGGCTCTCTAACCAGTTCAGGGCCTTTCCAGTAATGACCATCTAAAAGCTTTTAACAGAACATATTCTAGCGAGACACCTTCAGCAGCTATGGTGTCACATAAATCAAGAAAATTTCTAATATGCTCCATAGGGCACTCAGCAGGTTTCCCTTCAAACTGAGCCCGTTTAATTAAGGATATAAATTGAGATTTGATCTCAAAAGGTTTCTCTATCGCAGGAAACACAATAGGAGATTCTGGCACCCTCAGTTCCGGATGCATGTATTGCTTGGCATTCCTTGGATAGGCATTTAGCTCTTCTTGCAGTCGAGCCTTGTCTGCATCAGCGCCGTCCTTTTCGGCTTTCAGTGCCTCCATCTGGGTCCGGAGGATCTCTAACTCTCGAGCCATCTCTTCAGTTGTGGCCATGGCTCGGTTTTCTCGGAGTCGTCGGTGCAGGGAACGTTCGGGTTTTGAGTAATAACTGGAGCTATCAAACTGAAGCCTTCTTCGTCCTACCGGCATACACTGAGAAAACAAAAATTAAAAACAAAAACGGGGTCGGGCTAGTCCCGATCCCAAAGATAAACTAACAACTCGTTGCTTCCCCGACAACGGCGCCAATTTGTTGAGAGGGTTTCTTGACAACAAATAAATTTATAAGTCAAGACCTCGCTGAGTACAGTGGAGTCAGGATCGTTCCACAGGAAGCAAGGTTGTTTGTCTATCAAACTAATAAAAATCAAATAAAATCACACAAAACACTCACGAGATGCCTCGTTAACGACCTTGTCAGGATCGTTACCGAACCACCGAACACAAAAACATCAATTAACGACCTAATAAAATTCTAATTAATACTCGGTACCGAAGCAAGTATTCAGCAACGAAGATTTATCAGAAATAATTCAATTAAAACAAAAATCTAGGATAAGGGACACCACAACATAGCCAAGCATAAGAATTCATAAGAAGATAAGATCATGCCTTTAAATAGATAGAGTCATCAATTTTCATTGACTTAACAAGTAAATTAATCTATTTTCATAAACTAACTCACTCAATTGCTTGTCTTGGATCTAAAGCTTGAAACTTTCATTTTCAAACAATATCAACCTTCAAGTTACTAACTTTCTCTTTCAATCAAGTTAAAACTCAAATTACCTCAACTCCCGTTTCGGTATTAAGCACAACAAACAATCTCAATAAAGATAAAAGGCATTCAACAAACAATCTCAATAGACTACTCACTACTCATAATTAAGAAATTAAATACTTCAATAAAAACAAACATGGAAACATAACTCAAACTTAAATTAATAACAAAAATATCTTCTTACAGAGATCCAGAAGAAAACCAAACCAAAACAATCACCGAACACACTCGATCAACGAACCTCGGAAACCGTCGTTACCGACCCTCGTCACCGACTTCCGATCCGGTTCTCTCTCCTTCGGCCTTCCTCCAAATCTCCTCTAAAATTAATCCCCCCCCTCCCTTTTATGCTAGATAGAAGGGTATTTATACTAGAAAATCCTAAAAAAACTAAAAAGGCTAAAAGATAAAAACTTTCCTAAAAAGATAGAAACAATCTCTAAAAGATAGAAATAAAATCTAGAAAGATATTAAACCCTAAAATACATATTCTAATAACCCATAAAGATTCTAAAAAGATACTCAACCGATACGAAAATAAATTCCCTCTCAGGATCGGTGAATAATAAAATAATACTCCGAAATCTTTCTCTTCGTGGCCTCGTTAACGACCCTTCACAGCCTCGTTAACGAGCTTGGGGTTTTGTTTTCTTCAACACCTCCTCTTGTATTCTCGAGCCTTGACTTCTTAAGTCTTGCACTTTCCCGTCCTTCACTATGATGCTCCAAATTTAGCTCCTTTTAGCTCCTTTCCTCGCTAAAACCTGCAAAATACACAAAATAGCGTAGATTCCACTCTTTTCGTAGATTTATGCAAAACTAACTAAAAATACTCAAAACTAAACCTAAACTAGACAAAACTAAACCTAATAAGCAAAGAAAACCTATTAAAAACTATACTAAAAATGCGAACATCAACGGCTCGGAAGTTGCCCTTGTGGCCTCGAAATTTGTGCAACAAGGTTCCCTATTTGGGAATCAACATTCTTCTTCCATACATCGAACTCTCCCCATCTTTTATTTTGGTGGTTAAGGTTGGCTTGAACTTCATTAACCTTGTTGTGGACTCCATTGATGCTTTCCTGTAACCCTTGTACCCATGATGGTGGCTCCTGATGGCCTAGAGATCGATAAGGTGTAGGTCGTCTATCCGGTGGAGGCAGCGTGCGCTGAGAAAACAAACATACGCTGAGCGTTGTCAAATTCAAGCCTTCGACGTCTTACCGGCATACGCTGAGAAAACAGACAAAGAAAACAAAAATTAAAAATAAAAACGGGGTCGGGCTATTCCCAGACCCACATATAAACAAACAAACTCGTTGCTTCCCCGACAACGGCGCCAATTTGTTGACGGGCCTTTACTCTGGACAACAAATAAATTTATAAGTCAAGACCCCGCTGATTATAGGGGAGTCAGGATCGTTCCACGAGAAGCAAGGTTTGTTTATCTATCGACTACTAAAAATCAAACAAAAACAAGCAAACACTCACGATCAGCCTCGTTAACGACCTTGTCAGGATTGTAAACGAACCACCGCAAACAACTAACCAACACTAACGAACTAAACATGTTCGGTACCGAGGCTACGAACTCAGTAACGAATATAACCTAGGAGAATTCAAATAAAACAAAGATCTAGGACAAGGGTTACCACAACATAGTCATGCACATAAACTCGTAAGAAGATAAATATCATACCTTTAAATAGATAGATTCATCAACTTTCATTGATTAGCAGGTAAATTAATCTACTTTCATAAACTAATTCACTCAATCGCTTGTTTTGGATCTAAAGCTTGAAACTTTCGTATTCAAACAATATCAACCTTCAAGTTTATAACTTTCTCTCACAATCAAGTTAAAACTCAAATTACCTTGACTTTCATCTATGCATAAACACAACAAGCAATCTCAAAATAGATAGAAGGCATTCAACACATCATCTAACTCATCAAACCATGCATAACTATGTCGGGTTTCAACCCCGACCCTAGATAAAGAAACTACTCACTATTCATAACTAAGAAACAAATAACTTCAACAAGAGAAAACATTGAGAACAAAACTACTACTCAAAATAATAATTAAATATTGTCTTATAGAATTCAGAAGAAACCGAAAAATACAAAACACCGAATCAAAAACCTCGTGATTAACGACCCCGGAAACTTTCGTCCACCGTGGTTCTCGATCTCGAACTTCGGCTCTCCTTCTCTCTCTCGGCTCTTCCTCCTTCTCTACTTGCTTGCTACTCCGTTTTCTAGGCTAGATAGAAGGGTATTTATACTAATAAGGCTATAAAATAAAAAGGCTAGAAGATAAAAACTTTTCTAAAAGATAGAAATCTACTCTAAAAATATAGAAATAAAATCTAGAAGGATAACAAGACCTAAAATAAATAATATAATAATCCTAAAACTCATTAAAAAAATACTTTATCGACACTGAATAAATTCAAGCACAGGATCGGTAGAACATCACTAAGATTCCTTGAAAATCCTATCTCGTAACCTCGTTAACGAGCCCTCACAACCTCGTTAACGAGCCTGGGCTTCTTCTTCAACACTTCTTCTTCAAACACTTCGACTTCTTTTTCCTTGTATTCCTCCATCCTTCATCATAGCACTCCAAAATCAGCTCCAAATAGCACGTTTTCCTTGCTAAAACCTACAAAAATACACAAAACGGAGTAGCTTCCATACTTTTCACAAAAGATGCAAACTTATCCAAAAACACACAAAACTAACCCTAAACTTATCAAAACTAGTCCTAATAAATTAATAAAACCTACTAAAAACTATATCAAAAACGCGAACATCAGTGTTAGAAGTAAATCGACCGGGAAGTGGGCACTAACGGTTGTGTGTGGAGTCCACAACCAAGACCTCCCAACTAGTCTGCTTGGCAATTCTTTTCAGGCCGAATGACGGAAGCACCAAAACTGCTTCTGAAGGAATTGAGCTATATATATGTGCCACCTGCTCGTATAGTGGAGTGGTTGAGAAATATTTACACCGGAAATGTGACATCAAGGAAGCAAGTTTCAAATTTGAGGGCACGATATTTGAAAGAGGATAGTGCAAATTTGACAACCACCCAATATGCACTGCATTTTCTACAATGGAACGGTTACCAAGTATTTTCGAATAGGATAGGTGGTTCAAATTATATTGATATCCTCTTCTTTGTGCACCCCACCTCGCTGCATCTACTGAAGTTGTTTCCGTATGTCGACATTATGGACAACACATATAAGACCAACAGGTACAATCTTTTATGTTTTTAATTATATACTAAGGCAATCATTATTTTTTGTAAAGTTGTATAATTGTTTCATGTATTGACAGGTATGACTTGACTTTGCTGCAGATGGTTGGGTTTACATGCACTAATATATCTTTCAACATAGGTTTTGCATTTCTCTCAAGAGAAGACACCGCTAGTTATTCATGGGTGTTGCGCGTTTGAGGTGTTTGTTTCAAGAAGTGGGAGCAATGCCAAATGCGATTGTCACAGATTGAGAGAGGGCAATCATTAACGCAAAGGAAGTTGTGTTCGGAGAGGAGGTGAAACATCTTATATGTTGGGTGCATGTTAAGGAGAACATATTAGCATACGCCATAGGTATCCTACAAAACAGGGAAGCTGGATTAAGGTTTGCTAAGAGATGTTGGGGAATATTCATGTCGACAACGGAGGAAAAATACGAGGATAGGCTTAGAAAGAGTCAAAGCGCGTTGGGAGGGCTGATGAAGTATGATGAGAGGTCATGGCTCAGGTCTTACTAGAAGTCGATAGTTAGAGCATGGACCGATCACTGTACCCACTTTGAAACGAGAACAACAAACATGCACACACGTTTTAATGGTTTATATATTTTTGGTTGTTAAAATTATGTGATTTACACATTTGTAATGTACATTATTTGTAATACTAATATGTATGACACAGGGCGGAGGGCATGCACAACGTCCTTACAAAAATACTTGACAGTTCTTGAGGAGGCTTCAACACAGTGATACGAAGGATCCACAATCACGTTCAGTCCCAAGTTAATAATATACGAGGGGATATGGATATGTCACGTAGCAAGATTCCAACTGAGTTGAATAGTTTCCCTAGTCGATTTAGGACGATATTCATGCGCCTATTTTACAAAGTGTCAACATTGTGCATTCTGAAGTTGTTGAATATGTACTACGACTTGAACAGGGACACCGCAGAAGGAAAATTAGAGAAAGAGTGTGTTGATTTTTGGATACGGGAGTGCATGAGTCTTCCTTGTCGTCATAGGATTGCCCAATCCATTCTCACTAAGCGACCGATCCCGCCAGGTGACATACACCCATTTTGGCATCAGGTGGTATGGGAGGGAGGAGATCCGAAGCGCATGCCCATAGAAGACAAAGAGTCAAAAGAACTTATCGAGATCAGATGGGAAGATATAGTGGAGAGGAAACGTTGGGGTGAATTGACATATGACCATGTGTACTCGATCACAGAGTCGTTTGTAGACAATGTGCTGGGAAAAGAGTCGTTTTTGATTGAGCAGGTAGATGAAGAGGGGACGACCAAAGGGGTCCACTAAGTGGTCCACAAAGAGGAATAATACTTTGCTTGAGCATCAGATAGAGGTGTTGACGGGCCTTTACTCTGGACAACAAATAAATTTATAAGTCAAGACCCCGCTGAGTATAGGTGAGTCAGGATCATTCCACGAGAAGCACGGTTTGTATATCTATCGACTATTGAAAATCAAACAAAAATAAGCAAAATACTCACAGCCAGCCTCGTTAACGACATTGTCAAGGTCGTTAACGAACCTGTATACTACTAACGACCTAAAAATAAGTTCGGTACCGAGTCTACGAACTCAACAACGAATATGATCAAGGAAAATTCAAATAGAAACAAAGATCTAGGATAAGGGTCACCACAACATAGTCATGCATATAAGCTTGTAAGAAGATAACGATCATGCCTTTAAATAGATAAATTCATCAACTTTCATTGACTAGTAAGTAAGTTAATCTACTCTCATAAATTAATTCATTCAATCACTTGTTTTGGATCTAAAGCTTGAAACTTTCGTATTCAAACAATATCAACCTTCAACTTTATAACTTTCTCTCTCGATCAAGTTTAAAACTCAAATTACCTTGACTTTCATCTCGGTATAAACACAGCAAGCAATCTCAAAATAGATAGAAGGCATTCAACACATCATCTTACTCATCAAACCATGCATAACTATGCCGGGTTTCAACCCCGACCCTAGACAAGAAAACTACTCACTACTCATAATTATAAAATAAACAACTTCTATAAAGGAGAACATTGAAAACAAAACAACTACTTCAAATTAATAAGAAAATATCGTCTTACAAAATTTAGAAGAAACTAAAAAAAAAAACACAACTGAAGATAAAAACTTTCCTAAAAGATAGAAACCTACTCTAAAAAGATAGAAATAAAAACCTAGAAGGATAACAAGACTTAAAATAAAATATAATAACCCTAAAACTCATCAAAAACACCCTACCGACACGGAATAAATTCCCGCACAGGATCGGTAGGTCATCACTAAGATTTCTCGAAAAACCCTATCGCTAAGCCTCATTAACGACCCTGCATAGCCTCGTTAATGAGCCTGGATTTTGATTTCTTCATCACTTCAACTCTAAAAGCTTGGAATTCGTCTTCTTCATCTTGTATTCTTCTGTCCTTCACCATAGCATTCCAAATTCAGCTCCAAAAAGCACCGTTTCCTTGCTAAAACCTACAAAACACACAAAACGGAGTAGCTTCCATACTTTTCACAAAATATGCAAAACCATCCAAAACCACACAAAACTAACCCTAAACTTATCAAAACTAGTCCTAACAAACTAAGAAAACATAATAAAAAATATACCAAAAACACGAACATCAAAAATACCCCATACTTAGACTTGCTTGTCCTCAAGCAATCACTAAACAATAATCAAAACCAAACAACAATACTTATCAAACTATAGCCTTTATCTAAAAAGCAACATCAAAACATATAGAAGGAAATAGCAAATGACTATTAATGTCATCACACATATATACACCAAACAATCATAAGCAAATACAATCCAACCTCACAAGGGATATATGTGTTTCACTCAACTCTCAAGTGTTTGGGCTTAGAATAATCAACTCTCAACTCATCTTATATACAAAAACTCATAGAAATTGGAACTTTTATCACCAAACTCTCCACCTAAAATTTGTCAAAACAAACAAAAATCATCAAGAGAACTTAGGGGGCTCAATGAAAAACTTCATAGAAGCTTCCCTTTGGCCGGGTTGTAATGGGGCTTGGTAATAACAATAAGGCGTGGAAAATTTTTGGTCATGTGGTGCTAATAATATCCGGGAATCAAAGACTCTTGAAAACTCACACATCCAAAAACTCTCAAAAGAAACCAAACTCTCTCTTCATTATATCGTAGAAAGTCTCATAAAAACAACTCAAAAGAATCTCTGGTTTATCTATTAAACACACATGCACTTCTTACTTCTTTCTTTCTATTTCATACTCTCCTTCAACTCATTTTTTTTTACGCTGCCTCCTCAAGAAATAGATAACCATCACAATTCCAAAAGATAATATGCATATAGAGAGTAAATCACACAAGAAAGAAGAAGGATTTTTCATTATCTCCCTATAAGGCCAAAAATCACTCACAAGGCAAATTTTTGTTGGATTGCATCACTTATGCTAAAAGGTATACATGCTCAATTTCATCAAATGCTATTCCTTCCTAAAAACAACTTCAAATTAAGATTCCGGCTATATTCTCAAAGAGATGCTTGCAATGAATTATATGATCATGCTAGCAACTATTATCATAGAGCATAAGAAAGGGATATCTATCAATTCTTAAACTCTTTTTGGATTTTTTTCAAATTTTTCTTTTTTTTTTCCGATTTTTATGGAACAAAAACTAGTTAAAATAAATAAAACACAAAAAACAAACAAGACACAAAACAACAAGTTTCTACTTTCTCTCACCCCATACTTAAAATTACAGTGTCCCCACTGTAAGAAAAATAAGAAGAAGGAAAGAAATAGAAAAGAAAACAAAAGAAAACAAGAAAAGAGAAAACAAAAAAAACTTACAAAATCATAAAGCAGAAGACTCTTCTTCAAGCTGAATCAACGGTTCGGTGGTGGAAAGTAATGCTCGAAGTTTCCCATGAAGTCGTACATCTTCCTCCAGCGCTCTGCATCCTCCGCCTCTCTTTGCTGATGCCTCGTATCCTCAAATTTCATGCGAGCAGAATAAACACTCTCCCATCTATCCATCCAAATGTGAATATGGTTCTGCTGAAGGTTAAGTTGTTGCATCTGATCAGAAAGATCTTCGGCCCATGGAGGCAGGATACTCGATCCAGTGAACTCGGGCTGAGGAAGTGGTTGATAGTGATTGTGAGGCTGGAAATGGTCTTGGTAAAGCACCGGATTGTAACGCACAAGACCATATGAGTGAGGGTCGATAGGAGGCTGG
This sequence comes from Fallopia convolvulus, assembly GCA_964016875.1. Lineage (NCBI taxonomy): Eukaryota > Viridiplantae > Streptophyta > Magnoliopsida > Caryophyllales > Polygonaceae > Fallopia > Fallopia convolvulus. The sequence goes on from OZ024730.1 coordinate 27,566,771, forward strand.
GAGGGGTCGGTAGATGCTCTCGGCGGGACGTTACCGAAACTGTGTGCCTCGGTAGGATCATCGGTAGAGGCCTCTTAGTGGTCGTTAACGACCCTGACTGGCTCGTTAACGAAGATATTTTCGCCCATAATTTCTGTATCGAGGTCTTCATCCTCGAGATTGAGCTCCTCTGTGCCTCCCTCAGTAACTGCCTCTTCAGTCTCATCATCATCTTCATTTATCGCTTCTCCTTCTCGCTCGAATCTTGTCTCACACGGCCTAAGTGATAGCTCATCCTCCGGCTTGGGCTCTAACAGGAATGCATGCCCCGTCCATGCCTCGTACCAATTTGGTAGGTAAAGTAGCTCCAACTTGTCCCGGGTAACTACAACATCTCGGCCTTGAATTTTAGTAATATAACCATCCCGAACTTAGATGAAAATACCGGAGCTAAACCAATAGTTCCGATTGAGCAATTGGGCGTGATAGGGCGTGTAACGAGTGAGATCGACTCCAAGATTGGTCGCCAGGAGACTAACAGATTCCCGCACCATACATCCTTTGACTTGGTTGACTTCTCCACATAATAAAGCCATTCGTACCCCAAGTTCAATGGGGTGGGCTCCTAAAAAATAATAGTGCGGAGGCAAGCAACTTCTGTCCTAGTCGGTCTGTTCAACTCTCTCTTAGGCCAGAATGTAGCGTCTAGGACTCGGAGAATGATCCTAAATATGGGGTTGATGATGCTTGGCCTAGATAATGCCGCAGCGGAGGGATCTATCTCCCCGGTGATGTAGCTTCAAGTCCTTGTCACCTTATAATCTTTGAGGCTGTAATCTCGAGATGGATTTGGGGGCTCCAGAATAGCATTGAACTCCACCAAAGTATACTCTCGGTTCACATTACCGAGCCGAAATTGGATGCGTCCTGCCGAAGTCTTCGTCGGGAAGCTTGTCTCAAGAGTGGTAGGAACTCGGATGTGAGAGCCGGAAAGTGTGGTAAATTCTCCTTCTTCAGCAAAAGAGGCACACCGAGAATAGCAAAGGCCTCCTTAACATCATCATAGATCCTCATGGCTTTAACACTTGACCTCGAGAACCACCGAGTGTTCTGGTCCTTGTCTAAAATGGCATTGTATCGGTCCGCTTGCCCTTGAGTGCGCAGGATCACGTTATCCATGCGAGGTGGAGATGGGGACCTCTGATTCCTCTTCTTCTTTTGGGCTCAGGTAGCGGCTCAGCTTGAACTTGCCATGTGGACCTACAAAACATTACGACTTTTCCAAGATAAGATGCACTCGAGTAGATTAGACAAGAGACCCCATACTTGGTCTCGGAATAACCCTCCGAATTCCTCGTTGACTACCCAATTGGGTTGGTAACAGGTCTAGACTGGTTTGTCAACTTTGAGGATACGCAAGGTCGTTAACGAGCCTGGGTGGGTCGTTCACGAGCCTGCGCAAGAACTAGTCGAGAATTTCCGAGTGAAATTAACTCTAAGATATAAGCCATAAATTTAGCAAGCATCCTCCATAATCCCACATTAGACACACAATCGGGTATACGCACCCCATACTTACTCAATTACCCATCCCGAACATGCTAGAATTGCCCAAAATTAACATGGTGAAGATCGAACTCAATAACTAGAACAAGAAAATTCATGCTTTTCCAATTAATATTGCAATGGGGAACTCGGCATGAATACCTTCCTAAATCGAGAACCACTACTGATGTTCGAGACAAAATTCATGGGCAAGAATAAAACACGCAATTCAACCACCTCTACAAACGCAATCTTGATATGAAATTTCTACCCTAAAAACCATGAATCATGTAATAAAGAGTTAGTGTTTAGAAATCATACCGGAAGATTGAGAAATTGAAGAGCAAAAGATTGAAGGTTGGGTGGTTAACGAGCCCGGATCTCGCCTGTAATGAAAACGGGGGCTGCGGGGTTCGGTAACGGGGTGTTTTGTCGATGTTCCGTGGAGTTGTGAATTCCGATCGGTAGTGAAGGGTTTTTGGTAGGATTTTTGAGGGTTTGAGCTTTTAGATTTAAGGATTTGAGAGTAGAATTTTGGGAGTTTTAGAAGGGTTATATAGGAGAGGGTAGGGATAGGTAAGAGGCGGCAAGGGGGGGGGGGGGGTAGAAGATAGAAGATAGATTAGGGTTAAAAAAATAACTTACCTGCCCGTTTGCCGAGTCGGGTCGCCAGACCGGGTCGTTAACGACCCTGGGTGGGTCGTTAACGAGCCATCGTACCCTCTTTGAATGGATTACGAGCCCATCTCCTGCCTCAAAAGAAGGCTAGGAAAAAGATCTAAAAAGAAAGGAAAAATCTAGTTCTATACTAAAAGCGGGTTGCCTCCCGTAAGCGCTATTTTTAACGTCGTTAGCCCGACGTACTTACCTTGGCTCAAGGTGGCGCTTTTGCGGCTATGTTGGGGTCTTGAGGTGCCCCATGCTTAGCTTTGTAGGCATTATTCGCTTGAGTCACTAACGTGGTCCTTTGTCTTCTATTAGTATGCCCGGTATTCCTACATACGGGTTAGTGAAATCCGAAAACCAAGGTGGTCTGGACTCCTCTTGATTATTCCCTGGCATGTGGGACTCAGTAATGGACTCATGAGGTTCGGCAGGGTCTTGCGTGAGATTCTCGTACGTTTTTGTAGTTGAAGGGGGCACGGTAGGATCAGCTATGTCGAGTTCTGGCTAAGTCAACTCGATTTGTGCAGCCGTAGTTGGATCGTTAGCGTTTTGGTCAAGGCTGAATTCTACGCGCTCCTCTCCAATATCAAAAGTGAGGAGTCCTTTCCTCACATCAACCCGAGCACCTGCTGTAGCTAAGAATGGTCTGCCGAGAATAATAGGGACGTGAGGGTCTTTAGGCATATCGAGGACGATGAAATCATTCGGTATAAAGAATTTCCCGACTTGAATAGGATAGTCGTCCACGACTCTTGTGGCTTTGACGCATGATCCGTCTACCATGTAGAGATTCAGATCTACAGGCTCTAGTGGTCCCATGTTGGCTTTTGACTAGATTGAGAGAGGAAGTAAACTAGCACTGGCTCCCAGATCACATAAAGCTTTGAATTTGTGGTCGCCAATGCCAATTGTTATGGCAAATGTTCTTGGATCTCCTAACTTTTCCGGTAGAGCAATAGATCGGACTTCGTCTTGCAGCTTTGTGATGGATCGTTTCCTGCTAAGAATATCCTTCAAAAATTTAGTGTAAGCTGGCATTTCGCTTAGGTCTTCAGTGAATGGGATGGAAATATTAATGCCTTGAAGAATCTTTACGAAATGCTTGAACTTAGTCTCAGTAGAGTCCGTAGATTTCTTAGTGGGAAATTGAAGAGATTTCACCATTCTCGGAACCAAGTTAGGCTCGAGAGGTGAAGTTACCTGGACTAGGGTCGTTGACGACCCCAGAAGCCTCGTCGCCATGTTGTCCCAGTTCGGCACTTGCCCTCGCTGGCTCGTTACCGAGCTGAACCGTGGTGTCCTCATCAGTCTTGTCCTTAGCTTGGACACACTCCGGTAGTGTCTTTCCGCTCCTAAGGTGTACCGTTGCTATTTGTCCCCTAGGGTTTTCCTCGGGACGGCCCGGGAGTTGCCCTTGTGGTCTTGGAATCTGTGCAACAAGGTTCCCCAGTTGGGAATCAACATGCTTCTTCCATACATCGAACTCTCCCCATCTTTTATTTTGGTGGTTAATGCTGGCTTGAACTTCATTAACTTTATTGTGGACTCCGTTAATGCTTTCCTGTAAGCCTTGTACCCATGATGGTGGCTCCTGATGGCCTGGAGGTCGATAAGGCGCAGGTTGCCTTAACGTCGTTAGCCCGACGTACTTACCTTGGCTCAAGGTGGCGCTTTTGCGGCTATGTTGGGGTCTTGAGGTGCCCCATGCTTAGCTTTGTAGGCATTATTCGCTTGAGTCACTAACGTGGTCCTTTGTCTTCTATTAGTATGCCCGGTATTCCTACATACGGGTTAGTGAAATCCGAAAACCAAGGTGGTCTGGACTCCTCTTGATTATTCCCTGGCATGTGGGACTCAGTAATGGACTCATGAGGTTCGGCAGGGTCTTGCGTGAGATTCTCGTACGTTTTTGTAGTTGAAGGGGGCACGGTAGGATCAGCTATGTCGAGTTCTGGCTAAGTCAACTCGATTTGTGCAGCCGTAGTTGGATCGTTAGCGTTTTGGTCAAGGCTGAATTCTACGCGCTCCTCTCCAATATCAAAAGTGAGGAGTCCTTTCCTCACATCAACCCGAGCACCTGCTGTAGCTAAGAATGGTCTGCCGAGAATAATAGGGACGTGAGGGTCTTTAGGCATATCGAGGACGATGAAATCATTCGGTATAAAGAATTTCCCGACTTGAATAGGATAGTCGTCCACGACTCTTGTGGCTTTGACGCATGATCCGTCTACCATGTAGAGATTCAGATCTACAGGCTCTAGTGGTCCCATGTTGGCTTTTGACTAGATTGAGAGAGGAAGTAAACTAGCACTGGCTCCCAGATCACATAAAGCTTTGAATTTGTGGTCGCCAATGCCAATTGTTATGGCAAATGTTCTTGGATCTCCTAACTTTTCCGGTAGAGCAATAGATCGGACTTCGTCTTGCAGCTTTGTGATGGATCGTTTCCTGCTAAGAATATCCTTCAAAAATTTAGTGTAAGCTGGCATTTCGCTTAGGTCTTCAGTGAATGGGATGGAAATATTAATGCCTTGAAGAATCTTTACGAAATGCTTGAACTTAGTCTCAGTAGAGTCCGTAGATTTCTTAGTGGGAAATTGAAGAGATTTCACCATTCTCGGAACCAAGTTAGGCTCGAGAGGTGAAGTTACCTGGACTAGGGTCGTTGACGACCCCAGAAGCCTCGTCGCCATGTTGTCCCAGTTCGGCACTTGCCCTCGCTGGCTCGTTACCGAGCTGAACCGTGGTGTCCTCATCAGTCTTGTCCTTAGCTTGGACACACTCCGGTAGTGTCTTTCCGCTCCTAAGGTGTACCGTTGCTATTTGTCCCCTAGGGTTTTCCTCGGGACGGCCCGGGAGTTGCCCTTGTGGTCTTGGAATCTGTGCAACAAGGTTCCCCAGTTGGGAATCAACATGCTTCTTCCATACATCGAACTCTCCCCATCTTTTATTTTGGTGGTTAATGCTGGCTTGAACTTCATTAACTTTATTGTGGACTCCGTTAATGCTTTCCTGTAAGCCTTGTACCCATGATGGTGGCTCCTGATGGCCTGGAGGTCGATAAGGCGCAGGTTCTCTATCCAGTGGAGGCGCTGTATAGCTTGGATTTGGATTTGGATTGCCCCACGTCTGATAGTTGTTTGACCTGTCAAAATTACTAGGATGGTTCCTGTATGGGCCTCCCATGTAATTCATTTCAGCAATTGTCTCAGCGGCTCTTACCTGCTCTTTGTTAGTGCAAGCAGAAGTACTATGGGCAGAAGAACCACACTCTTGACAATATTGAGAGGATTTCAGAAAACTTACCTGCTTCTTCTGGCGGTTGACCTCGTCTTGTAGAAATTAATTTTTAACGTCTGGGTCAACTTTTTCTTGATTAGGCACGTAGAAACGCTTTTGGGGCTGGGGAGTTTGTTGGGTTCCATACATGGCATCATAATTGGACATCTTATCTAGCAATTCCCATGCAGCCGTAGGGTCCATCTCTATAAAACCGCACATTGTATGCGTGTCGATGTAGTTCTTGGTCTCGACGTTGATACCCTGGAAAAAGATTTCTTGAAGAACATATAAAGGTTTCCCTTGAGTGGGGCACTGTCTAAGCATTTCTTTAAATCTTTCCCATGTTTCAACAAAAGTCTCATAAGGCAGCTGGTGATAGGAGGTGATGCGCTTCCTCAACTCTGTTGTCTTGGCAGGAGGGAAGAATTTTGTAAGAAATTGATCATACAAGTTCTTCCAAGTCCTGATAGACTTGGGAGGTAAGCTCTCCAACCAGCTTAGGGCCTTTCCAGCAAGAGACCACCTGAAAGCTTTTAACAGAACATATTCAAGTGAGACACCTTCAACAGCTATGGTGTCACATAAGTCAAGAAAATTTCTAATATGTTCCATAGGGCACTCAGTAGGTTTCCCTTCAAACTGAGCCCGCTTAATCAAGGATATAAATTGAGACCTAATCTCAAAGGGTTTCTCTATCTCCGGAAGCACAATTGAGGATTCTGGCACCCTCAGTTCCGGATGCATGTATTGTTTGGCATTCCTCGGATAGGCGTTCAGCTCTTCCTGTAGACGAGCATTGTTAACTCGTTGACGCTCAACCTCGGCATCAACGTCTTCTTTCTCGGTTTTCAACGCCTCCATCTGGTTTTGGAGGACTTCAAATTTGACGCGCCAGCTCTTCTGGTGTGGCCTTGGCTCGGTTCTCTCGGCGTCTACGGTGCAGGGAACGTTCAGGTTCTGAATAATAAACAGAGTTGTCATATTCAAGCCTTCGATGTCCTACCGCCATACGCTGAGAAAACAGACAAAGAAAACAAAAATTAAAAACAAAAACGGGGTCAGGCTATTCCCAGACCCACAGATAAACAAACAAACTCGTTGCTTCCCCGAAAAAGGTGCCAATTTGTTGACGAGCCTTTACTCTGGACAACAAATAAATTTATAAGTCAAGACCCCGCTGAGTATAGGGGAGTCAGGATCATTACACGAGAAGCGCGGTTTGTTTATCTATCGACTGCTGAAAATCAAACAAAAACAAGGAAAATACTCACGACCAACCTCGTTAACGACTTTGTCAGGGTCGTTAACGAACCTATATACTACTAACGACCTAAAAATAAGTTCGGTACTTAGGCTACGAACTCAGCAACAAATATGATCAAGGAAAATTCAAATAGAAACAAAGATCTAGGACAAGGGTCATCCCAACATAGTCATGCATATAAACTTGTAAGAAGATAACGATCATGCCTTTAAATAGATAAATTCATCAACTTTCATTGAATAGTAAGTATGTTAGTCTACTCTCATAAATTAATTCACTCAATCACTTGTTTTGGATCTAAAGCTTGAAACTTTCATATTCAAACAATATCAACCTTCAAGTTTATAACTTTCTCTCTCGATCAAGTTTAAAACTCAAATTACCTTGACTTTCATCTCGGTATAAAAACAACTAGCAATCTCAAAATAGATAGAAGGCATTCAACACATCATCTTACTCATCAAACCATGCATAACTATTCCGGGTTTCAACCCCGACCCTAGACAAGAAAACTACTCACTACTCATAATTATAAAATAAATGTTGATAGGGTTTCCCGACAACAAATAAATTTGTAGTCAAGACCCCGCTGAGTACAGGGAGGTCAGGTTCGTCCACGGGAATTAGAAGAATCTATGTCTAGCTACTAACCCTAATAAAAGAAAAGAAAACAAAGCAACACACTCAACCAAGTGCTCGGCACCGACCCACAACAGGTCGTAACCGACCAACAACTCAACACAAACGCAGGAGAAAAACAAGGAAGACAGGCGCTCGGCACCGACCTACAAGTGGTCGTAACCGACCTATCCGGGTATGAGAAAATTCCGAGAAACCAAATTAAAGAAGATCTAGAGCAAAGGATTCACCACAACAAGTTTATGCATGCAAACATGAATCAAAATCAACCATAAATAATCCCATTAATGACTTTCGTCATGATAAATCAAGTAAAAATCTTAACTTTCATAAAGATCTAGATTTGCAACCCTACTTGTTTCCTAAAGGTTTAACTTTCGTTTTAACCAAATATAATTAAAATCCACAACTAAATCTTTCGATTCACTCATAAACATGAACATGCTTTGAATTTCATCAAGGAATTGATAGCAAACAAGAGGATAATAGATAGAGATTAAAAGAGATGGTTTATTCAAATATTCATGCTTTAATCATGCACAACTCGTCGGGTTTCACCCCAACCCTAAAAAGTAGACTACTCACAATCCATGAAACAATCAACAATCATAAACGAAAGGGAAGACATGATTCAAATCCAACCAAACTTCAATTCAAAAGAAAACTTACAAACTTAAGCAAACCTCCAAGTCTCTCTAATTGTCCAAGAACTTGGAATCAAAGTAACTTAGAAAACCAAATTTGCAACTCGTTCCGTTCTCCACAAATAACTCTAAAAAAACGTCTCTCTCCCAAAAAGCCTCCCCCATGAATTAAAACCCTAGAGATCCTTATATAGTAGTAGAAATAAATCTATAAGGAAACTAAAATCTATCTTAAAAAGGCCCATAAAAACAATTACTAAACCAAACTTAAGGCGCAAGTAAAAATTCCGCAACACACGGAGTGGGTCGTCAACGACCATTTGTGGGTCGTCACCGACCTCTGGCTGCACTTGATCTCTTCATTTCTTGCTCAAAACTTGCTCCAATGCTTGGCTTTCCTTCATTGTTCCTTCTTCAATCGCTCTTGGCCTTCTAAGACGTCCTTTAGCTCCTTCTTTAAGCACTTAGATCTTGAAATCTTCACTCTTAAATCATCAAACCTTCACATGTATCGACTCTTGCTCTTCTATCAACATCACCACCAAACAACTTCTAGCACCGCCTCCTAGAAAGCTTGAAAAACCGAGATATCTCCTCCTCAACGCTTCAAAGACCTACAAAACATCAAACAAACTTATGTAGACTCCATATCTTAGGATAATATGAAAACCCACAAAAATGACTCAAAGCAACACAATAAACTTAGAAAAGACTCAATCCTAACTAGAAAACTACCCATGAAAAATAACTAAAAAGTGTGACATCAAAATACCCCATTCTTAGACTTGCTTGTCCTCAAGCAATCACTTAGCATGCATCAAGACCAATAAACAAAACTCAAGAATCATCTTATAGAAAAAATAAGCACAAGTAGAATAGTGAGCAAACAACTTCCACATCCTAGCGTACATGAACATTCCAAGCAATCACAATCCAACCTCACCAAGGAATGTATTTCACTCAACTCTCAAAGTGTTTAGGGCATAGCAATGATCTCTCAACTCAAATTCCAAGCACAAAACCGCATAGTCAATGGAACTTATATAAACAAACTCTCCACCGAAGAAGTCAAAACAAGTCAAATCATCAAATGAACTCGGGTGGCTCAATAAAAACTTCAAAGAAGTCTCTATTCGGCCGAGTTGTAATGGGGCTCGGTGAAAACAAAGGGTGTGGAAAATAATTTGGCCTTGTGGTGCTAACTAATCCGGGAATCAAAACTCCTAGAATATACATCACTCATCCAACGTTCTTTCCTCTTCTTCAATCACCAAGTTCATGTGAATGGTTGGCTCGTAGAGCATGGTGGATAAGCATGCAATTTCTTGCTTGTGTGGGCGTGAGAGCTCATATCGTGGCCAAATGGTGGAGCCCAAGATGCGAAGGATAATCCGGAAAACCGGACTTGCAATGAATTTGTCGAGAAGGTGGTTGGTGGGATACTCTTCTTTGCCGGTGAGATATTGCCACAACTCCTCGGCGGGGAAGTCCGTTTTTTTGTAGGAGCCGGGTGGGGCACGGAAACCTAAAAGCTTGTTGAATTTCTTGATGTTCATCTCATGCTCTTCATTACCAAGTTGGAAAGTGACCTTGGAGAGGTTGAAATCGTCATCATTCCGGTATAAGCGGAAATTAGACATGAATTCACATGTTAGCGCCACATAATGCTCCTCGATAGGATGTAGAATGAGGTGTTGGGCACCAATCCAAGAGAAGGCCTCAAGCACCTCTCTATGAACACCGATCTTGTTGGCCCCGTCCCGTTGATAAGCTCGTACACTCACATCGCCCTTCCACATCTCAAGAAACCGAGCTTTTTGATCTTCCGAGTAAAACACCACTGTATCCACTTTTTGCTTGTTCTTCTTTTGCTTCTTGGTTTGGTGACTAGAGGATGAAACCATTGTCCTACAAAACATTCAACAACTTTCCAAGATAATTTCCATAGTTTGAAAGAACAAGGCCAAGACACAAGACACACATGTCACTTCCAAAGAAGTACCCCATACTTATTCAAAGAAACATGCTCAAATTTAGAAAGGATCTCAACCTAGCATGCTTAATCATGAAAAGTAGATAAGTAGAGGGAAAGATCAAGCTAAAAGCACCCAAATCATGGTAAAAATAGCTCCATTATCATACATGAAATGAGGCACACCCGTCAATCGGGGTCGGTACAGACCCTTGGAAGCTTGGGGTCGAGGGGATTAAAAAACAATGGTACTAATGGGTCGTCACCGACCCATGGGGGGTCGGTGCCGACCATTCCGGGCAAGAGGAAACCCTCAAATTCGGCCCTTGTTCATGGGATGTGTACCCAAAAACTCCGAAAAAATCAAATACTCTCACAATCAATCAAACAACCAAATATGCATCAAGATTTCCACATACAACCCCCAATTAATCATGGTATTATATAGATCTAACCACTTAAACATGCAAACAACCCAAATTTCCATATTCAAACACAAGAACACCCAAAACCTAGGTTTTCAACTAATCCCTCAAACATAAATCAAGTAAACTTGAATATAAGATCAAAGGAGTAGAAAAACATACCAAAGATGAGCAAGAGTATAAGAATGAAAGTAGAAGGTGGTCGTCTACGAGCACCAAAGTGGTTCGAAAAATTGAAAAATCGTGGTGGTGGTGAAATTTTCGGTTTTTGTTGAATGATTTGGAGAGTTTATGTAGCACAAGGGAGAATTTTGGTGGATTTGGGACGGGGATGGAGGATTTTGTGATGTTTGAGAGACAAAGAGAGTGGGAGGAGCAATGGAGTTTTGGAAGGGGAGAGGGGTCGGCGTGAGGGAGAAGGAGGTAGGAGGGGATAGGGTTAAAAAGGGGTAAAAATTAAGGGACTTACCTGCAATTTCCAATTTTCTGAAAATATTTACCATATTTGCTTGGAAGGGGTCGGTGACGACCCAGACTAGGTTGGTTACGACCATTTCTTCTTCTCCTTTGCTTGGGTATTTCGGCCCCCTCATCCTCTTCCGCCGCTCTCGGCTTCCTATAAAAAGTTAGTGAAGAACCAAGACAAGAAAACTAGCTATTCTATACTAAGAAAAACAAATGAAACTAAACTAATAAGAAAAATCCAAAACAAAAACAAAGCGGGTTGCCTCCCGAAAGCGCTTAATTTTACGTCTTTAGCTAGACGAGAAGTACCTCTACTTAGTCCGAAGATGTGAGAGCCCATGTGGCTCGAATTTCTTCATCGGGTTCGGCCCTTGCAAAGTATTTCTTCAATTGATGCCCGTTGACCTTAAAAATCCCTCCATTTTCATCTAAAAGTTCGACCGCTCCATGTGGGTAGATGTGATGAACAACGAATGGTCCACTCCATCGGGATCGTAATTTTCCGGGAAAAAGTCGAAGTCTTGAGTTGAAAAGGAGTACTTGATCACCCTTGTTGAAGGTCTTTGGGATGAGCTTCTTATCATGCCACTTCTTGGTTCTTTCTTTATAAATCTTGGCATTTTCATATGCTTTAAGCCGTAACTCTTCCAATTCTTGCAAGTCCCTAAATCTCTTTGCTCCGGCCGCGTCAATATCCATGTTGAGCTCCTTGAGATCCCATAGAGCTTTGTGTTCGAGCTCGACGGGCAAATGACACGACTTGCCATACACAAGATTGTAAGGAGTAGTGAGGAGTGGAGTCTTGTAGGCGGTGCGGTATGCCCAAAGTGCATCATCTAACTTGGAAGCCCAACCTTTCCTTGAGCGGGAAACCGTCTTCTCCAGGATGTTTTTAATTTGCCGGTTAGAGATCTCCACTTGACCACTAGTTTGGGGGTGGTAGGGAGTTGCTACCCTGTGAATGACCCCATACTTAGTCAAAAGTGCCTCAAAACTCCGCTCAATGAAATGAGAACCGCCATCACTAATAAGGGCTCGGGGAACACCAAAGCGGGGAAAGATGTTGAACTTCATAAACTTGGCCACAACTCGTGCATCATTATTTCTCGTGGCTATGGCTTTAACCCACTTAGACACGTAGTCAACCGCTACGAGGATGTACTTGTATGGACCCGAAGAGGGAAAGGGTCCCATGAAATCAATGCCCCATACATCAAAAAGCTCAACTTCTAGAATTCCTGTGAGTGGGTTCTCATTCCTCCATGTGATATTTCCCGCACGCTGACACTCATCACAAGCCGTGATATAGGTATGAACATTTTTGAAGAGGGTAGGCCAGTAGAATCCGATTTGAAGAATTTTTGCGGTGGTCTTGAATCCCTTAGCATGGCCGCCCGTTTGAAGAGTGTGACACTGTCGGATTACCCCCTCAATCTCATCGTCCGGCACACAACGCCTAAAGATATGATCACTCCCTTGCTAGAAAAGGTAGGGGTCGTCCCAATAGTATTGCTTGGCGTCGTGGAGGAACTTCTTTCGAGCTTGGGAAGTCAATCCATCGGGGATAATGCCTCCTACAACATAGTTAGCAAAATCCGCAAACCAAGGGGTTTTCGCCCCTCGAATAACATAGATAGAATGGCAAGAGAGCATGGGAGGAGAAGAATGAAGAATAGTAGAAAGTACCGAAGAAGAGTTAGAAGAATGACCTTGATTGGTCGTGGTGGGGGTCGGTGCCGTTCTTTCCAGCTCGGTGCCAGCCAAAATCTGCATATGGGGGGTCGTCTCCGACCCAAAAACGGTCGTCTCCGACCCAACTTGTGTTGTTTCAATCCGTAAGACTTCATTGCTCAATAAGGTTTCGTCCGGGCGAGAGTCGTTGATAGTTATTGTGTCTCCAGACTCCTTAATGTGTTCCATAGGTAACCGAGAAAGGTGATCCGCCACAAGATTTTCCGCTCCTTTTTTATCCCGTATTTCAAGGTCAAATTCTTGCAATAGAAGCATCCATCGGAGTAATCTCAGTTTGGCGTCCTTCTTATCCATAAGATAACGGATAGCTGCATGATCAGTGTAGACGATTACCTTGGAACCCACCAAGTACGACCGAAACTTCTCAAAGGCAAACACAACGACTAGGAATTCCTTCTCTGTGGTTGTGTATTTGCTTTGAACCTCATCTAGCGTTTTGCTCGCATAATAGATAGCATGAAGCTTCTTCTCTCTTCTTTGACCAAGGACTGCGCCCACGACGTAGTCGCTAGCGTCACACATGATCTCAAAGGGAATGGTCCAATCCGGAGGTTGCATAATTGGAGCCGATACAAGTGCATCCCGGATCCTGTGGAAAGCTGCAAGACACTCGGAAGAAAACTCAAACACAACATCCTTCATTAATAGGTTAGTTAACGGTTTGGTAATCTTAGAGAAATCTTGAATGAACCTCCTATAAAACCCGGCATGTCCTAAAAAGCTCCTAACATCTTTCACTGAGGAAGGGGGTGGTAATTTTTGGATCAATTCAATTTTAGCTTTATCAACCTCAATCCCCCTTTTTGACACAACATGACCTAGAACAATTCCTTCTTGCACCATAAAGTGACACTTTTCCCAATTAAGTACTAGGTTAGTTTCCTCACATCTCCTAAGTACTGTAGTAAGATTGGCAAGACAAGAGTCAAAAGTGGTACCATAAACCGAGAAATCATCCATAAATACCTCTACAATGTCCTCAATCATGTCGGAGAAGATGGCCATCATACACCGTTGGAAAGTAACAGGGGCGTTGCAAAGCCCGAACGGCATCCTCCTATAAGCAAATGTGCCATAAGGACATGTGAAGGTGGTTTTCTCTTGATCATCTGGATATATCGGAACCTCCCAAAAACCACTATAGCCATCGAGATAACAAAAATAATCATGCAAAGCTAATCTCTCTAGCACTTGGTCAATAAAAGGCAAGGGAAAATGGTCCTTTCTAGTGGCGCTATTTAGCTTCCTATAGTCTATGCACATGCGCCAACTAGTAGTAGTCCTAGTGGGGACTAACTCGCCTTTTTCATTCTCAACAACGGTAAGACCACTCTTTTTAGGCACAACATGAACAGGGCTTACCCACTTACTATCCGAAATAGGGAAGATGATACCTGCATCGAGCATTCTCAATATCTCCTTTTTTACCACTTCCTTCATATTTGGATTAAGCCTTCGTTGATGCTCTATGGATGGCTTGTGTCCTTCCTCAAGAAAAATACGATGCATACACAAAGAAGGTGAGAGGCCACTTAAATCCTCAAGTGAGTATCCAATGGCCTTCCTATGAGCCCTAAGAACATTCAACAACTTTCCAACTTCTTCCTCATTAAGGTTAGCATTAATAATCACAGGAAAAGTGGAATTAGGGCCAAGAAACTCATACCACAAAGACTCGGGAAGAGTCTTAAGCTCTGGAGTCGGTGGTGGTGGTGTAACAATATCGTCAACCTTCTCCATTTTGAAAAACTCTTCATAGTAAGTAGTATCATCTGCCTCCAGAAGGGTCGGCTCCGACCATAGGGAGGTTGTCACCGTGCCAGAAGCAAGCATAAAATCTTCAGCAACGATCAGAATGGGGGTGGGTGCCAAGCTGGAAGTGGTCGCTGCCGACCTAGAGATGGTTGGTGCCGAGCAAAATGTGGTTGGTGCCGAGCAAAATGTGGTTGGTGCCGACCTTGCAGTTTCTTCCTCGGCTTTAGCTTCACTTGTATAAGCTCCAAACAAACGTTCGATCGGATCCTCACAGTCAATGTAGTCCGAGAGAGTGTACAACATCTTCACTTCCATAGCTTCACCGGTTTCCTTCATCGTTGGATTGAACCGGAACTCAACCACCTCATTGCCGATTTCAAAAGTAAGGAGACCTTTCTTCACATCAATAATAGCTCCAGCGGTTGCAAGAAAAGGTCGCCCAAGAAGGATCGGGACGATAGGGTCTTCCGGCATCTCCATGACAATAAAATCATTAGGCACAAAGAACTTGCCGACCTGAATAGGGAAATCATCAACAACTCCAGTGGGTCTAACACAAGAACCATCTGCCATATAAAGCTTCATATTCACCGGAACCAAAGGACCCATGTTGGTTTTTGACCATATAGAGAGAGGTAGAAGACTAGCACTTGCGCCAAGATCACATAAAGCTTTAAACCGATGGGCACCTATGCCAATAGTGATTGCAAATTTACCCGGATCACCGAGTTTCTCTGGGAGCTCTAAGGATCGCACCTCATCAGCTAGTTCGGACATAGACCGCTTTTTGGACAAGATCTCTTTGAGAAATTTGGTGTAGGCGGGCATCTCATTCAAAGCTTCAGCAAAAGGAATAGTGATGTTAAGTCCTTGAAGAACCTACACAAAACGCTTGAATTTGTCGTCCGTGGAATCTTTAGCCTTCTTGGATGGGAAAGGAAGCACTTTTGTTGTTGATGTAGAAGGGACGGCAGGAAGAATTCCGGGAATGAGGTCGGCCACGACCTGAGTTTGATCGGTGACGACCTTATCTGTAGTGGGGGAATGGTCGGTCACGACCTTAGGTGGGTTGGTGACGACCTGCTCCGAGCTTAGCCGGTCTTCGTCGTCCCCCTTGTTCTTGCTTGTTCCTCGGTCCGGTAACTTCGTCCCGCTTCTCAAGTGGATTGCAACAATTTGTCCTCTAGGATTCTCATCAGAATGTCCCGGTAATCGCCCTTGTGGTCGTGGAATTTGGGCCGCTAAATCACCAAGTTGAGAATTCACATTCTTTCTCCAAGCTTCAATGTCTCCCAATCGGTTTTGAACTCCTTGAAGATCGGTTCGGACTCCATTCATATCGGTTCGGATGCCATTCATTCCTTCAAGGAGTCCTTGTGCCCATGTTGGTGGCTCTTGAAAACCGGGGGGCCTATAGGGAGGGGCTCTCTGCTCTTGTGGTGGTCCTTGAAAACCTTGACCATAACCATTGTTGTTCCATTGAGAAACGTTGTTGTTGTTTCTTGGATAAGCATTGTTTTGGCCACGGTAGGGCCCTCTCATATAATTTGCTTCCGCATAAGCCTCTGCAGCTCGGACTTGTTCCACGTTTGTGCAAGAAGAAGTAGGATGAGCAGGGGAACCACATTCTTGACAAGGTTGAGCGGTGGATTTATAGTGGCCCACTTGCTTCTTAAGCCGGTTGATCTCATCTTGCATAAATTGGAACCTCACATCCGGACCAATTGGTTCGACATTAGGATCATAAAGCTTCTTCATTTGAACCCGGGCGGATTGTTGAGTGCCATACATTGCATCATAGTTGGTAAGTTTGTCCAACAAGGCCCAAGCTTGATCGGGATCCATCTCAATGAATCCGCAGTCGATGTGAAGGTTGATGCGATCCTTGGTAGCGACATTGATTACCTGAAAGAAGATCTCTTGAAGCACATAAGGTGGTTGTCCATGAGTAGGACATTGCCGAAGGAGTTCTTTAAATCTCTCCCAAGTTTCCACAAAAGTTTCATTGGGAAGTTGATGATAAGAAGTTATGCGCTTTCTTAGCTCTGTAGTCTTAGCTGGTGGAAAGAATTTAGTCAGAAACTAATCATGCAACGCCTTCCATGTATGGATCGATTTGGAGGGTAAACTTTCAATCCAAGTAAGAGCCTTTCCGGCCAAAGACCATTTGAACGCTTTTAAAAGCACATATTCTAGCGATACATCATCAACCGCAATAGTGTCACAAAGGTCAGTGAAGTTCTTGATGTGCTCCATGGGGCACTCGGTGGGCTTACCTTCAAATTGCGACCTCTTGATAAGAGTGATGAAGTGTGACTTGATCTCAAAAGCGTGCTCAATAACAGGGAGCACAATAGCAGATTCGGGAACCTTGAATTCAGGATGCATATACTGCTTTGCATTACGTGGAATAGCATTGAGTTGTTGTGGAAGAAGAGTAGCAGTAGCAGTTTGATCATCACGTTCTTTCTGAATACCTTCCATCTGAAGGCGAAGTTCAACCATCTGGCGAGCAAGTTCCTCAGCGTTGGCCATTGCTCGTTGTTCTCTTAGCCTGCGGTAAAGGGTTCTCTCAAGTTCGGAGTCAAAAGGAAACAGGTCGATTTCACTTCGCGAACTAGAGGGCATGCACCTACACACTCAATCACAAGAAAACGAATTAGTAAACACAAAAGGGTATGGGCTATTCCCAAACCCAAAAATAACTAGACAAGAAACTAAACTAACTCCCCAGCAACGGTGCCAATTTGTTGAGAGGGTTTCCCGACAACAAATAAATTTGTAGTCAAGACCCCGCTGAGTACAGGGAGGTCAGGTTCGTCCACGGGAATTAGAAGAATCTATGTCTAGCTACTAACCCTAATAAAAGAAAAGAAAACAAAGCAACACACTCAAACAAGTGCTCGACACCGATCCACAACAGGTCGTAACCGACCAACAACTCAACACAAACGCAGGAGAAAAACAAGGAAGACAGGCGCTCGGCACCGACCTACAAGTGGTCGTAACCGACCTATCCGGGTATGAGAAAATTCCGAGAAACCAAATTAAAGAAGATCTAGAGCAAAGGATTCACCACAACAAGTTTATGCATGCAAACATGAATCAAAATCAACCATAAATAATCCCATGAATGACTTTCGTCATGATAAATCAAGTAAAAATCTTAACTTTCATAAAGATCTAGACTTGCAACCCTACTTGTTTCCTAAAGGTTTAACTTTCGTTTTAACCAAATATAATCAAAATCCACAACTAAATCTTTCGATTCACTCATAAACATGAACATGCTTTGACTTTCATCAAGGAATTGATAGAAAACAAGAGGATAATAGATAGAGATTAAAAGAGATGGTTTATTCAAATATTCATGCTTTAATCATGCACAACTCGTCGGGTTTCACCCCAACCCTAGAAAGTAGACTACTCACAATCCATGAAACAATCAACAATCATAAACGAAAGGGAAGACATGATTCAAATCCAAACAAACTTCAATTCAAAAGAAAACTTACAAACTTAAGCAAACCTCCAAGTCTCTCTAATTGTCCAAGAGCTTGGAATCAAAGTAACTTAGAAAACCAAATTTGCAACTCGTTCCGTTCTCCACAAATAACTCTAAAAAAACGTCTCTCTCCCAAAAAGCCTCCCCCATGAATTAAAACCCTAGAGATCCTTATATAGTAGTAGAAATAAATCTATAAGGAAACTAAAATCTATCTTAAAAAGGCCCATAAATAAAACAATTACTAAACCAAACTTAAGGCGCAAGTAAAAATTCCGCAACACACGGAGTGGGTCGTCACCGACCATGTGTGGGTCGTCACCGACCTCTGGCTGCACTTGATCTCTTCATTTCTTGCTCAAAACTTGCTCCAATGCTTGGCTTTCCTTCATTGTTCCTTCTTTAATCGCTCTTGGCCTTCTAAGACGTCCTTTAGCTCCTTCTTTAAGCACTTAGATCTTGAAATCTTCACTCTTAAATCATCAAACCTTCACATGTATCGACTCTTGCTCTTCTATCAACATCACCACCAAACAACTTCTAACACCACCTCCTAGAAAGCTTGAAAAACCGAGATATCTCCTCCTCAACGCTTCAAAGACCTACAAAACATCAAACAAACTTATGTAGACTCCATATCTTAAGATAATATGAAAACCCACAAAATGACTCAAAGCAACACAATAAACTTAGAAAAGACTCAATCCTAACTAGAAAACTACCCATGAAAACTAACTAAAAAGTGCGACATCAATAAACAACTTCTATAAAGGAGAACATTGAAAACAAAACAACTACTTCAAATTAATAAGAAAATATCGTCTTACAGAATTCTGAAGAAACAAAAAAAAAAACACAACTGAATCGAAACTCGTGATTAACGACCTCGGCTAACTCTCGTTCGACCTCGGCTCAATCTCTCTCTCTGACTCTTCCAAACTCGTCTCCTACTCGAATACTACTTGCTACCCTAAAAAGATAGAAACTCGTCTCCTACTCGAATATAGAAGGGTAATTATACTAATAAAGCTATCTAAATAAATAAGGATATAAGATAAAAACATTCTTAAAAGATAGAAACCTACTCTAAAAAGATAGAAATAAAAACCTAGAAGGATAACAAAACTTAAAATAAAATATAATAACCCTAAAACTCATCAAAAATACCCTACCAACACGGAATAAATTCCCGCACAAGATCGGTAGGTCATCACTAAGATTTCTCGAAAAACCTTGTCGCTAAGCCTCGTTAACGACCCTGCATATCCTCGTTAACGAGCCTATATTTTGACTTCTTCATCACTTCAACTCTAAAAGCTTGGACTTCGACTTCTTCATCTCGTATTCTTTCGTCCTTCACCATAGCATTCCAAATTCAGCTCCAAAAAGCACTGTTTCCTTACTAAAACCTATAAAAAG
Source organism: Fallopia convolvulus (assembly GCA_964016875.1). Classification (NCBI taxonomy): domain Eukaryota; kingdom Viridiplantae; phylum Streptophyta; class Magnoliopsida; order Caryophyllales; family Polygonaceae; genus Fallopia; species Fallopia convolvulus. The sequence continues at coordinate 27,586,083 of OZ024730.1, forward strand.
ACACAAAATGGAGTAGCTTCCCTACTTTTCACAAAATATGCAAAACCATCCAAAAACACACAAAACTAACCCTAAACTTATCAAAACTAGTCCTAACATACTAAGAAAACATACTAAAAACTATACCAAAAACACGAACATCAAAAGGCATATGAAAAGGAGAAGCAACTGAAGGAAAAGGAGAGCCAAGTAAAAACCTAGCTCATTGCCCGACAAAAAGCGTGGAAGGCCAAAGGGCTCAACAAAAAAGGCCCCGAAAAAAGTTACGATCGGGACAAGTACACAGGAAACGAGGGGCAGCAAGATGTGGCTGGATTTCAAATTTGGAGTTCACAATGTTAACAACTTCATGTTTCCTTACATTGATAAGTTGCAGGATATAATGCCATATGGGCATTGCGGTTATCGATCACTCGCCGTGTTGTTTGGACAAGTACGGAGCGAGTACTGCAGAGTTTGGTTGGAGTTGACAGCCGAATTGAGGAGGAACAGAGGCGTATGTGAGCCTATTTGGAAAAAATCTCCTATTGTTGAGATGTTGGATATTATGCCCTATATGGCTAGCCCTTACGCTCGAAGATATGGGATGGAGATGCCCATAGCCGGTTTGATCTTTTCCACACTACATCAGGTTGTAGTTGTTTTGTTGTCGTGGGATGGATGGCACACACGCTTGCCGATGCGGGCAAGAAGGGACAACCGGGACCCTCCAACCAAGATATATGACATAGTGCTTGTGGGAAACAGAGATCACTTCATACATGTGAGTCATATATTATTATCATGAAGTAAATTAGCGCTTATACTTTTTTACTCGGTAATATATTATCTGTTTAATTTGTAGGTCTGGTTGAGCGATGACTCCCCACTTCCTCCTCTGCCGATGGACTGGACAAGAAGCCATCACCCTAGCGTCAACGGATGGGATGAGCCGTTTATACAGAGAATGGCAAAATGGCGCGAGAAGCCGATTAGCCATAATCTCGATCCAAATGTTGTTGTTTGAACTTGATGATATATGTAATTAGTTAGAACCGTATTAGTTTTATTTGTCACATTTGTAATGCATTTTTGGCTTAGTGGTTGCTTGTTATGCTAAATATGGTTTGTGCTAGTATAATTGTTAATGGCTTTGAATAAAATACAATATGAGGTGGCTTATGATAAAATAATTCAACTCAGGGCGTGACGATGTGTCTTAGAGGCCCGGGAATGGAGCACCAACGAGCTTCATAGAAGGGATCACGGTTCCTGACCGGTGAATGAGGACAAATGTCTGGTCGTGATGGCCATCACGGGTCGTGAAATGGAGGTCACAACCCATGAATGGGTCTTTAGGTGGCTTAGGGCTCGTGATCCCTTCTCTAAGGGGCGTAGAGGGATCATATGCCTTGCGCATCATGAAGCGCACGCTTCATTATGCGACATGCACCAAATAGGGTGAACGAAAGCATAACTGGTATAGTGTCACACTTGCGCTTCATGAATCGTACGCTTCATGAAGCGTAAGGTCCCTACCCATACTAGGGTTCGAAACCTGGTCGAACGAACTCTAACAAACACTTGCGCTTCATAAAGCGTATCGCTTTATGAAGCGCAAGGCTTAGATGCCAGAACAGATTGAAACCTGCAGCAACCTGTCTCAGCAACCTTACCAACATCAGTTTTTGATATTCAACTTAATGCAGGATCATAATCAAATTAACTTGGCAGACTGCAGCTGATGAAATAAACTTAGCTTATAAATTCTATTATAGCCCTTTTATGTTTGACATTCTTGGTAAAGTCTGAATTGTAGGAGTTTCTCTTGTGCATTACAGTAATTGCTTTCAGTTTACAATTCCGCATGGAATTAGCAAAACTTACTAGTCATGAGATCAAACAAGTTTGTGCTGATTTTTCTTGCCAAAGTTCAAGTGCAGTTGATAAGATTACTAAGGGAATAATATATCAGCAGATTGAGGCTGCTGGAAACGAAATTACAAATGTTATCCCTCATTCTGAAAGCTAAGAAGCCAAAAATTTTAGATGAAGAAATCCAGTGGAAAAAGCAAGTCACCAAAAGCTTTATATTCATAGTGGAAATAAAAAGTACATAACCAGACAATCAACTAAACTAATCTAGCAAACAAATAAAAAGAAAACAATCTAAATCTAAAAACATGGGATAGACCAACACAAAGTAAAAGAAAACAGACTTTCAACTAGCCTATTGTAAATATAGATAAATACGCCTAAAACATAATCTAGTCTATGATGATTGGATCATTTGGATTGAAATCCTCATCCTCTTCCTCATGCTTAACTAGGCGTAAATTAGTGTATGATGGGACTTCCATCACAGGGTTGCCAACAACGCTTGCTTCGGTATTGAAGAGAACGATTTCTTGCAGTTCCATCTCCTCTTTGAAAATTCTCTCCAGCGTGGTGAAGTAACCGAGTCGGGCAAGGTGTTTCCCTACAGTCTTCAATCCTACTTCCTTGATGTTGATTAGCTCCCGAATGAAGAGACAAATCTCTTGTACATCCGTCAAGTGCTTGCGTAATTCATCTTGAATAGGATATGCCATGGAAGCTTTGATTATGGAGATTTGAGATTGCACTACAAACATAAGAAGGCAACTGGTTTTTATAGATATATGCGGAAGCGTTGATGTTTTTGGCCATAGATTGATATTGGCGGGGAAATTTTGCGCCAAAACCAAGCAAAATCAATGACAAATAAGGAAATCGTAGATCGATTCCGTAAATATAGCATCGTGGTCAACTAAGATTTTTCTACAACCGCTTGCAAAATATTTTCTGGATTCTGTAACAGAGTACTTGTTCATGAAGCGCAACTTAAAACAATACAGACGCAGAGAGTGTAAAGTGCCTTGCGCTTCATGAAGCGTACGCTTCTGAAGCGCAAGTTACAGAAAGAATAAAAGGGGTGGCTTTCTCTTGTCCCCCGTTTTGAACCGTAGACCAATTCCTCAATCGCGTGTACCTGGACAAAGTGTGCCACATTGGCTACCGATATATATCGGAGATAATTTTATTTTCAACTAACGCAGTTTCGAGTATGTTTGGTCTGAACTGACCAATTCACCTATTTTTAGGGTTCGATTAACAAAATTATAACCAGTTCCTAAGAGATTGTTCCGGATCTTGAAATTTCATGTTATAATGGTTATTACCATAATTTATGGTAAGGTTACGATTTATGGTTAGGTGTTAGGGTTTAGGGTAGGGTGAAGGGTTAGGATAGATTGTTTAGGGTTTAGGTTAATGAGTTTATATGATTTCATGTTATATGGTTTAATATTCATAATCAATTAACTATAATACTAATACAATGCCGTATTTAGCATTACAACCATACACTGCGCCAAAAATCCATTACAAATACTACTGCTATTTGACATTTCATGCTATAAGGAAAAAGGTTTAGACATTGTGTTATGTTACTATGACAAGGGTTTAAGGTTAGTTATATGCTTTAGGGATATATTGTATATATGTCAGGGTTAATATGTTAAATGGATGATACTTGTGATATAGGGTCTTTTTTAATGGGTTAGGGTTTATGATTTAGGTTTTAGGGTTTAGGCTTAAGGTTGATGATAAAACTAAACCATATTAAAAACAAAAACTTCACCCAATATAATTAACACTTTAACCCTACACTATGTTCATACCAATCATCTAAACTCATTACCATGAACCCTAAAAATCTAAATAAATCGTAAACCCTAAACCCTAACACTAACACTAACACTAACCCTCTCCAAAACCTAAACCCTCTCCCCAACCCTAATATAGTACTTGTAAGGATGTCGGGTTAGCTTTTTGAAGGTTATTAAACACTAAAACCTAACCCTACTCTAAACCTTAAACCCTAACCCTTCATCCTACCCTAAACCCTAGCCTAAACCCTAAGCGTTAACCATAAAACGTAACCTTACCATAAATTATGGTAATAACCCTTATAAAATGAAATTTCAAGAACCGAAACCGTTTTCATTTTTCCAGTTTATTTTGAGGCTGGTTCGATTATATAAAAGGTTTAATATGATTACTAAGGGTTCACATAATTAAATATACATAAAATCATATGTTATAGCTCTAAAAAATTATGTCAAGTACAATATCTTAGGAACCGGTTATAATTTTTTTTATTCGAACCCTAAAAATAGGTGAACTTGTCGGTTTATTTTAATTCCGGACCAAACCGACTCGAAACTGCGTTAGTTGAAAATAAAATTATCTCCTATATATATTGATAGCCAATGCGGCGCACTTGGTCCAGGTACACATGATTGAGGAATTGGTCTACGGTTCGAAACGAGGGACGAGCGAAAGCCACCCCTTTTATTCCTTTTGTAACTTGCGCTTCATGAAGCGTACGCTTCATGAAGCACAAGGCTTATGAGCCACATCCGATTGAAGAGTTCATCGTTTAAACCTTGCGCTTCATGAAGCGCAATCTATCTTTTCTGAAACCAGAACATATGGAAATCTTCAACCACGACAACATTGTAAGCCTTATAACTAATTCAGCAAAACACAACAACAGATCAATCTTAGTCACCAACAGATACCAAGTCAGTATCCAATTGTTGCTAATCAACAGAAGTCATGAACCAAAATTAGTTGACTGTTGCTACTATTTGACACCAGCAACGCACAAGAGAGGTGTAATCAGCACACCACCAAGCTAACTTAAACTACTATTTGACACTAGCGGCTTGGATTACTAACCTTACCAGAAATTATATCAGTACTTGCAATCTTTACCTGGAAAATTGTACCAAGAAAGAAGAAAATGCAGGTTCTTTTCCAGTAAGGCAGTTCACCAGAAAGATGGAAAGTTCATAAAAAACACATGAAAAAAAACCACTTCCTACAATAGGTGTTTAAAACTTATAATTGTGGCATCCATTTCAGTTTTCAAGCCATTATTTCTTAGGATTACATCAGCTAAGGAATTAAAATAAATGCACAAGTGCACTGATGAATACCTAGATTCAATTACAACCTTGGGAAGTGTTGCCACAATGGACATTTTCAACAAGTACTTGAATTTTCTTAAGAAAGAAAGAACACAATGATCAGCTCAAACTGATATTAATTTCAAAAAGTTTGTCATCACTGTAAAACTTATTATATATTCAAAGAAACAAAGAAATTGTAAATGACGAAGCATACTCTGATTGGTGCATTTCATAGAGAATTATGAGACCATCTAAGCAGTCATTTAGACTTGGTTGAGCACCCACTCTCTGTTGTAGCTGCTTAGTGGAAGGCTGCTGAGGCCCCTTGTAACAAGTTGTCTAACATCTTTAACCATTTTGTCAAGGCACCTAACAACTCCATGGAAGTCTTCCCTGCAGATATCCATATCATTTACATAAAAAAGAACAAAGCCAAATGAGTTTTAACTCACAATGATGACACTAATAGACACTTGGTGCTAGCAAAACTTACATGGTCTTCTTAATGGAAAGCATAAACCAGGCCGTCCTTTATACACCAGAGCTGAAAGAGCAAAACAATATAACTTTTCAGCTGATGTTAAACCATCCTTTCAGGTGTGTTAAGCAAATCAATACACCAGAGCTGAAAGAGCAAAACAATTTGGCAATGGCATGAGTCCAGTTACTCAGGGTAGCAAGCTTTATATTAAGCGAGAGATTTTTTTACATAGCTAATTTAGGAAACTTATAACATGTCGTTCGTGTGGGAATTTTGTGGTTTGTTTGCAAGGATAGACTATAACGATAAGCAAGGCAAAGGCCTTGTAAGAACAACTGAAAATATTGAGAATGGATAATACCCTAATAGGAAGACCAATCTCCTCTGCTAGAGCTCGCATTTTGGCCAAACCCTTCTGGTCGTTTGGACCTCCTCTCCTCGCATATAGGTGCATCCTTGCAGCTTTAAGCTTGGATTCATGTTCAATAAAAACGATGGAAGATCATTACTCTATGTTTCAAGGGAAAAATTCTTCTTGAAAATATTGACTGCATGGAGGGTTCATTTACCTTTTCCTTCAGTGCTTGGATAATTCTGATGAATGTAGAAACAACATCAGTAAAATTGGCAATTCCCTCTCCAATTACAAGGGCTCTTTCCCTACCATTAGGATTCACAGTTGCACACTGTAAATGATCAATTAGAGAACAATTTGTTAGCATAATCAGAATATGAGTGCTTGGAGCTTGAAAATTGAAAAGAGGTCTGGTCTACAAACTCAATGTCACCAAATGTATGGTTTTGCCTATATTATAAAGCGACCATTGTGTATTGGATAAAATTGAAAGGAATGGATCAGAACAACCAACTAATACACCAAAGCATTCTTCCAATACCCAAATATTAACATTAATGCTCCAATAAACTACAAAGACAGCTTCATATATACGAACAACCAACTAATACATCTCCTTCTAATACAAAATTCTATAGTCAAATGCACAAAAGCTAGAATCCCTAAATGGCAAATAACTGATGTCATTGTGCGGCACCTCTAGACCCACTCCCCTCACCGGGATCATATCTAGAATCTCGAAATAGCCTGCTCAAAGGAGGTGGCATTGGCGGACGATCATCCCCTAATATGAGCAACATGTCTTGCAAGTTTGCCCTAGCCGGATGATCAGCGGGCATCGCTACCAAAGCATCGTGCGCATATCCAACGAGTTGTTGTTGTCGCTGCATAATTTATGACACATTTTAGCTAAACCCTAAAATATAAAAATGAGTAATGATGGAATGAACTTATTGAATAAACTTTAACTTACAATGGTAGCATCAACTATAGCTGATGGGTGGGTGTGTGGCTCGCGCGGACGATCTTGACACTCTGACCTCGGATCTATGTACGGATGTGTCACATCACTAAACCAATCACAGTAGGCGAGGTCCGCCTTGTAAGCATACCGAGCCAAAGGGCGCTGCTCAAGGTCAATGAGGTGGTCGTACCCCTGGATCTAGTAGAGCTGATCGTCGGAAAATTCCACCTCATACTTGTGCCAAGACGTGCCACGAACCGCTGTATCCAGCACAATCGGCTCAAGAGGTATGCACTGGACCTAGAAGTACTAACGCAACCACCTATTGGATATGTAAGCCTCTCAAATGGTAAAGTACTCAAGCACGCCTCGAAACCTCGAAACCCGGTAACGCTCTGACTTGAAATCTATGCCTCTCCATGGATGCCACTTAATTTAAAAACAAATACATATGTTAAAAAAGGATCATATCCATTGTTTAGGGTTTTTTCAATCCAAATACTGTTGTACTATATTTTTTACATCCTCAGCGTGAACCATGTCCAATACTTTACGAACCTCCTCCAACCGCTCTGGCTTCTTCGGAGGCGAGCGTGTCTCAACTCTAGCTCCGACATCTGCGTGCGGGTTGACCAAAAGATCAACCCGCGGTATCGGATGCCTGCTAAAAAGCTTCATATACTCGCATATCCAAGCCTATTACATAAATTAAAGTTAGTTTCTTACATAAATATAAAATAAAGTGACATACAGAAATACAACTCAAATAATTTTCTTACCCTTAGAAGGAGAATACATCCAGCAACGCCCTTGCTATCACGTCGTGATGCAATCCCCAGCTCGCGGGACATGAATTTCAAAACCGCATCACCCCAAGAAAATGTACTCGTGCGGTCGGGGTCTAAGAGACAATGAAAGTAATGAATGCTGACATTATTGGTGCTCTTGTTGACAAATAGTGTTGAACTGATGACCCACAACAAGTACGCAACAGGTATAAAATGACTGGCTACCCCTTGTGCAATCATCATAATCACATGTTCCTAAGCTCGTCAGATGGAATGACACGGGAATCATACCTACGAAAGGTCCGCCTATCAATTGAGAACATATGCATGACCCATGTCTAAAACTCCATCTCAGATAACTGCTTGCCGACATGCTCCCCGTCGATCGACAAGCCTAAAATGCGCTCCACATCATGCAAAGTGATCGTAATCTCACCCCTTGGAACATGAAAGTTATTGGTCTCGGGATACCAACGCTCAATAAATGCCGAAATTATGGCGTAGTCTGATCCTTGGTAATCGATCCTCCCACTATCCCTCAATCTGCAACGCCCTACAATCTCCCACCAAGTAATCGGCGCATCAACTCTATGACGCTCAATATCATCCCAATCCAACGGGCGTGAGTATGCCTTCTACAGCTTCCTCCACTTTCACAATTAAGAAAATATATTAGATTAGTTCATTTATGCCCATACAAAGAAAAAATAAAAAATAATTCGTAAATAGGCTCACCAATACGTCGTCAACAACGGGGGCAGGCGGATCAACAACGGCAGGAGGGGCCGGAGCAACTGCAGGCTCGACGCCGGCATGAGGGGTTGGAGCAGCTGGAGGCTCGATGGCGGCAGGAGGGGCCAGAGCGGCTTGAGGAATCCACCTCCATATTGACTCCGCAGTATGCGTGGGGTAGTGTCGAAGGAGGACGGCCAAACGTGGTCCTCCTGGCTGCCACATGGGTACGTCAACAACAAGAGGGACCGGAGCGAGTGGATGGTCGACAATGGGAGGATCTGGGGAAACCGGAGGCTGAACAACAGGAGTCGGGGGAAGTGGAGGCTCAAAAAGTGGAGTCTATTTGATGGGAGGGGACGGGTTTGTGAAACCGAGGCAACCAGAGCGGTCATATCAAAGTCACTTGAAAGATCCTCGAGGGTGCCAATCGGAGCCTCTAAAGCAAAGTGGCTAGGGGAAGGCTCGACCATAGGTGTGATGACAACGTCTGTCGCCAATCTCTCCTCTGCCTGATCGGTCATAACGGCATCCCCCTGAATATCCTTAGCGGTCTCAATTGGAGTAGACGGACCAATGTCATGCTCTGTCTGAATATTTGCACCATCATGCGCTCCCTCGACTCGTTGTAGATCTGATATCAACGTATCAGACCCTAATGTCCTAACCCTCTTTTTTGGAAGAGGGGCCTCAACACGATCAGACTGTAATATACCTCGTGCCTTCGCGTTCCTAGTCCTCTTCTTCTTCGGCACATGAGGTGTAGTCGAGTCGAGAGTACGCAACTCTCGACTCAAATCCTGAAACTCCTTTTACGATTTTCATTATTTTCTTAATATCTGTATTACATTCAATTGCTATGTTTATTAATAACTTTTTATACTTCAGTCTGCAATTACATTTTCTTGCATTTTTTTTTACAATTAACTTCAGTTTTCATATTTACATATCTTTTATAAATAAGTGTCTATTTACATAATTATAGCTTAAATTTCCTAAATAAAGGCCCATAACTACATTACTATAACAAAACCAACTTAATAAACTTCAATCATATATTACAACTAATATAATAACTAATATATGAAATTGTAAAAATTCTAATTTCATATTATAAATACTGAATTAAAGAATACATACCATCATGGTAGCCTCTGTAACACCCCGATTTCCTACGGGGCGCTACTTAGAAATAGACCTTACTAGGTACTATTAAATAGGTTGACAACTACACTTTAGGATCTTGCAACGCGGGCACGACGAGAAAACATAATAAAAACATCCAACCTTTTGTTTAATAAAACGTAGAAAAACATAGTCATGCATGCGTTCCCGAAAACCTAAATATAAATATCCTGAATTTGACGAATCATCACCAACAATAAAATCATTCGATGAAAACAGAAGACAAGTCATAATACCAACTCTAACGTAATAATTAAAAACAACATCCTAGAAATCATAAATAAACTAATGTCAAAACCCATCCCACTATGACACGCGCTTTTTACCGCTCCGCCCCGCCATCTAGCCTCGGTTCTTGCACAGCTCCCTGGTTCATACTTGGAACTGAAAAATATTCCCCGAAGGGTCAGCTTCTAATCTACCAAGCTAGAGAGAATACGGAAATTGCAGAACGTTTTGAAAGCATTTCTAAAGTCAGCATACAAATCCACAATCGCAAACATAACTCTAAAGGCCAATACCTAAGTTAGTTATAATCAGTCACACATAGCCACATACACAATTACAATCACAGCCTCATAATAATGCAAATCCTCCTTTTTCACAATCCGACTTCCAAGGCGCTCATCACCGCGCCGAGTGCAGAGGCAGGCCTTCTCACTCCACTTCACAATCTCCCTTCTAACCCCGGCTAAGCCTCCACTGGAGCACTTGCCAAAAACACACAATTAATAATTTTCGTTTTGAAGGGGCACGGTTTCTCTATCACACGGGTCAAACGTAGCCAAATCTTCCCCAACGCCAGCTACGATGGTCCGTGTCGGAAACGGTACCAACACAAAGAAAACGTTCCAAAATATCTTACCGATAAAATACGCTCAAAACCAATTACGCACACAACAATTCAGGAAGTTAAAAACAATTTAAAAGGTATTCGGGACTAGTTCCCAAAACCCGCCCTAAAATATCGATACGCAATCTAACAAGATAGAGAAGAACCGAGCTAGTCCAAAAACGACTTACCTCGAGATGAAGGATCCTCAAAGAAGACGGAAATTAAGAGTGTGAGCGAAAACGATTCCCTAGAAGAAATATTAACATAACAAGTTGAATTAGGTTCAACCCACACTTACTTTAACGAGAAATATGAACGATTATCCCCTATATTATAAATCCGACTTAACGTGATCCAATCTACCATTTTAAGCGCTAACAATCCCAAAACTCCGCCACCTTATACTAGCACTTATATATATATAATATACTCACTAATCTGCATACCAAAACCATACGTAATCTTATATATATCCACTAATCTACATACTAGATTAACGTAAACTTAACAATCCAAGTAGAACCATCCTATTTTATTAAATAAATTTCAGCCCAATTAAGACCCATCTCCCGTACCTAATATTACCACAAATCAACCCTTTGACTATTCTATGTGGGACCCATCCCTTCCCTTCATCTTCAACTTCTACCTTGCCATTTTACTTTACTTTTAATAACTGTTTGCTATATATATTCAAAGTTCATGGCCCAACATTGTGCTTGATTAGTGGTTTAAGCTGACTAACCCGATCCACATTATAATACTAATCTCTTAATAAAATAACTATAAAAAAACGTTCTTTCATTCTTCCTCCTGGAAACAGCGACCTTAGGAGAGGCCCGCTCCTCAGCGTAGGACGGCGCCCGCGAATCCTCCTTGTTGCTGTAACGGAGGATCCCCGCCGACCCAAGAATTCGCCGGTCTCTCCGACCACTCTTGACCAGCCACCACCCCTATCCCGACTCTACAAAACGTACCGACGAAAGAAAGGAATAGAGGTTCGTTCTTACTTGGTTTTCCGGCGAATATCGTTTAGCGAGCGGTGCGGAAACGATGGATTGAAAATGCTTGATTGGAACAAGGGCTCTAGGGGCGCTACCGGTCGACGAGTACGACGAACAGGACGACGGTTGACGGATGGAGGCGTCGCCGCTGGTTATCGTGTGACCGGAAGATGTGATTGATGATGATCGGAGATGTTTCTAGCGTGAAATCCGAACGAACGTAAGTCGTCGATGCACACCAAGTCAGAAGATGGAAGATATGGCAACTTGATGAATCTCGGATGTGAAAAAAAAACAGAACGTAGGCGGCAATTCTAGGCTTAATCGGCTACTTAAGGGATATTTAAGTGGGTTAAAAATTTAAGGATAGGATAGATATGATTGGGTGTATATTTAGTAATATATCTATAACAATAATTAGTTAGGTTGAAAAGATAAGATTAAAAATATGGGTAGAAGATAGAATTAGTTAGGATAATATATTAATCTAATCGAGATTGACTTAGGCTTAGTCTACGACAAAACAATTTGTTAGCTATTAGGGTTATGTATTCGTTTGAATTTTTACTTATGGTGCAAGGAATCCTACTTGCTTCCCAAACAAGAAACTCATTTTTCCGATCCAAGGGGAAAAATGAATCCGAGTATTACATACTACCCCCTTTAAGAAAGTTTCGTCTCAAAACTTTTATACGAAGGAAAAGATATTCGAGGTTTTCACAAACCTCTCCCCCTTAAGGAGGTTCGTCCTCAAACCAGAATTGATTGATAATGGTAATCATAACCAGTACTAGTCATCCAAAATACGCAACACGTCAAACAAATATTTACACCGTCAAATAGGCAAGTTAAACGAACAACAATCACGAAGTAACCATCGAATCTAAAAACAACACACTAATTATTAACCTTCCCCTCAAACGCCTTTACTAAACCCGGGTAAATTTCTGGGTAACTTTCTCTCATCATGGACTCCGTCTCCCAGGTGGCCTCCTCGACTCCACGTCGAGACCACTGAATCAACAACAGCGGAATCTCCTTGTTCCGCAGCTTCTTCATTCGTCGATCTAAAATCTTCAGCGGTTGTTCCCGGAAAGTGTGATCTGGTTCTACCACTAAGTCCTCATAATTCAGTCGATGACTAGGATCCGGAACGTACTGTCTCAGCTGGGAAACATGGAATACAGGGTGCACTCCTTCCAAGGCAGGCGGCAATGCTAGCCTGTAAGCCACCTCGCCTACTCTCTCCAGAATCTCGAACGGACCGATATATCGGGGACTCAGCTTTCCTTTTACCCCGAATCTCCTCACCCCGCGGTTAGGCGATACTCTCAACCAGACGTGGGCTCTTACCTCAAACTCCAACGGCCTACGCCTCTTGTCTACATAGGACTTCTGGCGACTCTGAGCAGCTAACATTCTCTCTCTGATCAAGGCCACTTTCCCGATCGTCTCCTCAATCATCTGTGTCCTCTCACCTACTACATCTGAGGGATCATCCCAACACAGCGGTGTCCTACACTTCCGACCATATAAAGCCTCATAAGGAGCCATCTGAATCGACGAATGCCAGCTGTTATTATAGGCAAACTCCACCAAAGCCAAGTGATCCGACCACTGACCTCCCCAGTCTACCACGCAGGACCTCAGCATGTCCTCTAGAGTCTGAATCGTCCTCTTTGTCTGACCGTCTGACTGCGGATGATAAGCAGTCGTGAAATGTAATCTCGTCCCCAATGCCTCATGCATCTGCTGCCAATATCTGGAAGTAAAACGCCCATCTCGGTCCGACACAATCGTCTTAGGCACTCCGTGCATTCTAACTATCTCATTAATAAATACCTCCACTAGCTTGCTCACTTGCCACGTCTCCCTGATAGGCAAAAAGCGAGCAATCTTCGTCAGTCTATCCACCACTACCCAAATGGCATCATGGCCTCTACTGAGTCTCAAACCTGTGACGAAATCCATGGAGATGTCCTCCCATTTCCATTCTGGAATATGAAGCGACTAAAGCATTCCTTCGGGTCTCTGATGCTCGATCTTCACTTTCTGGCAGACCTGACATTTAACGACGAATCTCGCCACATCCGGCTTCATGCCATCCCACTAGTAAAACTGTCGCGAATCCTTATACATCTTACTCGCCCCTGGGTGGATTGAGTAAGGTGTAGCATGGGCCTCTTGCAAAATCTTCTGCCTCAACTCTGCATCTCGAGGCACACAAATCCAACCACGTAGACACAAAATACCATCTGCTCTCTCCGCAAAGTCGAGTGCCTCTCCACGGCTCAATCTCTGCCTCAGATCCTGAATCATCGGGCAATATTCCTGCTTCTGTCTTACTTCTTCAAGTAAGGACGGCCGACATTCTAGGGCTCTCAAACTGCCCTGATAATGCTGAATCTGCACCTCAATACCATACCTCATCAGCTCCCTCTGTAACTCTGGCTGAACTGTCAAATGCGCTAACATACGCTCTTGAGGTGTCTTCCTGCTAAGGGCATCAGCAACCACATTCGCTTTCCCTGGGTGGTAAAGGATCTCAAGGTCGTAATCCTTCAGTAACTCAAGCCATCTTCTCTGTCTCATATTCAACTTCCTCTGAGTGAAGATGTACTTGAGGCTTTTATGATCTGTCATCACTTTGCAGGTGCTCCCATACAAGTAATGACGCCAAATCTTCAGACCGTGTACCACAGCTGCCAACTCCAAATCATGAGTAGGATAATTCTGCTCGTTCGGTTTCAACTGTCTGGAGGCATAAGCTCGATTTGTCCCTCTGCATCAGCACACAACTCAAACCCACCTTGGAAGCGTCACTGTAAATCACAAAATCCTCATTCCCCTGAGGAAGAGCAAGTATAGGAGCCGAAGTCAACCTCCCCTTCATCTCGTCAAAACTCCACTAGAAGGCTTCATTCCACTCAAAGCGAGTGGTCTTCTTAAGCAGGTTGGTAAGTGGTTGGGCTATCCGGGAAAACCCTTCCACAAACCTTCTGTAATACCCTGCCAATCCTAGAAAGCTTCGCACCTCCGTCATATTCTTCGGAGGCTCCCATGCCTTTACATCTTCAATCTTTGCCGGATCCACCATAACTCCTTGGGCAGATACTACATGCCCTAAAAAGGTAACTTCAGGCAGCCAGAAATGACACTTGGACAGCTTAGCAAACAACCGATGGTGTCTCAGTACTCCCAACACCAGCCTGAGATGCTCGACGTGCTCCTCCTTACTCTTGGAGTAGATCAGAATGTCATCAATGAACACTACTACAAATCTGTCCAAGTAGTCTATAAACACCCGGTTCATCAGCTCCATAAATACAGCGGGTGAATTCGTTAGTCCGAACGGCATCACTACATTCATAATGCCCATATCTCGTTCGGAAAGCCGTGTTAGGAATATCCTCTTCCCGTATCCTCAGTTGGTGATATCCCGACCTCAAATCCACTTTGAAGAACACAGTAGCCCTCTGCAACTGATCCAACAAATCATCAATACGTGGCAGCGAATACTTGTTCTTGATGGTAACTCGATTCAACTCCCGATAATCGATACACAGACGGAGAGAACCATCCTTCTTCTTCACAAACACAACTGGAGCTCCCCATGGCGACGCACTCGGTCGTACGTAACCCTTTTCCAACAACTCCTCCAATTGTGCCTTCAGCTCCTGCATCTCCATCGGGGCCATGCGATATGGGGCTCTCAAAATCGGCCTCCTACCAGGGTCCAACTCAATCCCAAAGTCTACCTCTCTGAGGAGGTAATCTTGGAAGTTCCTCAGGAAAAACGTCCTCAAACTCGCACACTACTGGTATGTCCTGAATGTGCGGTCCCTCCTTGTCCCCCTGTAGGACATAACACCAATATCCTACACATCCATCATTGAGGAACTTGGCGGCCTTTACCATTCTAATCACCGATCTGGGCCCCTCATGCTCTAACTCTTGACACACATGTCTAGTCCCATGATCTGCGGTCACTGTAACTGTACCCTTGTGTGCATCCAAAACTGCTCTGTAACGTATCATCCATTCCATCCCCAGAATCACGTCATCATCTGACGACAACTGCATTTCTATAAAATCCGCATACCAATCCTTATTTCCTATTCTAATAGGGTACTGTAAAATCTCCTTATTCTCTCTCACTTTACTACCGTCAGGCAGCCCCACAACAAAAGACACCCCCTTAGTGCAAGTCAGTCCTAGTCTAGCCACGCAAGCAGAAGACATAAAAGAATGGGTAGCACCCGTATCAAACGGTATATGAACAGGTCTAGACTAAATCCAAATCGTACATGTAGTAGTCGGTGCGTGTAGGGCATCGACCCTCCTCATCTCAAACACCCGGGGCTGATTGCCCCTGGTATTGCTAACTCTTGCGCCGCGTCCTCTGCCCTGGCTCGGTGTATGCTGAAACTGCTGAGGCTGACGATGAGGCATCTGGTTCACCGTTCCCGGTGAAGATCCTTGTGAAGGTGATCCAACAGTACAGTACTGTTGTAAATGGCCAAGCTTCCCACAACTAAAGCAACTCCTGATTTGTTTTGGACATTGACTCCTCAAATGAGCAGTGCTTCCACAGTTGAAGCACTCTCTTAGCCCTCCAGTGGACTGACTCTGACGGCGCTGGTCTTGACGACCCTGTGATTGAAACCCAGATCGTTGTGGCTGAGAAGAGCCGGGACGACTATTTCTCCTAGGTTCTGCCGGGGCAGACAACTTCTGCCTCTTGCTCCCAATGGTATGCACCTCTAGCTGACTCTGTCGGGTCGTGGCCATAGCATAAGCCAAAGCAGACTGCTGAACGTCTGCCAATGTCGCGAGTCGAAGACCAGACACATAAGCACGTCAATGCGGCTGCAACCTTTTTAGAAAGGTCGCAATCTTCGACTCCTCAGTAGGGGCAGCATTTGGCACCGCTGCCAACTCTTGCTGAAACTTCAGAATAGTCTTAGATACTGTGATATTTTCAGGTCCAACATCCCGAAAAGCAGCCTCCCGAGCCGCCCTCACCACCGGAGGACAATACTGATCTCGAATCCGCCTCTCAAACTCCTCGAAAGTCACCTCATTTCGGTGGTCCCTACACAACTCCCACCAGTCAAAAGCACTCTCTTGTAGCAGACTCTGTACTAAGGACATCTTCCGCTCCTCCGGTGCCTTAATGGAGTCCAACGCAGATTTCACCCTCCTCAACCACTTCTCTACGTCAGAACCCTGAGCTCCTGCAAAGTTCGGCACTCCCGTCTTCCTAAACTCCGCGAACCACTTGTCAAGCTGAGGCTCGCGATATTGTCTCCTTGATTCGACCACATGATCAGCTATCACTGGTCCTCCCGAATCTGGCATTGCTCCTAGATGGGCAGCCAAAACAGAATCTGGTCCTAGTGCCCTCCTCTCAGCTCCTTGTTGCCCTGCAATTGCGTTCAGATTCGGTGCAACTCCCGCACCCATCAAAGTCTACAATAACAGCTGGATCGCAACATTCACCTCTGGGGCCAGTCCTGCGGGTGGAACTCCTCCTCCCACTTGAGCCCCGTTTGCTGGGAGACCTCCTCCAGCGACAAATACATTGTCCTCTTGATGAACAGCAGCAGCCACAACCTGACTCTCAGCGACCTCCTCCCGGTGAGTATTATGCAGTATCTCTGGCTCAGCATCCGCAGGGGCCTCTCCTCTACACCTTCCACGACCCAGACCTCGGCCTCTACCGCGGCCTCTTCCATTGGCTTCAACAGCTCTTGCTCTGGTTGGTGGGGCCATCTATAACAAAAAGTCCCACGGTCAAAACTTAAGCATCCTATTTACTAACGAAATTCTTACTACTCTACGTGAGGTCCTTCGGCTGATGGGGCGGAGTCGCGACGTGTCACCTACCCCCTATATGCAACATGTCTACCTAGTGAAAACATTTTGAAAACACCGGTCGGTTTTGGTTTTAAGTTGGACCTTGGGTACTCTTTGTTGGTCAGATCCATGTGCCCTGTTGTCAACCTGGCTCTGATACCAATTTGTAACACCCCGATTTCCGATGGGGCGCTACTTAGAAATAGACCTTACTAGGTATTATTAAATAGGTTGACAACTACACTTTAGGATCTTGCAACGCGGGCACGACGAGAAAACATAATAAAAACATCCAACCTTTTGTTTAATAAAACTTAGAAAAACATAGTCATGCATGCGTTCCCGAAAACCTAAATATAAATATCCTGAATCTGACGAATCATCACCAACAAAAAAATCATTCGATGAAAACAGAAGACAAGTCATAATACCAACTCTAACGTAATAATTAAAAACAACATCCTAGAAATCATAAATAAACTAATGTCAAAACCCATCCCAGTATGACACACGCTCTTTACCGCTCCGGCCCGCCATCAAGCCTCGGTTCCTGCACGACTCCTTGGTTCATACCTGGAACTGAAAAATATTCCCCGAAGGGTCAGCTACTATTCTACCAAGCTAGAGAGAATGCAGAAATTGCAGAATGTTTTAAAAGCATTTCTAAAGTCAGAAGTCAGCATACAAATCCACAATCGCAAACATAACTCTAAAGGCCAATACCTAAGTTAGTTATAATCAGTCACACATAGCCACATACACATTTACAATCACAGCCTCATAATAATGCAAATCCTCCTTTTTCACAATCCGACTTCCAAGGCGCTCATCACCGCGCCGAGTGCAGAGGCAGGCCCTCTCACTCCACTTCACAATCTCCCTTCTAACCCCCGCTAAGCCTCCACTGGAGCACTTGCCAAAAACACACAATTAATAATTTTTCGTTTTGAAGGGGCACGGTTTCTCTGTCACACGGGTCCAACGTAGCCGACTCTTCCTCAACGCCAGCTACGATGGTCCGTGTCGGAAACGGTACCAACACAGAGAAAACGTTCCAAAATATCTTACCGATAAAATACGCTCAAAACCATTTACGCACACAACAATTCAGGAAGTTAAAAAAAATTTAAAAGGTATTCGGGACTAGTTCCCAAAACCCGCCCTACAATATCAATACGCAATCTAACAGGATAGAGAAGAACCGAGCAAGTCGAAAAACGACTTACCTCGAGACGAAGGATCCTCAAAGAAGACGGAAATTAAGAGTGTGAGCGAAAACGATTCCCTAGAAGAAATATTAACATAACAAGTTGAATTAGGTTCAACCCACACTTACTTTAACGAGAAATATGAACGATTATCCCCTATATTATAAATCCGACTTAACGTGATCCAATCTACCATTTTAAGCGCTAACAATCCCAAAACTCCGCCACCTTATACTAGCACTTATATATATATAATATACTCACTAATCTGCATACCAAAACCATACGTAATCTTATATATATCCACTAATCTACATACTAGATTAACGTAAACTTAACAATCCAAGTAGAACCATCCTATTTTATTAAATAAATTTCAGCCCAATTAAGACCCATCTCCCGTACCTAATATTACCACAAATCAACCCTTTGACTATTCTATGTGGGACCCATCCCTTCCCTTCATCTTCAACTTCTACCTTGCCATTTTACTTTACTTTTAATAACTGTTTGCTATATATATTCAAAGTTCATGGCCCAACATTGTGCTTGATTAGTGGTTTAAGCTGACTAACCCGATCCACATTATAATACTAATCTCTTAATAAAATAACTATAAAAAAACGTTCTTTCATTCTTCCTCCTGGAAACAGCGACCTTAGGAGAGGCCCGCTCCTCAGCGTAGGACGGCGCCCGCGAATCCTCCTTGTTGCTGTAACGGAGGATCCCCGCCGACCCAAGAATTCGCCGGTCTCTCCGACCACTCTTGACCAGCCACCACCCCTATCCCGACTCTACAAAACGTACCGACGAAAGAAAGGAATAGAGGTTCGTTCTTACTTGGTTTTCCGGCGAATATCGTTTAGCGAGCGGTGCGGAAACGATGGATTGAAAATGCTTGATTGGAACAAGGGCTCTAGGGGCGCTACCAGTCGACGAGTACGACGAACAGGACGACGGTTGACGGATGGAGGCGTCGCCGCTGGTTATCGTGTGACCGGAAGATGTGATTGATGATGATCGGAGATGTTTCTAGCGTGAAATCCGAACGAACGTAAGTCGTCGATGCACACCAAGTCAGAAGATGGAAGATATGGCAACTTGATGAATCTCGGATGTGAAAAAAAAACAGAACGTAGGCGGCAATTCTAGGCTTAATCGGCTACTTAAGGGATATTTAAGTGGGTTAAAAATTTAAGGATAGGATAGATATGATTGGGTGTATATTTAGTAATATATCTATAACAATAATTAGTTAGGTTGAAAAGATAAGATTAAAAATATGGGTAGAAGATAGAATTAGTTAGGATAATATATTAATCTAATCGAGATTGACTTAGGCTTAGTCTACGACAAAACAATTTGTTAGCTATTAGGGTTATGTATTCGTTTGAATTTTTACTTATGGTGCAAGGAATCCTACTTGCTTCCCAAACAAGAAACTCATTTTTCCGATCCAAGGGGAAAAATGAATCCGAGTATTACATACTACCCCCTTTAAGAAAGTTTCGTCTCAAAACTTTTATACGAAGGAAAAGATATTCGAGGTTTTCACAAACCTCTCCCCCTTAAGGAGGTTCGTCCTCAAACCAGAATTGATTGATAATGGTAATCATAACCAGTACTAGTCATCCAAAATACGCAACACGTCAAACAAATATTTACACCGTCAAATAGGCAAGTTAAACGAACAACAATCACGAAGTAACCATCGAATCTAAAAACAACACACTAATTATTAACCTTCCCCTCAAACGCCTTTACTAAACCCGGGTAAATTTCTGGGTAACTTTCTCTCATCATGGACTCCGTCTCCCAGGTGGCCTCCTCGACTCCACGTCGAGACCACTGAATCAACAACAGCGGAATCTCCTTGTTCCGCAGCTTCTTCATTCGTCGATCTAAAATCTTCAGCGGTTGTTCCCGGAAAGTGTGATCTGGTTCTACCACTAAGTCCTCATAATTCAGTCGATGACTAGGATCCGGAACGTACTGTCTCAGCTGGGAAACATGGAATACAGGGTGCACTCCTTCCAAGGCAGGCGGCAATGCTAGCCTGTAAGCCACCTCGCCTACTCTCTCCAGAATCTCGAACGGACCGATATATCGGGGACTCAGCTTTCCTTTTACCCCGAATCTCCTCACCCCGCGGTTAGGCGATACTCTCAACCAGACGTGGGCTCTTACCTCAAACTCCAACGGCCTACGCCTCTTGTCTACATAGGACTTCTGGCGACTCTGAGCAGCTAACATTCTCTCTCTGATCAAGGCCACTTTCCCGATCGTCTCCTCAATCATCTGTGTCCTCTCACCTACTACATCTGAGGGATCATCCCAACACAGCGGTGTCCTACACTTCCGACCATATAAAGCCTCATAAGGAGCCATCTGAATCGACGAATGCCAGCTGTTATTATAGGCAAACTCCACCAAAGCCAAGTGATCCGACCACTGACCTCCCCAGTCTACCACGCAGGACCTCAGCATGTCCTCTAGAGTCTGAATCGTCCTCTTTGTCTGACCGTCTGACTGCGGATGATAAGCAGTCGTGAAATGTAATCTCGTCCCCAATGCCTCATGCATCTGCTGCCAATATCTGGAAGTAAAACGCCCATCTCGGTCCGACACAATCGTCTTAGGCACTCCGTGCATTCTAACTATCTCATTAATAAATACCTCCACTAGCTTGCTCACTTGCCACGTCTCCCTGATAGGCAAAAAGCGAGCAATCTTCGTCAGTCTATCCACCACTACCCAAATGGCATCATGGCCTCTACTGAGTCTCAAACCTGTGACGAAATCCATGGAGATGTCCTCCCATTTCCATTCTGGAATATGAAGCGACTAAAGCATTCCTTCGGGTCTCTGATGCTCGATCTTCACTTTCTGGCAGACCTGACATTTAACGACGAATCTCGCCACATCCGGCTTCATGCCATCCCACTAGTAAAACTGTCGCGAATCCTTATACATCTTACTCGCCCCTGGGTGGATTGAGTAAGGTGTAGCATGGGCCTCTTGCAAAATCTTCTGCCTCAACTCTGCATCTCGAGGCACACAAATCCAACCACGTAGACACAAAATACCATCTGCTCTCTCCGCAAAGTCGAGTGCCTCTCCACGGCTCAATCTCTGCCTCAGATCCTGAATCATCGGGCAATATTCCTGCTTCTGTCTTACTTCTTCAAGTAAGGACGGCCGACATTCTAGGGCTCTCAAACTGCCCTGATAATGCTGAATCCGCACCTCAATACCATACCTCATCAGCTCCCTCTGTAACTCTGGCTGAACTGTCAAATGCGCTAACATACGCTCTTGAGGTGTCTTCCTGCTAAGGGCATCAGCAACCACATTCGCTTTCCCTGGGTGGTAAAGGATCTCAAGGTCGTAATCCTTCAGTAACTCAAGCCATCTTCTCTGTCTCATATTCAACTTCCTCTGAGTGAAGATGTACTTGAGGCTTTTATGATCTGTCATCACTTTGCAGGTGCTCCCATACAAGTAATGACGCCAAATCTTCAGACCGTGTACCACAGCTGCCAACTCCAAATCATGAGTAGGATAATTCTGCTCGTTCGGTTTCAACTGTCTGGAGGCATAAGCTCGATTTGTCCCTCTGCATCAGCACACAACTCAAACCCACCTTGGAAGCGTCACTGTAAATCACAAAATCCTCATTCCCCTGAGGAAGAGCAAGTATAAGAGCCGAAGTCAACCTCCCCTTCATCTCGTCAAAACTCCACTAGAAGGCTTCATTCCACTCAAAGCGAGTGGTCTTCTTAAGCAGGTTGGTAAGTGGTTGGGCTATCCGGGAAAACCCTTCCACAAACCTTCTGTAATACCCTGCCAATCCTAGAAAGCTTCGCACCTCCGTCATATTCTTCGGAGGCTCCCATGCCTTTACATCTTCAATCTTTGCCGGATCCACCATAACTCCTTGGGCAGATACTACATGCCCTAAAAAGGTAACTTCAGGCAGCCAGAAATGACACTTGGACAGCTTAGCAAACAACCGATGGTGTCTCAGTACTCCCAACACCAGCCTGAGATGCTCGGCGTGCTCCTCCTTACTCTTGGAGTAGATCAGAATGTCATCAATGAACACTACTACAAATCTGTCCAAGTAGTCTATAAACACCCGGTTCATCAGCTCCATAAATACAGCGGGTGAATTCGTTAGTCCGAACGGCATCACTACATTCATAATGCCCATATCTCGTTCGGAAAGCCGTGTTAGGAATATCCTCTTCCCGTATCCTCAGTTGGTGATATCCCGACCTCAAATCCACTTTGAAGAACACAGTAGCCCTCTGCAACTGATCCAACAAATCATCAATACGTGGCAGCGAATACTTGTTCTTGATGGTAACTCGATTCAACTCCCGATAATCGATACACAGACGGAGAGAACCATCCTTCTTCTTCACAAACACAACTGGAGCTCCCCATGGCGACGCACTCGGTCGTACGTAACCCTTTTCCAACAACTCCTCCAATTGTGCCTTCAGCTCCTGCATCTCCATCGGGGCCATGCGATATGGGGCTCTCAAAATCGGCCTCCTCCCAGGGTCCAACTCAATCCCAAAGTCTACCTCTCTGAGGAGGTAATCTTGGAAGTTCCTCAGGAAAAACGTCCTCAAACTCGCACACTACTGGTATGTCCTGAATGTGCGGTCCCTCCTTGTCCCCCTGTAGGACATAACACCAATATCCTACACATCCATCATTGAGGAACTTGGCGGCCTTTACCATTCTAATCACCGATCTGGGCCCCTCATGCTCTAACTCTTGACACACATGTCTAGTCCCATGATCTGCGGTCACTGTAACTGTACCCTTGTGTGCATCCAAAACTGCTCTGTAACGTATCATCCATTCCATCCCCAGAATCACGTCATCATCTGACGACAACTGCATTTCTATAAAATCCGCATACCAATCCTTATTTCCTATTCTAATAGGGTACTGTAAAATCTCCTTATTCTCTCTCACTTTACTACCGTCAGGCAGCCCCACAACAAAAGACACCCCCTTAGTGCAAGTCAGTCCTAGTCTAGCCACGCAAGCAGAAGACATAAAAGAATGGGTAGCACCCGTATCAAACGGTATATGAACAGGTCTAGACTAAATCCAAATCGTACATGTAGTAGTCGGTGCGTGTAGGGCATCGACCCTCCTCATCTCAAACACCCGGGGCTGATTGCCCCTGGTATTGCTAACTCTTGCGCCGCGTCCTCTGCCCTGGCTCGGTGTATGCTGAAACTGCTGAGGCTGACGATGAGGCATCTGGTTCACCGTTCCCGGTGAAGATCCTTGTGAAGGTGATCCAACAGTACAGTACTGTTGTAAATGGCCAAGCTTCCCACAACTAAAGCAACTCCTGATTTGTTTTGGACATTGACTCCTCAAATGAGCAGTGCTTCCACAGTTGAAGCACTCTCTTAGCCCTCCAGTGGACTGACTCTGACGGCGCTGGTCTTGACGACCCTGTGATTGAAACCCAGATCGTTGTGGCTGAGAAGAGCCGGGACGACTATTTCTCCTAGGTTCTGCCGGGGCAGACAACTTCTGCCTCTTGCTCCCAATGGTATGCACCTCTAGCTGACTCTGTCGGGTCGTGGCCATAGCATAAGCCAAAGCAGACTGCTGAACGTCTGCCAATGTCGCGAGTCGAAGACCAGACACATAAGCACGTCAATGCGGCTGCAACCTTTTTAGAAAGGTCGCAATCTTCGACTCCTCAGTAGGGGCAGCATTTGGCACCGCTGCCAACTCTTGCTGAAACTTCAGAATAGTCTTAGATACTGTGATATTTTCAGGTCCAACATCCCGAAAAGCAGCCTCCCGAGCCGCCCTCACCACCGGAGGACAATACTGATCTCGAATCCGCCTCTCAAACTCCTCGAAAGTCACCTCATTTCGGTGGTCCCTACACAACTCCCACCAGTCAAAAGCACTCTCTTGTAGCAGACTCTGTACTAAGGACATCTTCCGCTCCTCCGGTGCCTTAATGGAGTCCAACGCAGATTTCACCCTCCTCAACCACTTCTCTACGTCAGAACCCTGAGCTCCTGCAAAGTTCGGCACTCCCGTCTTCCTAAACTCCGCGAACCACTTGTCAAGCTGAGGCTCGCGATATTGTCTCCTTGATTCGACCACATGATCAGCTATCACTGGTCCTCCCGAATCTGGCATTGCTCCTAGATGGGCAGCCAAAACAGAATCTGGTCCTAGTGCCCTCCTCTCAGCTCCTTGTTGCCCTGCAATTGCGTTCAGATTCGGTGCAACTCCCGCACCCATCAAAGTCTACAATAACAGCTGGATCGCAACATTCACCTCTGGGGCCAGTCCTGCGGGTGGAACTCCTCCTCCCACTTGAGCCCCGTTTGCTGGGAGACCTCCTCCAGCGACAAATACATTGTCCTCTTGATGAACAGCAGCAGCCACAACCTGACTCTCAGCGACCTCCTCCTGGTGAGTATTATGCAGTATCTCTGGCTCAGCATCCGCAGGGGCCTCTCCTCTACACCTTCCACGACCCAGACCTCGGCCTCTACCGCGGCCTCTTCCATTGGCTTCAACAGCTCTTGCTCTGGTTGGTGGGGCCATCTATAACAAAAAGTCCCACGGTCAAAACTTAAGCATCCTATTTACTAACGAAATTCTTACTACTCTACGTGAGGTCCTTCGGCTGATGGGGCGGAGTCGCGACGTGTCACCTACCCCCTATATGCAACATGTCTACCTAGTGAAAACATTTTGAAAACACCGGTCGGTTTTGGTTTTAAGTTGGACCTTGGGTACTCTTTGTTGGTCAGATCCATGTGCCCTGTTGTCAACCTGGCTCTGATACCAATTTGTAACACCCCGATTTCCGATGGGGCGCTACTTAGAAATAGACCTTACTAGGTATTATTAAATAGGTTGACAACTACACTTTAGGATCTTGCAACGCGGGCACGACGAGAAAACATAATAAAAACATCCAACCTTTTGTTTAATAAAACTTAGAAAAACATAGTCATGCATGCGTTCCCGAAAACCTAAATATAAATATCCTGAATCTGACGAATCATCACCAACAAAAAAATCATTCGATGAAAACAGAAGACAAGTCATAATACCAACTCTAACGTAATAATTAAAAACAACATCCTAGAAATCATAAATAAACTAATGTCAAAACCCATCCCAGTATGACACACGCTCTTTACCGCTCCGGCCCGCCATCAAGCCTCGGTTCCTGCACGACTCCTTGGTTCATACCTGGAACTGAAAAATATTCCCCGAAGGGTCAGCTACTATTCTACCAAGCTAGAGAGAATGCAGAAATTGCAGAATGTTTTAAAAGCATTTCTAAAGTCAGAAGTCAGCATACAAATCCACAATCGCAAACATAACTCTAAAGGCCAATACCTAAGTTAGTTATAATCAGTCACACATAGCCACATACACATTTACAATCACAGCCTCATAATAATGCAAATCCTCCTTTTTCACAATCCGACTTCCAAGGCGCTCATCACCGCGCCGAGTGCAGAGGCAGGCCCTCTCACTCCACTTCACAATCTCCCTTCTAACCCCCGCTAAGCCTCCACTGGAGCACTTGCCAAAAACACACAATTAATAATTTTTCGTTTTGAAGGGGCACGGTTTCTCTGTCACACGGGTCCAACGTAGCCGACTCTTCCTCAACGCCAGCTACGATGGTCCGTGTCGGAAACGGTACCAACACAGAGAAAACGTTCCAAAATATCTTACCGATAAAATACGCTCAAAACCATTTACGCACACAACAATTCAGGAAGTTAAAAAAAATTTAAAAGGTATTCGGGACTAGTTCCCAAAACCCGCCCTACAATATCAATACGCAATCTAACAGGATAGAGAAGAACCGAGCAAGTCGAAAAACGACTTACCTCGAGACGAAGGATCCTCAAAGAAGACGGAAATTAAGAGTGTGAGCGAAAACGATTCCCTAGAAGAAATATTAACATAACAAGTTGAATTAGGTTCAACCCACACTTACTTTAACGAGAAATATGAACGATTATCCCCTATATTATAAATCCGACTTAACGTGATCCAATCTACCATTTTAAGCGCTAACAATCCCAAAACTCCACCACCTTATACTAGCACTTATATATATATATATATATATATATATATATATATAATATACTCACTAATCTGCATACCAAAACCATACGTAATCTTATATATTCACTAATCTACATATTAGATTAACGTAAACTTAACAATCCAAGTAGAACCATCCTGTTTTATTAAATAAATTTCAGCCCAATTAAGACCCATCTCCCGTACCTAATATTACCACAAATCAACCCTTTGACTATTCTATATGGGACCCATCCCTTCCCTTCATCTTCAACTTCTACCCTGCCATTTTACTTTACTTTTAATAACTGTTTGCTTTATATATTCGAAGTTCATGGCCCAACATTGTGCTTGATTAGTGGTTTAAGCTGACTAACCCGATCCACCTTATAATACTAATCTCTTAATAAAATAACTATAAAAAAACGTTCTTTCTTTCTTCCTCCTGGAAATAGCGGCCTCAGGTGAGGCCAACTTCTCAGCGTAGGAAGGTGTCCGCGAATCCTCCTTGTTGCTGTAACGGAGGATCCCCGCCGACCCAGGAATTCGCCGGTCGCTCCGACCACTCTCGACCAGCCACCACCCCTATCCCGACTCTACAAAATGTATCGACGAAAGAAAGGAATAGAGGTTCGTTCTTACTTGGTTTTCCGGCGAATATCGTTTAGCGAGCGGTGCGGAAACGATGGATTGAAAATGCTCAATCGGAACAAGGGCTCTAGGGGCGCTACCGGTCGACGAGTACGAAGAACAGGACGACGGCTGACGGATGGAGGCGTCGCCGCTGGTTATCATGTGACCGGAAGATGTGATTGATGATGACCGGAGATCTTTCTAGCGTGAACTCCGAACGAACGTAAGTCGCCGATGCACACCAAGTCAGAAGATGGAAGATATGACGACTTGATGAATCTCGGATGTGAAAAAAAACAGAACATAGGTGGAAATTCTAGGCTTAATCGGCTACTTAAGGGATATTTAAGTGGGTTAAAAATTTAAGGATAGGATAGATATGATTGGGTGTAGATTGAGTAATATATCTATAACAATAATTAGTTAGTTTGAAAAGATAAGATTAAAATTATGGGTAGAAGTTAGAATTGGTTAGGATAATATATTAATCTAATCGAGATTGACTTAGGCTTAGTCTACGACAAAACAATTTGTTAACTATTAGGGTTATGTATTCGTTTGAATTTTTTACTTATGGTGCAAGGAATCCTACTTGCTTGCCAAACAAGAAACTCATTTTTCCGATCCAAGGGGAAAAACGAATCCGAGTATTACAGCCTCACCCCAACAATCCCTCGTATCATCATGAATCGGAGAACCCCCACCAAAAGTCCTTAAAACATCATCTCCACCAACATCATCATCAACCTTATCACTAGCCATGGCAACCATACTGCCAACTTTACAATAAAAACAAATAAATTACTATAAACAACGTCATATGTAAAAGAAATCACCAGTCAGCTCAAACATACACAATGTACACCGAGCCATTCTTAAGAGCATTTCCCCTAGCAATGAAACTCAAATCACATAATTCATTAAATTTGGTTTGAGAAAGTTCACTAATAATTTTTTTTTTGTATGTTATTCAAAGTGCTTCAACACTTACTTTGAAATATTTGGTCTTATTTACTACTAAACAATATGAAAATTATTTCTTATATACATTACAAGACTGTAAACTATTTCTTTTCCTATTTATATGTAGCTGATTTATAATTTATATGTTTTTTGTACTTATCAACTAATGAAGTTGATAAGACACTTACTATTGATTGATCACTATGCATGTTTATATGTGACTCATGAGACTAATCACTTCATCTACTTCTATTTTAATTTGAGACTTTTTGTTCTTAAAGTGTTGCTTCTCCATGGTTTTGGTTTCTTAAAGCTGAATGCCTCAATGTATTATATCTATGATTGCTAGTCATGATCCAGCAGAAACTGATCCAAATTAGCCAGATTTGTCATTCCAATATAATGCCTATGGGATTTGTTGTTTATCTATGGAATAGCCAAACCCAAAAGAGTAAGGAGAATAAGATCAAACCATAAATCATAATCATTAATTTTTCATTTTCTGATCGGTTCACTATCAGCATGATTTACTTAGTGTTGCTGTGCCCTTACTAAAATTGATCTCTTTGTCTCTAATCAGAATTCTTTTAGCCCAACCCAAGACCTAGCTTGTACCTAGAGCCACTTTCAAGCTTCTCAGTAAGCTTGTAATTGCCCTCTTTCTGCCATGCCTAATATTCACTAACCTAGGTCAATCCATCACCTTCAAGAACTTCATACTTTGCTGGTTCATTCCAGGAAATGTTCTCCTCAAAACCAATGCCAAAACCATACTCATAATTGCAACAGTACAACATAAAAACGTTATCAAATGGCAATAAAAACATGAACACAATTGCACAATTACACCATTAACATTACATTAGAATGAATCAACACACCAACCAAACCTGCAAAATATCAAACAAGTAATGTATTTTCTAAACCAACGCCAAAACGATACACTTTCCTATTGCATCAGATTCTTTTACAACCTAATATATTGTTTTGAGCTCACAATAAATCGATTCATAATGAACATATGAACTATACATACTTCATGAGTTTGTGGAAGCTTGCCAATGTGTGTGTACACGAAAGCTAATACATAAGGCATATACATAAACCTAGAAACTGTTCAGAATGTATAATTGTACTGAACTTTACAACAGGTGTCAAAATTTCCCTCAGAACTAGAATTCATATGTTTACAGTTACACACATATATACAACATCAATACACACACTAGTCATGTACACTAGCATTATTTATCTAACAGCAAAAACACTAGGACTAGGACTAAACATCATTCGTTGAATTTCCATCAGATTATATGGTATGAGGCAGAAGAGGTCCTAGAGATGGAAAACTGAAATATTGTCCTAGAGATGGAAGACAAGGGCTTATCTCAGGACAACAATGTCCTATACATTCTCAATTGAAAGTTGGTAATTTCAGGAAAGCAATTCAGATTTTCAATGAAATGTTGGACAAGGCCTTATCTCCAGCGGTCGTGAAATATATTGTGTTATTCACGAACATGCCACCAAAGGGAGAATGGATCAAGCTTCTATTTATTGAACCTTGTAGAGTATGAAGTAATAAAAATTGTAAACGATATGAGCTTATATGAACTGGTGTTTATGCATATGACAGGTGCATGCAAACAATAAATTTTTTAGTTCCGAGGAGGACAAGGAAGTTTTGCTGCAAGAAATTCGAGATGTAACAGAACATTTTACTGGAGCAGAGCTACAGAATATTTCACCCTGTGTTAGGAATGAAGCTGGCATTCTTATGCTACATAGGGAGAGAGGAGCTTCTAGAAGCATTGAAGAGGGTAAATTGCTCATTTTTTCTTACAGAGAATTATCTATAATTTCCTCTAAATGTTGTACTGATTGTATACCTCTGAAACCTGTCTTCTTATTTATCAATAAAAAGGAAGATTCGAAACTGGGCAAGAAGATGTTGCTGAAATTATTGAAGACTTAAAGTTAAGACTAACATACATGGAAGCAGATGTAGCTGTTCTTGCATGCCATTGTCCAAATCAGTATCGTCCTATTGTTGAGGTGAATGAAGGATTTTTGTTTCCGTTTTTCAGCTTTTCTAAATTTTTATAGTCTTTCAGATAGAGATCATTATTAACTTTTTTTTATGACTTTTAAGTAGGCACGATAAGGGAGGGTGAAGCAGAATACTAGTTTGTGTGCTATGAAAATAGGACTTGATGCATTAGGGGAAGTCTTAGGAGATCAAAGTCTTTGGAACTTCTATCTAATTTCTTGTCATGTACTTACAATGTACTTACAATATTTGTTTCTTAGAAAGTATTGATATTTTCCCTCATGACATTATAAAATGGATATCAATAAGAGATCAAAGTCTTTCGAACTTCTATCTAATTTCTGGAAGTCATTCACTAAGACAGCTATCTTGCATTTGAATTCATGATAATGAGTGTAGAGACATATCAATCAGAACCATTGTATGTTGTTTCTATTGTATAAATTGATTGGTTTCATTTCTTTTATGCAGGTCTCAGCTGACATTGTATTGGTAGAAGCAGATGATATACCAAGTGCCATATCATTTTTTGAACATGGTATTTATTTTCATATAAACAGATCAATCAGAGCTCTAAAACAGTATAATAGATGGCAAGGGATATATATCTTGCACCCAATGTCTAAATAGACTAGATTCAGTCAAGCTCTTCAGCACAACAGATGGCAAGTTTGTTCAAGAAGCGATCACCATGAAAAACGTGTACGATTACATGTTTCATGTGCTCTTAGAGTATGGAAAATTCCTGACATATAGACCAATTGTTCCTTCGGGATCAGTTGAGTTATGCTCAGATATATGGGTATGCACTCAAAAAGAGTTGGAAAGAAGATACAAGGCGGAGACTTTGGTGGAAGGCGGTGTAACGAGTCAGCCTTGCTCTATGTGGAAGCTTGCCAAGGTGTGTATACAAGAAAGCTCATACATTTTCGATTTCAATTAATCATAAGTCCATTCATATAACCTAGATGCCCCAATTCAACCACAATAACCTACATTGAAATCAAAATCCCCAATTTTCCTCAATATACATAAACCTAGAACTTGTTACAGATATGATCTTCACTACCAATTTGCCCCAAATCAAAGCACGACATCCTTCATACATAAACATCAACATGGGTAGTTTTCAACTAATCTGAAATTGTAATTTACTTGGGGAATCAGAGTCTATCCCAAAGTTGCCCTCCACATCAGTTGCTTGCTCATCGTCGTTGCCGTCTTGCTCCGTCACACCACGACCTCTGCCAACACCAGTGATACAACCACCAACGACACACACCATTGACAAATACCTAGCACGCAAATGGTTTTCACTAATTAACACTCTCCGGAATAGCACTCTGGTTTGTCTATCGGGAGAAAGGAGGAAGACGATGGTAACCTAACGCGTTTAAAAGCGACTAATATAACTGATGTGTGACGTTTCGTGAAGCGTTATGTTTCGTGAAGCGTTACGCTTCATGAAGCGTGATTGCATCGGGTATCTCCCCCGAAGGGGGTACCCTTTAGATCTCATGCTTCATGAAGCATAAGGTCTTGTGTGCGCAAGGCGTTTTTTTGATGTGCATATCGATTTTCCGTATTAAAATCATATGAAAGATAAAGCATCATTGTTGGTTATTCACAATGTTATATGCATGAGAACCACATTAATTAAATCTGAAGACAAATCATTGACACATTCAATAAGTAAAATTAAAACAATACTTCAACTATCAAATTGAGATGGATAATAAATTTATAATTCTTAAATTGGTATGTGTCGTTTAAATGATCAAAATTTTTATAGAGTTATGATTTTTAGCATTTTTTTTGTTATACTAAAAATATTTATCGTATTTTATAATGTAATTTAATTGACTCTAATTTAGTATGCTTGATCACATGTTTTGAATTTCAAAAGCCTAAATATTTAAATTATATAACATAGAATACAAACTTTGTCCCATCCTTTGGACGGGATTAAAACTCTAGTAATCTATAAAATTGAAAATTTTGGTCATTTATGACCAACCCCATAATAAATACATAGGGGCAAAATTAAAAAAATATTTAATCCAACAGTTAAGTTTGTATGGAAAAATGACGGTTACTAAAACATATATTTAACCCTATTTATATTATTCATCTTAATAGCCTTACTTAATTACTTGGTGTCATATAAAATTGAAAATTTTGGTAATTTATGACCAACTCCATGATAAATACATAGGGAAAAAATAAAAAAATTAATCCAACAATTAAGTTTGTATGGAAAAGTAACAGTTACAAAAACATATATTTAACCCTATTTATATTATTCATCTTAATAGCCTTAATTAATTACTTGGTGTCATTAATACTTTTGTGTAATTAGTGGGTCTTTTGGTTTTCCAATGCTAACAATTGAAAGAAAGTAACGGCTACCTTCATACGGAGTATTATTTTTCTTGATTATGATAATAATGCTACCATTAAAAAAATTTAGCATTTGACTCCTTTAAAAGCCAAATGTGGGATGGGTCAGGCTTAGAAGTCTATCTCTTTTTCAGTTTTCAAAAGCTCAAGAAGTTAAAAATATAGAGAAGTTCCTTTTCATTTGTTTATTCTCTTTTATACTAACCCAGTTTTATATTTGTTATAGGTTGAGCAGGTTAATCAAGATCGGAGCTATGTGTTTCATCGAGACTATAGGTTTCTCAAAGTGAAACTGCATGCTTCATATATTGAGAGTTGAGCCTATTGTTGAATGGTTTCTTGAACAAATAAATTTATATCAAGACCCCAATGTGTATAGCAGAGTCAGGTTCGTCCACCGGAGATAGCCAGTATCAAGTTTTGTTACTTCTCATGCAAGCAAGAGAGAAAAGTAAGGATTTTTATCAAGGGAAAGTGATTTCTAAAGTTAAGGTATCACCACAACAATAATCATGCATGCTTCCAACGACAACTCACAACTATCATGCAATTTAGATCACAAAAGAGTCGACTTTCGCAAACAATTCAAGTTATTCAATCAACTTTCGCAAATCAAACAACTTTCTATCTATCCTTCAACCTAGGAATATCAACTTTCGCAAATAATCCTATTAGAACTAATCAAACAATCAACCTTACACTTTCGCTTTTGAGTTAATTGCAAGATATATGCCTCAACTTTCGCAAAGGAATTAAGCACAAGATAGATAGATATGATCTTCAAGCATTCAAATCATGAATTCACTTTCATAAAACATAAAGATCATGCCTTTATCACATAAAGGCGCTCACTTTTGTTAACTAGAGCAAGTAAATCAACTATCTTTCGTTCAATTAATAGACTTACTATCTAATTCTTCAACTTCAACTAGGATAGATCCACTTTCGCTTCAAAACCCTAATTTGACTATTCAGATTCAATGTTTTCACTTTCGCTTCAACTATGAATGAGAAATTCCAATCCACTTTCGCTTCAAGGATTAAGAGCAAGAGAATAGATTCATGCAATAAAAAAAATCAAATCATGATTAAGAGAAAGCATGCACCACCATTGTTGGGTTTAACCCCCACCTTAGAGAGGAAAACTACTCACTAAGCATAATAATTGAAAATAAAATTGAATTAAAAAGGAAAAGCTTACAACTTTGAATTCAAAACAAACTTGTTCTCCAAGCAACACCAATCTCTACTCTCTATCCTCTCCTACCAACTTCTCTCACTCTCTCTCTCTCTCTCTCTCTCTCTCTCTCTCTCTCTCTCTCTCTCTCTTCCTCCTCCTCCTCTACCGTGCCCCTCGGGCCCTAGACCGGTGTTGGTTGGCTTCATGAAACAAAGGGTTTAACCTCCTTTTATAGAAGAAAAGGAGTCCTAATTCAACTAGGAAACAAGATAAAACAACCTTCCTAAAATACAAAGATAGAATAAATCATTAAGATCTCGGAATAAAGAGAAGGTCGGCGCTAGGCACGACCCAAATGGGTCGTGCACGACCCCATAGGGTCGGTCCTGAGGCTTGTTCTTCTAAATGGGTCGAGCACGACCTTGTTTAGCACTAAAATCAGCCTTGAGTAAAACTTGCGTAGTGGCTTCGTTACAACTCTGTTTGACTCGATTCTTTTTCCTATGTTCTTGTAACGAATTTATGTATCTCTTTCCAAGCTTGAACTTCATCTTCAATGACTTTATGAACTTCATTCCTTGAGCTTTTCCTTAAGTGCTTCTCTTTGGTTTTGCTCTTTTCTTCAAAAGTGCTCCAAAACAGCTCCAAAAACCTATAAAACACCAACAAAGCTTATGTAGACTCCATATCTTAAGAAAACAGGAAATCCTACACAAACGACTCAAAACAAAACACAATACTAATGAAAAAGACTCAAAGACACAAAAACACACCCTAAAACATGACTAAAAGGGGCGGACATCAATACCAAAACACTCAAAAGACAAAGGGCGTGGAAAATTTTGGTCATCTGGTGCTAATAATATCCGGGAATCAAAGACTCCTAATAACTCACATAATACCAAAACACTCAAAAGATTATACCAAACTCTCTCTTCTTTATGCACTTTTCCTTTCACTCACCCATTTATCTCAACTTAATCTTGCTTCTAAACACTAAGGAAATTTTGGCTCATGCACACTTTCACTATTCAACTCTTTTTCTTTTTTTCCTTCTTTTCCTCCCTTATGATCTTCATTTTTTTTTCTGTGGGAGGTCGATATCGATTTCTTTTTTTTTCTTTCCTTTTCAACTCTATTGGAAGTGCATTCAGGGAACCAAAATCCTTTTACATGACAAACTACAAGATCTCAAATACCCAACCCATATTACCCCACACTTGAACCAAACAACTCACTCAACAAAACCAACTCCAACCAACACTAAGTCCTAATCCCCGGATAGGGTCAAGCTATATTGGCGAATAATTTTGTGGAGCTAAAAATAAATGGTTTCAAGCTCAAATTGGTTTCGAAAAGAGTATAATGCATAAGGTAGGTAAAAAGAGGATAAAAAGTGGCTAAAACAAATAAGTTCTCCATCATATGAGTTCACATGCAATGAACTAATATCTCATAAAGGTCTCCAGTAATAGATAACCATGCAATGACAAGAGATAATATGCATAAGGAGAGTAAATCACACAAGAAAAGAAGAGGGATTTTGATGTTCTCCCTTTAAGGCAAAAAATAACTCACAAGGTAGCAATTTTTGTTGGATTTAAAGTCACTTCTACATAAGATCATATGTGCTCAATTATATCACATGCTAAATATCCACATAAACATAAATTTCAACATGATTCAGGCACACCTCTCCAAACATGCTATGGAATTACATGATCAAGCAAGTTAAAGCATATCATAGGACATCTAA
The DNA here is from genome assembly GCA_964016875.1 of Fallopia convolvulus. NCBI lineage: Eukaryota > Viridiplantae > Streptophyta > Magnoliopsida > Caryophyllales > Polygonaceae > Fallopia > Fallopia convolvulus. The sequence continues at coordinate 27,621,573 of OZ024730.1, forward strand.
GTGGAATATTATAAATCTTAGAAACACAAACAAAGACCCAAATTGACACAAAACTGAGTTTCCTTTTCCCATACCCCATACTTAAACCAAACAGTGTCCTCACTGTTTAAAGAAAACACATAAAAAGAAAGAGGATAAAGAAAAAGATACTCACAAAGACAAACTGAAGCTGTTTTGAAACCATTGATCTCCGAGGAGTTGCTGAATTTTTCTCTTAGATTCTTGAAAGGAGGTCGGTGCCGACCAGCTGAGGTCGGTAACGAGCCCGTCGTTTTGCACACCGATCTTCTGTATTGCTCTTCTTCTTCTTGTAGTACCGATGTCTCTTTATTTGGTGGTGTTTTTATATATGATTTCCTTTGTAAATATGTTTGTTTTTCCCCTTTTCTTGTGTGTTTTGTTCCTTTTTAGCTTAGTTCCCGTATTATTATGAGATTCGGAGACTACGCACGTTTTATGTGTTTTGTAGGTAATTTGGCATGGATCAAGGGTCGTTTTGAAGGAGAGTCGGAACATGGAGCAAGGCCCGAGCTTAAGAGGGAAAGAGAGGAGCAAGCCATGAAGAAGAACAAGAGAAAAGCCAACAAGAAGAGGTGGAACGAGGATATTTGGTTGTGTGTGTTTGTTATTTTGAGGATATTTGGTTTCGGTTTCTAATTTGTGTTTGGGATGTTTGTTTCTTGGTTTGTGGTATGATGAAAGACATGGATGATTGATTTGGTTTTGAATGGATGAGTCTTTGTTTTTGGTTTTAGAAAAAAATTTGCAAAAATCCATAAAAATTTGAAAAATTGTGTTGAAAACAACAAAAAGATTTTGTGTTTTGTAGTTTTTGGACTAGAAATTCCCCTCTTAGATTGCCAAATGAAAGCTAATGATGATGTGAGCATGTAAATTCCTTTGCATATTTTCGGATGGTTTAGCCTCTAAAAAGATGTTGCTTTTGATGTGACCATGATATCTTGCTTGTTTTATTGAACATGTGAGTTCTAGGATGAGTTCTTATGCAACTAAGTATGAGTGACCCTTGTGAGATTGATTTTTGGCCATTTTAGGGATGCTTGTTCATATTTGCATATCCCTCATGTTTCTTGTGTGATTAGCTCATTCATGCTTAGTAAAACTTGCTATTGCGGTGTTTATCTATTTTCCAAGACCGTCATGAGATTTGTCCTATCTTGGTCACATTGATTTTGAACTTTATTCTTCTAGTCACATAAATGTTCCATATCCTACCATGAAGTTAATCCTTTGTTTGTAGCCCCGTTCTAGCCTAAGCCTTTGTTTGAAACTCCTCAAAAATATTATTCCTAGCCTTATATGACTTGACCCTTATGGGATTGGACTTTAGAAGAGAGGTTTGGATTGTATTTGAAGAGTTGAGATTCTCTTGGGTTTAAGGGAAAAGAATGGTGTTATGAATCATGTGGGTAGTGCATCTTTGTTGTGCAAAAAGAAAACAAAAAAAAAGAAAGAAAGAAAGAAAATGTTGGAAATGTAAAGTGGAATGAAGGTAAAGAGCTTAAGTGAAGAAAAAGGGTCCAACCGAGTTACAAGCCACATCGGGCCCGATGTCATAAGAAAGTCGGTCCAATGTAGAAAGTGTGGAAAATCCAACAAAAAGCCTAAGAGCAAAGATGAAGTGGAATGTTAAGTGAAATTTTGGGTTGAAAGGAAAAATGTTAAGTCTTTTGGGCGAGTGTGAAATTGATTGTGGAATTTTGGTGAAGTTGGTGAGAGTTTAGGTTGTTCAATCCCCATTGTAAGCACCACAAGACCAAGTAATTCCCACCTTGAGAAATACCAAAAGCCCCATTACAACCCGGCCGAATGGAACCTCTTTGAGGACCTCCATTGAGCCAAGTTCGAATTCTTTGTGTACTTTGTATTAGGCATCTCTAGGTGGAGGAATTGGTGATATTAGCTTCAATAGTAAAGTCCTTACTTGCATGATTTTTGAGCTTGAGTGCTCATTGCTAAACCCATACACATGATGAGTGATACACATTCACATATCCCTAAAGTGAGGCTTAGTTGCATTGACTCAATTCCTTGGAACAGCTAATCATGTGTGATGATGTAATCTTGCTTGAATATCAATCACTTGTGCTAAAATGTGTTTTCATACGAGGCTTTACTTGAAGATTATGTTTCGGTCTTGCTTACATTGTTATTGCTTGAGGACAAGCAAGTTTAAGTATGGGGTATTTTGATGTCTCTTTATTTGGTGGTGTTTTTATATATGATTTCCTTTGTAAATATGTTTCTTTTTCCCCTTTTCTTGTGTGTTTTGTTCCTTTTTAGCTTAGTTCCCGTATTTCTATGAGATTCGGAGACTACGCGCGATTTATGTGTTTTGTAGGTAATTTGGCATGGATCAAGGGTCGTTTTGAAGGAGAGTCGGAACATGGAGCAAGGCCCGAGCTTAAGAGGGAAAGAGAGGAGCAAGCCATGAAGAAGAACAAGAGAAAAGCCAACAAGAAGAGGTGGAACGAGGTCCGGACCGAGTTGCAACCAACATCGGGCCCGACTTGAGTTTTCTACCTCGGACCGACTTGCACAGTAAGTCGGGCCCGAGGTTGCTCCGTGTCGGTCCGAGTCGGTCGATTGGTGCTTGGGATCCAAGGCACGAAATTGTAAACTTCCACTTTTGCCCCTCATCTATAAAGGCTCTCTTGTCTTCTAATTGAAGGGGGGTTCCCACACTTAGCAAGGGACCAACCCTCAAAAACTCTGAAGAGAATACTTGGAGAGCAAGGAGGAAGGAGAGGAGAAGGAGAAGAGAGAGAATCGGCCATAGAGAGGGAGATTTGATAGGTTTGGTTGATAGATTAGCTTTACTTTGTTTTGATCTTGTGGATTTGGAAACCCTTTGATTGGAGTTTGTGGATTGCTTTTGATTTGTGAATGAAACTTTGCTTTGGTTTGAGATTGATGATGTTGATTGCTTTGCTTTTTGATTTGTTTGTTTTCTTTGTTTGCCATATGGAGTAGATCTCCTTAATCTTGGGTTATGGGGGAAAACTCTAGCTAGGTTTGGGCTAGAAACCCCAATTCCATAGCCTTGAGTGCTTGATCTAGGAACCCACTCTACATAGAGCTACAATTCCTTGCGAAAGTAAGGAATCAAGGCTTGTGATTGGCAAAGTAGCGAAAGTGAATATGTGTCAATCTCAAGACCTTGCTTCGTAGGGGATTTCCCCAATGATCGATGTGTAGAAGTGGTTGGAACGAGGGCGAAAGCACTCGATCCTATTCCGATCATCACTTATTGCTTAAATTGGGGTGGAAAAGCCTTAATCTACTAGAGAAGGAACCCAAAAGCCCAAGATCTACTTTCAATCTTTGAATTTCGACAAACCCAGCTACCTCGGGCCCGACTTGCCCTACGTCGGTCCCGACTTCCTCTTGTCGCCAACATCGGGCCCGACGTGACACTTGTGTCGGTCCCGACTGTTCTCTTCGTTTTCCTTTGTTTTAAGTTCTCCTTTCCAGCTTTCTAGTGTCCAGGCACCTCAATCAAGTAGATTTCCCGAGTGTTCGACACCCACCACGTGCTACAACGGGGTCGGGTTATAAATTGTATCTCTAGACCCTCGCACAACCGAGCGATCAAAAGATTGGCGCCGTTGCCGGGGAAGTCTAAGTGCATTGAGTGCCAATTTGGTGAGTTTTTTGTGTGTGTTTTGGTAGTGATTTGGGTGAGGGAATAGCCCAAACCCCTTGTTTGTTTTTGATTTGTTTTGGTTTGTGTCTTTGTTTCGTAGGTGTATGCTAGCATCCAATTGCTCTCGTAAACAGACATTGTTCGCGTCTATAGTGTCCCTTTCTCTCCGGATCTCCTCTATCTGTAAGCGGAGTTCAGCTATCTGTTGTTGCATCTCCTCAATTGTCATGGCCATGGCTTTTATATACTGAAAGCAAAAAACAAAAACAAAAACGAAATCAAAAAGCAAAACGGGGTCTCGGAGAGGGTCGGTACAGAGGCCTAGAGGGTCGGTACCGGGCCTGGAGTGATCTCGTGAAATAGAAACTAAAAAGAAATAAGCACCTACCTGTTGACAGGGCCGGTACCGACCTGGGTAGGGTCGGTAACGACTCGACAATGTCCTAGAAAATAAACAGAAAAAACACAGAAAATTGGGTTGCCCAGCAGGGTCGGTACCGACCCTAGGGGGTCGTTACCGACTCGGCGGAGTCCCGAAAAATGAAAAAAGAACAAAACTTGGCACTATTGAAATCTCCCCAGCAATGGCGCCAGTTGAATCAATTTAACGGGTTTTAATCAAATATAAAAGGCAATCCTAGGGCTAGGGCTACCACAACAACAATCATACATGCTTCCAACAAGAATTCACAACTATCATGCAATTACGATCACAGAAGAGTCAACTTTCGCAAACAATTCAAGCTATTCAATCGACTTTCGCAAATTAAACAACTTTCTATCTATCATTCAACCTAGGAATATCAACTTTCGCAAATAATCCTATTAGAACTAATCAAACAATCAACCTTACACTTTCGCTTTTGACTTAATTGCAAGATATATGCCTCAACTTTCGCAAAGGAATTAAGCACAAGATAGATAGATATGATCTTCAAGCATTCAAATCATGAATTCACACTCATGAAACATAAAGATCATGCTTTTATCACATAAAGGCGCTAATTGTCGTTAACTAGAGCAAGTAAATCAACTAACTTTCGTTCAATTAATAAACTTACTATCTAATAAACTTGCGTAGTGGCTTCGTTACAACTCCGTTTGACTCGATTCTTTTTCCTATGTTCTTGTAACGAATTTATGTATCTCTTTACAAGCTTGAACTTGATCTTCAATAACTTTATGAACTTCATTCCTTGATCTTTTCCTTAAGTGCTTCTCTTCGGCTTTGCTCTTTTCTTCAAAAGTGCTCCAAAACAGCTCCAAAAACCTATAAAACACCACCAAAGCTTATGTAGACTCCATATCTTAAGAAAATACGAAAACCTACACAAACGACTCAAAACAAAACACAATACTAAAGAAAAAGACTCAAAAACACAAAAACACACCCTAAAGCATGACTAAAAAGTGCGGACATCACCTGTGCACTTTCTTTGATGAAACTATTTGTCTAATAAATTGAAACTATATGTTTTCCCAAACCAAGACTATACTCCGTATTTTTTTGGGAATTGTGTGCCTCCAATTGCTACATGAACACCAAACTATAAGCTTAATAACAAGGTAATAATAGCGATCTTTTATGGTGGTTTGATTATATGTATAGGCTTAACACCAAAGTCTTATGCTATAGTTTATTTTCTAAACGAATTTTGTAATCTTACTAATGTTATTTAAGTATGAACTTTTTATGCAACCTTTTCTTGCACTTGCAAAACTGGTGAATGAATCCTCAACTCTGAAGAGCCACATTTGATCTACAAACCATTGAATGCATAAATAATATCAAGAATCATTGTTTGATTTTCAGTTAAGAGATTTCAGTTTTCAAAAAATAAATTAAATGTTTACAAACTTCTAAAAGATTTAGGAGAATGAGGTTGCTAATCAAAATATTCAAGCACTCTTAATCATTGGTAAATTATGTATCTAACAATATCATCTTTGTACTCACAATGGTTGACAAATCTATATTACTTTATCAAAATTATATAATCAATTGTATTCGATTACATCGACTAATTTAATTAAATTTCAAATAATGAGTCATGACTAAATATAAATTAAATACGAGTTACTAAAACTAAACATTACATGACAAAAGTTTTGGTTTACCTAATAGTACAAGACATAATTAAAAAAATAACTCGTGTGCAGCACGGGTCATCCACCTAGTCTATCTATATAGAAAATTTTGCGCGATTAATGTCTTATTCAAATGGCTTAAAATTTATTATTAACTTTTTTCTATTTCATCTATTTATTTATCTATCTATAAAACTATAAGAGAAGCTTTTTGAGAATGAATGTCCATAATATACACAATTGCAACGTACATCATTTTTTGGTGGTAACTACAAATATTAATAGTAATTTTATTATTGGTGAAATATAACAATTGTATATTTAAATAGAATGAAAATATTGTGAAGATGAGAGATAATAATTACAATGTTAATGCTAAATTATTTGTCATTGCCACATTTATTGATTTTAATTATAAATTTTAATGTTAATATTTTTCGCTGAGAAATTACAGTTAAATTTTTAAATAAAAATATAATGGGAAGATGTGAAATGGTAGCTCTTCCTTACTAATATTCGATGATTCTATAGAAATATCATAAATCCAAATAGATATTTCTATAATCCAAGTTAACAATAATAACAATAATATAATGGGAAGATGTGAAATGGTAGCTCTTCCTTACTAATGCAAGTTTTCAAGGCATAGGACAGCTTCACGACCCCAACACAGTTGAGAAGAAGAAGGAGCTCACATTAGGGATCATTTAGGTGGTTAACTGCCTCCATTAACGCAGTTGTTTTAAAGAACCTCTTCAAAGCTATGTTCCGACTGAAAGCCACATCCAAATTGACAGACCCACCAAGAAGTTTGACAACATTACATGGGCGAGAGATGTTCGATGGGAAAACACCCTCTACCAAACTTCTATGATCCTCCACGGGCCAGAAAAGCTCAATTTTATCCACATTCAAGAACAACCCACGAGAGGGCCCATCAGACCTAATGATGTCAAGCGCCTTGGACACCATAAGGTTATCTCCAACAATGGTGCCATCGTCAAGATATCAAGCTTTAGGGTGAGATTATAAGCATGACTAATGGATTGAACCAAAGGATGTCGAGCTCGGGCGAACAACAAAGGCCCAAAAGATCACCTTGTTGTACCCCCTGACAAGACTAAAGGACAGAGTCTTCATAGTAGAGCCTAGCAGGTTGAGACTTGATATTAACAAAACTCAACCCAATGAGCAATAAACGGACACCACAACCTAGTTTCTTGGAGTAGGACACTCCTATCGATAAGGTTGAAAGAATTCTTGAAATCCACTTAAAGCATAAAAAGCCCAACCTCATTGGCCTTAGACTCAACAAGCCTGTTCACAAAGTGCAGAACTGCCTCACAACCCCCAAGAACACCCATGTCAAACTAAAAATCTTGCAGATAAAGGTTCATAGAAGGACCAAGCACAAACGAAGCAACCTTGGAAACAAGCGTCCTCCATATAGTGCCAACAACATTAGGGTGCAAACCACCACCTGGCTTGACCAAAGGAGTCAAGGGGCACTAGCTATGAACTCCCTTAACTAGCTAGGGCACTAATCCCGAAGGAACAAGTTAACAACCCTGGTGATGGATCCTAACAAATCATCATCCACAGCAGAAGCTGTAATAATTGTGGTTTTTAAGGATATTTTTGAATTTTTCTCGGATATTCTTTTAACCTCTTTGTCCGTTTTAACGCTTAATCCAATATTTTTGTTGGAATTTAATTCCTAGAAAATTTTGGTGATATCCTAAAATCATAAAGAAATGATTTTATGGATCGGTGTGAATTCTAAGATTTTTTAGTGGAAAAAGAATATTTATTGGATAAGCCTTCTTTTTAATTATGTACTGTAAAGGTTAAAAATACGAAACGGAAGCCTTGAAAGTTGAAGGTAGCAAGATAAAATCATGAAAAATTGGTTTTATTGGTCTACATAATTTACGGGACGTTTTGTATTTAGTAAGTTTTTCCATCCGAGGTACATAATTTTACCGCTTTAACGCGAGTCCCGTTCCAAGACGGAAAATCCCGTTATGTCGGCGTTCTTTACTTAAAGGGGAAGTCAAAGTGATAGGAACGGAGGGACTTTTCTTCCTTTTTGATCGGCTCCATCTAGAACAAGAAAAGGGAAAACAGAGGAAGGGAGAGAGCCAATCAGGACAGGACGACAAACTAGGGAGAAAGAATTCGAGCATCTTCACCCCCGTCAATCTTCTCTGCCATCTCCTCACCATCTTCTTCCCCTCTCCCTTTGTATTTTTTTCTGGGTTCTTATTTTGCTTCAAGCAAAACCAGTGAGAGAATCAAGAAGAGCGACGTACTCGGGAGGAAAGAATTGAATTCGTCACCGCCGGCTATCTTCTCTGCCTCACTGCGTGTTGTCCCCGGAGGCCACCCCTCCTGGGCCAGCAACCACCGGGCGCCTCACCGGACCACCATAGTCGAGATAAGGTGAGCTCAGCCAGGCCCAGCCTTGCTGCGTCGACTCGTGCGAGCTCCCTCGCCCTTTCGTGATGTATAGACTTCGGCAAGTCTTTTGGACCGCCGTCGACCACTCCTTTAGCCACTGCTGGACCACCCACCGTGAGGGCCACCACCGGACAACACCTAGCCACCGTTGGGCTCTTGGATCGAGCCATTAACGAACCAAACGAGCCATGGGCTCAAGTAAAAGTAAAGGTTGAACTTAATTAATTAGCGGTTTGGTTGCGGAGCCACCGTAAGGACCTTTCGGTTCCGCTTTTCTAATTAATTTTGAAGCATTTAATCTTGTCGTTGATACGATCTCAAAGGTTCAAACCGGTCAGGAAACGGACGTTCGGATCTTCAGTTATAGCGAATACAAGTAGTAACATCAATTGGCAGGTAAAGGACTTCGGACACTTACTCATGATTCGTTGTTAATCAGTTTGATCCAAGATTTGGTCACCTTTAAGAACCGTTAATAATGAACAAATTTTATTTAGACAATTTTTTAAAAAATGAAACGGTTATTTACTTATAAATTTGCCAAGATGGCTCCTTAAAGCATGATAACTAAGGATTAATTATAAATCGATATACGGAAATCAAGTCGTTTATCGATTAAGAAATTTTAGAATTTGAGTATACAACTAAGAAGTGTATCCGTGAGCTCATGGTTGAGAAATCGTTTTGTTATATTTGGCAAAAAGGTGATAAAGATTACTGTTGGAATCTCTAAGAATGTTGAGCACGCTTTCTAAGGCAAGTGGACGATTCTCTCTTGCGTTATTGTTATTAATGAGGAATTGGATTCCATTTGATCTTCATGTTGGGAATAATTTGTTTGTTGAATAAAGTTTGATAGGTTGTTATTTTGTTAGAAATAACGACCATGCCGTTATTTCAGTTTTTGCGCTAGAACTGAACTTAGGACCGTTGTGTGACCTTGTGCGTTTAGCTGTCTCATGCTGAGACATTGTTGTGATGTAAGATAGTTAGAGATGGGATTTTAGACTCCAAAACATCTCTTTAGTGGTCCTATGCTGAAGAACTGTTGTAAAATAAGTAGACCATGGGTAGGAGTCGAGCCTCCAATGACCTCTTTATAGCAAAGTCTGTATTGGGGGGCGTAGCTTGCTAGCGGATCCCAATATTGGAGTCATGACTCATGTCTCGCTTCACGTTGAAGGAGGACAATGGTGCACTCTAGCTAAGTTCAAAAAGAACTGATGTGGGTCAAGTGGTCACGGATGAAATAGGCCCTCTCACCCTGACGACATCAGTTACAAGGGATTTATCGGCAGCAGTTTAGGGTCGATTAAAAGTTATTAAAATGAATGTGTAATGTGAAAATCATAAAATGAAGAGAGTGCGATAAGCACCTTAATGTAACTGAATGGTTAGTTCTTTTGATAACCATTCTTGCTCCTGATTAAGAATGATTCTAAATCAAACTTTGATTTAGTTAAGTTGTGTAGTCGTTGAAGACGTTTGTCGTTGAAGACGTTTGTGAATGTTGTGTGGTTAGTATAAGTTTCCTTTAATCGATTATGCTTCTTAAAGTAACCACAAGCGGTGGTGTTCTCTCTTTTGAATATGCGATGTCTCCTTCTTATTCTCTATAAGACTGCCAACTGTTGGATTATAATCCGAGCCTAATCGGATTTTGATGCCAATATGTTTAGTCACAACCATAAGAATCAAGTTAGTTTCTCCACTTGCTTAGTCTTTCATTAGACTAACCCGTCCATCTTCTTTTCTTTTGTATGGTCGGCTGGTGTCCATCGTTGTTATACGACACATCAGGCTCTTCTTGAAAGTTGATTCAAGAGGTGGATCCAGAAGTTTGAAGCTTCAGAAGTTGAAGAAAGGTTTCCAATGGCTATACTTAAGTGAAGTTCATGGTTAAGTTGCTGCAAAGCGAAGTGGGAAAGAAGTTAAGGACTTACGGGAAACTTATTAAAGACTTTGTTCAAATAGAAAGTTGTTCTATTTATTTATTCTTTTTAAGTTAAGGTTTGTATAAGACCTTTTACTTGTTTTTCCGTTGTAATAATATTTTACTTAATTTTATTAGGTTTTAAATGGTTTCTTTTACCTTGTTCTAGTATGTTCTGTCAGGTTAAAGCCTTGAGTCACTCTGGTTTAGTTCTAATCAGGGTTACTGGCGGTAATACCTCCAAGGTAAGTAAGGGGGTGTTACAGAAGTAGCCCCTTCCAAAATGTCAACAAAATGTTGAGCCTTAAGCCTATCATGGCCACAAGATGTCCCTTTAGGGAGGTTGTGGATCCTATCAAGCACCACGTCTTTGTTAACCAAGAGAGCATCCTCACCCAACAGAGAAGAAGGCAAAATCGGAGAGGAGGCGTAGTGCTGTTTGGCCTCTAATTCAAGGAGAGTGTCAGGATTAGATGGGGCAACTCCATAAGATGTAAGGACACTAATAGCAGCGGTGAAGTGCCCGTCTCCAAGCTTTCTCTTACATTGAAAAAGGTTAACTTCGGCAGGACTTCTTGATTTCTTCACACCCGAGAGAGAGCCGTCACTTCCAATAAGCGATCAAGCACCAAACCAACCCTTTCCCAAGGATCCCTCCATCTAAGAATGGCGCTAGAAATACAATCAAATTGACATCGCTCCCGTTCACCCGACCACTATTGAACCCTATTAGTAGGCACAAAAGTAGTCAAAATGCAGCAAGGCAAAATAAGGAGTTTCACGCAAGCCGGCACATTACTCGGGCTCACAACGACCTTATCAAGAGCACAAAGGAAACTCTAGCAAAGTCGAGCCTCAGCTTAGGGTCGGGGAATACACTTAACAATTCACAACTTTCTTGAAAAAACACGATTAAGAAGATGGATGTCGAAAGAAGCAAGAGCATCCCCAAGTAAAGACATTTGAGAGGGAACATTAGAAGCACTATCAACGTCACCAAGCACACCATCAGAGACCATCATAACAGGCCTAGGAAGCTTGGAGATACCAAGTATCACAACATCGTCAAAACTAGGTGTATGGATCACCAATCCATCAGCATGCTTACAATTCTTACTAAAAGTACGAGTGCAAAAACACTTACCACAAAGCCAAATGCCAGCATGATGAAGTGCAGAGTCCAAATCAGAGAAAAACCAAAGTCACTTGCAACCCGCGCTTTGTGAGAAGCCACCAAATCCACAATTTTAAAATGATTGGGCCCCCAAGTGGTCAATAAAATACTTCTTGATAAGCCCTCTACCACCTCCACTATTGCAACCATCAGAGCCTTTCAACGGGCACGTAATACGGACAACACCATTACCGACCATGTTAGAACCACCACAAAACACCCAAAACCCACCTCAACAACACAACAGCCGCCGAAAACAACACACCACAACATGGAGAAGAGAAGCAGTACACCACAACAAAAAGAACCCCAACCAGAAGAAGTAACATCATAGCCGCCAACAAGAAGCAACATCACACTCCAGTAAAAGTGAAGACCCAACCTAGCTTAGTAAAACACAACAGAAAACAACAATCACAACGCGCTAGCGAACAACACGCTGACGAACAACACTAGAGAACACAACAACCACATCAGCCACAACACGATCACAACAGGTTGACGAATAGCTTGCTAACAGAAAGCACTGGAGAACCCAACAACCAGCACCACAACAGTCGACGCCTCAACACGCTGATAAACAAACCAAAACAACGAACAACACAAAATGTTATAAACCTTAAACACACAACAACACAACCTGATCGCCCAAACCCTAGCAACACAGAAACAACGAAGGCGCACAACACGATCACCCCAATAAGAACGAACGCCCAAACCACAAATAGACTCCACAACGACAATCGGAAACCACCCCCGATCGCCGATCGCCCTAAGATCGCCTAGAAGAGAGAGGGGCGTTATTATTATATTAATAATAACAATAATATTAGGACATTTTTTATTATTATTATTATTATTATTATTATTATTATTATTATTATTATTATTATTATTATTATTATTATTATTATTATTATTATGAATGCATAATGTTAGGGCATTTATTTTGACAACGAGGGTAACTTTAAATGTTGTAAAGAAGATTCTCAATAAACACTATCATATCTTTCGTTATAAGGTTAAAATGACAATTATTTTAAAAAAAAGGTAATATATAAAATAATAATTTTCTAAAACAAAAAAATAATTTGACAAAACAAAAAGTTCTCAAGAGGATTTGAACTTAAAATCCATAAGTTATTAAAAAGCACAATTATCATTATTTTAATTTTTAATTTTTTCACCTACATAAATTTGTAATAAATATTAAGGTATTTATGTGACCTTTAGGATGCTATGATATTTAGGTGGCCTTGATAATGCTATGACATTTATGTAGTCTTGAGGATAACTTTGTAAGTCGTAGAGTATAGATTAATAATGGAATGCGTAGAAGACCACCATTGATTGAGCTAATTGCATGCATACATGTGTAAAAATGAATCATTGAAAAGCTATTACCTGTTTTGGGCAGGATAATCGTACTAACACGTTACCTGCTGAAAATAGGGAAATCCTAACCAAAAAGCAATCGTAACGCGTTATGAATTATGGGCAAGATGTAGAATCAAATAAAGAATGGAAAACAAATAGTAAGCAAGTTGATATGCGTATATTGCGATTGTAGTTGCAAATAGATCTCTCTAGAGTATCCTAGAATGCTCGAATGGAAGTGAAATGATAAAACAAAGATGAGATTCTACTTCTAGCTTGAGTTCAAAGTGACAGTGCAAATCGTGCCCTTATTTCCGCCTCAGCCTTGTTTTATACTCCTCTCCTCCGTTCTGACCGTTGGTGGAGCGCCTAGCACATCCCGGAGATTTCGCCCTCGTCGTTAATTGCTTAGCCGTGAGTGTTGATCATGAAGTCCGAAATTTCCGCCTTGCTTTGATTGCTCCATCATCTTCTCTTTCCAGCGGTTCAATTGGATCGTCGATGTTGGGCTTCACAACATTCCTTTCGGGCCGAATTTTGGAGGGCCCAACAATACCCCCATCAAAAACCCGGGAAAATTCCCGCCTCCACTTTCCTAGGGTTTTTGATTTAGTGTCTATGAAGTTGTAGCAATTTAGAACACGTCTAATCAACCCCTATTTAAAGCGATTATGATGGCTTTCAAAGACTTCAATTGTGCTTCTCGATGTCCAGGTACGTTCTCCCCTTCTTTTGCTTCTTCGTCTTCAACTTCCTTTCTTTCCCAACTATGGCGTCCTCTAACTCTCCTTCCCTCTACTGCCTTGAATCCACCCTTCCTCCATCTCTGACATCTTCTGGTTTCCTCACCTCCTATCATCGGAGGGATAGTACATCCGAGGACCCCCATATTTTTGCTTTTTCTGCGGGTTTCCCTTCACATGCAGAGGTGTTTCTCCCTCCCCCTGGCGTTTATGCGGATTTCTACGCCAACGATTGGGTGTGCTTGTATGAGTACCCTTTTCGTATTGGCCACCATTTCCCATTTTCTCCTCTAGTTGTCGACTTTTTATTCACCCTCAATGTTTCTCCGGGGCAATTACTTCCTCAAGTTTGGAGACTTCTTCTCTCTGTTGATCAATTATGCTCTTCTCAGGGGCTTCCCTTCAAAGCTGCTGACTTTTTCCTAAATTATCGTCTGTCCAAAGGCGGTCCAGGCCGTTTAACTTTGAAAACCTTTACCAACAAATCTGACTTAGTCTTTAACATATCCAAATCTGATCGGGGCTGGGCTGATAAGTTTTTCTTTGTGAGACTGTCTTCTCTAGGGATCGATACATCTTTCCTGAGAAGTCGTTGGCAATCAACAGGTAGTGTTTCCCTTTTGAACTCGTTGGCTTCTTGTCAAGTCTAACTGCTAAGCGTTTCTTTGTGCAGAGTGCCTTGCTACTCCTCAACCTCACAAAGTGTCATACCAAGTCATCTCCCATATCGAGGCTCTCTCGTTGGAGGAAAGATCCTACCCTGATCTAGTAAAGGCGTGTTTCGCAGAACCCGAAGAAACTGAGATGTCGAGTAAGTCTCTCTCTCTTCCCCTTTATAACTCCTACTTTTCCCCTTTTTTACGCCTTTCTCGTGATGTCAGGTTCGAGGACTACCCGTTCTACCACTGCGTTGACTACCATGGAACGAGTTGAAGCTCGGAAGATGAGGAAGGTTGAATCAGCTTCAATGGCAGATACCGCGTTGACGGTCTCAGATCCTAAGAAGTCTTCCGAGGCTCGAATTTCTTCTCCTAAGAAAAAAGCATGCTCGACCCTTTCTGATCTCCCAAAGACAATGATGTCCCTTGACATGGTTGTTGAAAAGTGTCTGAGTTCCTTGGCGCCTCTTCACGTGGGTTGTTCTATTGGCAAGGAGGACCAATCTTCTTTCTCGGAATTTTTCGGTGAAATTCTGCCGGCACAGTGGCAGGTACGTCTTCTCCAACTACTCTTATTCCATGTCCTAGTCCTTACCTGATTTTTCTCTTTTCTTATGCAGGGCTTGCAACTCTCTCTTTCTTCCTTTGAAGCTTTCAAGGATCTGCCTGATCAATTGGCCCAGAGCAAGATCAGTCTTCAGCTCGAGAAGGATAGGAGCACCATCTTAGGACATGAGAAGACCGCTCTGGATAAGAAGGTTCACGATCTGATAAATAATCTTGAGAGGGTTTCTAAGGAGTCCAAAGAGTGGGAAGAAACGTTTATGGCCTCTTCCGGTAAAGAAGCTGCTTTGGCTAAAGAAATTGAAGACACTGCGGACTACTGGTCCTGCCGAGCTCGAGTGGAAATGATGGAGGAGTTCGCGGCGGGGAGGCATACTTCGCGGCGGGGAGCCAATTGTTTTGGGCAGGATAATCGTACTAACATGTTACCTGCTGAAAATAGGGAAATCCTAACCAAAAAGCAATCGTAACGCATTATGAATTATGGGCAAGATGTAGAATCAAATAAAGAATGGAAAACAAATAGTAAGCAAGTTGATATGTGTATATTGCGATTGTAATTGCAAATAGATCTCTCCAGAGTATCCTAGAATGCTCGAATGGAAGTGAAATGATAAAACAAAGATGAGATTCTGCTTCTAGCTTGAGTTCAAAGTGCTAGTGTAAATCGTTCCCTTATTTCCGCCTCAGCCTTGTTTTATACTCCTCTCCTCCGTTCTGACCGTTGGTGGAGCGCCTAGCACATCCCGGAGATTTTGCCCTCGTCGTTAATTGCTTAGCCGTTAGTGTTGATCATGAAGTCCGAAATTTCCGCCTTGCTTTGATTGCTCCATCATCTTCTCTTTCTAGCGGTTCAATTGGATCGTCGATGCTGGGCTTCACAGCGGTTAAAGACTAAGTCACACAAAGAAAAACTTATCAGCTCAACCCCGATCAGATTTGGATATGTTAAAGACTAAGTCAGATTTGTTGGTAAAGGTTTTCAAAGTTAAACGGCCTGGACCGCCTTTGGACAGACGATAATTTAGGAAAAAGTAGGCAGCTTTGAAGGGAAGCCCCTGAGAAGAGCATAATTGATCAACGGAGAGAAGAACTCTCCAAACTTGAGGAAGTAATTGCCCCGGAGAAACATTGAGGGTGGATAAAAAGTCGACAACTAGAGGAGAAAATGGGAAACGGTGGCCAATACGAAAAGGGTACTCATACAAGCACACCCAATCGTTGGCGTAGAAATCCGCATGAACGCCAGGGGGAGGGAGAAATACCTCTGCATGTGAAGGGAAACCCGCAGAAAAAGCACAAATATGGGTGTCCTCGGAAGTACTATCCCTTCGATGATAGGAGGTGAGGAAACCAGAAGATGTCAGAAAAGGAGGAAGTCTGGATTCAAGGCAGTAGAGGGAAGGAGAGTCAGAGGACGCAATAGTTGGGAAAGAAAGGAAGTTGAAGACGAAGAAGCAAAAGAAGGGGAGAACGTACCTGGACACCGAGAAGCACAATTGAAGTCTTTGAAAGCCATCATAACCGCTTTAAATAGGGGTTGATTAGACGTGTTCTGAATTGCTAAAACTTCCGAGACACTAAATCAAAAACCCTAGGAAAGTGGAGGCGGGGAATTTTCCCGGGTTTTTGATGGGGGTATTGTTGGGCCCTCCAAAATTCGGCCCGAAAGGAATGTTGTGAAGCCCAGCATCGACGATCCAATTGAACCGCTGGAAAGAGAAGATTATGGAGCAATCAAAGCAAGGCGGAAATTTCGGACTTCATGATCAACACTAACGGCTAAGCAATTAACGACGAGGGCGAAATCTCCGGGATGTGCTAGGCACTTCACCAACGGTCAGAACGGAGGAGAGGAGTATAAAACAAGGCTGAGGCGGAAATAAGGGCACGATTTACACTGGCACTTTGAACTCAAGCTAGAAGCAGAATCTCATCTTTGTTTTATCATTTCACTTCCATTCGAGCATTCTAGGATACTCTGAAGAGATCTATTTGCAACTACAATCGCAATATACGCATATCAACTTGCTACTATTTGTTTTCCATTCTTTATTTGATTCTACATTTTGCCCATAATTCATAACGCGTTACGATTGTTTTTTGGTTATGATTTCTCTATTTTCAGCAGGTAACATGTTAGTAAGATTATCCTGCCCAAAACATTACCTATAATTAATTGCACTTGAATTAAGTCAAGTTTGGTGTCCAAAGGTAATCCAGAAGCACAATCCAATGGGGATACTCATACGGAGTATATATACTTTAATTCAAAGTTGATGTATTCTATCAAAAAAGAAATTTATAGGAACTAGATGCTCAACGCGTTTTCTCACAATCTATCATCTATGAAGAAGGGAATCGCCATCATTTTTATCTAGTGACTTTCCACCTTTCTGAATAAATATTATGAAAAAGAGAAATAACCACCTTTTATTTTATACTTGTTGTAATTAACCACCTTTTATATTTTTTTCTATAGTTAACACCTATTATATGTAAATATGTGCATTTAATCACCCATTTTGATGAAAAACGTTATTTTCTTCGATAAGTAAAGTAAATTACGTTTTTGCCCTTCTTTTTTAATTTTATTTATAATAAATAAAAGAATTTAGGAATAAATTGAGCTTGGAACGTCATTATCATTGGATTTCGGCCTACATTTCAACCTTTTGAATCTCGAGTCATCGTCTATCAACTTAGACACGATCGACTACAAGGAACGCTCAAAGTCGTCAAAATCAGATCCAAAACCCATGGTCTTTGCATCAGCGAAGTCGTGGTTCTTCTTCGCCATTGGATGAAGGGAAGGAATTATTATTGAGGAAATTAGGCCAGGGTTGCAAAAATCGGCATATTGGAACTTGAAAGTGTCAATTATATTATAGTATTTCCTTTATTTATTTATTGTAAATAAAATTTCAAAAAAAAAGAAAAAACATAATTTACTTTGCTTAATGGAGAAAATGACTTTTTTCGTTAAAAGGGTAGGTAAATGCACATAATTACAAATAAAGGGTAGTTAATTGTAGAAAAAAATATAAAAGGTTGTTAATTGCAACAAGTGTAAAATAAAAGGTGATTAAATACAATTTGCCCCATAAAAATATTTGCGTTTTTTAATGACAAACAATTTAAGAATATTATAATGGAGATCAGGAGACGGGCGATTTTAACTATGATCTGATGATAATGGATATACTACGTATACTTTTTAATCTTTTATAAAAGGAATACGTGCAAGGTCATTATTGTCCAGTAATGCTGTCGAATCGATAACATGGATCTGTTGGTTTGTAAAAGGTGGGTATAAATATAGGAGTACTCATCGGGTCGCTTTAAAACGTAATGACATCAACACGTAATCTTAATTCGGTTTATTTACATGTGTATATATGCTAGATTCACCGATGCACATGACTAATTAATTATTGAATAATTGTTTAGATTTCCGTGTATAATAAAGATGCCACTCAATATAACTCTTTTTTTTTATATAATTACCTACTAGTTCATTATAAGAAAAACATTAAACTATTTTAAAAGAACGAGGTCAACCACCATATATACAATATGACCAAAACGTCTTATACCCATCTCTGATCTGTCCCCTCCCTTGTTGTTATGCGGTGTTCAATCTCCTTTAGAGCCCGAATCCGAACCCCGTTAAATCCTGCCCCTTCGAATCTCCCCTTTCTAGTGTGAGATTCCAATTCCGGTCTTGTGCCTATGCTAGGACCGCGATTTGCTTGACGTGCGAGTCCAAAGGAAGATATGTTCCTTTCGGCTTTTGCTTGAGCCTCGTTGTGGCCGATGATGTTGGTCGTTTTGTTTCTGAAGAAAGACTTGTTCATAGGTTGTTTCTCCATTTGAACCTATGCATTTGAACTCATCTTTTTTGCAGACTGATTGTTTGAATCATGGTTATTTGAACCCTTTTTGCTTGTCAATTTGAACATTGTGTGGAATTCGGTTCCATTTCAATGGGTTGATTGGAAGCTTTACCTTGATTAAAGTGGAAAATTAAGCCAATTTGTGAAATTTGAACCCTGCATCAATATGGTAGAAAAAGCCTCAAGTATTGGTGTTTTAAGAAAGCGTTACCGAATTTTATCTCACTTAAATTTGTTTGTTGAATTCCGGCTTATGATTTGGATAGGTGCCGTCTCAAATCCATCCACTCGTCCAATCTTCTGTCGCACAGGCCTTCGTCGAATCGACGGTTTGTTCGACCTGCGGGTCGCCGTCCTTTCCCAAGTTCGTGTTGCCGATCTTGAACAGTGAGATTAGAATAAAAAGAAAAAAGAATGTGGAAAATATGTACTTCGGCTGTAAGTTTGATAATTGGGAATAAAATATATAAATTAAAAAGAAATCCTTGCTTTGCAAGGAAGGGTGTTGTCCACGTTCAAATTTCAAAAATAAAAATGTATAAAGTTAAATAATGCAGTTTTAATAATAATCCTTTTTAAATAATTTAAGGCCTTGTTAGACAAGGTTTTTGTGATTTTACTTGTCTCTACTTGCATTACAAGTAAAACTCTTATATTTTACTTGCGAGGCAAGTTCGATTTTTTTCTTGCAAGATAGCTCGAGGTATATTTATGTACTTTTTTCTGAGGAGTTGGAACTGTGTTTGGCATTGGACTGAATTGTATTAGGCCAGTTCGCTTGGTGCTCTAAGGCTTATGAAGATCCTTCATCTCGGTGGAGGGAACGTCAGATGTCCATTTCGCACGCCCAAAAGGGGTTGATCTGCTGTCTGCGGCGCTTTAGTGCTTTACTCACCCTGATATCAAACTCTTCTTAGCTTTTATTTTCGGAGATTTGTACCTCTTATAGCTTTTCCTGCTTGCTTTGATTTTCTTAGCCTTTTTCGGCTGCCATTTTCTAACGGTCTCTCGGTTTACCAAGTCTGTTTGGTATCTGAATTCTTACCTTATAAAAAAACAAGGCCAGCCTAAATCATCACAACGGATGATCTTTAAAAAATGCAACAACAGAGGTTAACTTAAAGAGAAATCCCTAGAATTACTAAAACTAGGAACTTAAAGAGAAAAAAAAGCAAAATTAGAAACTAAAAGCGGTTGATGGCAATGACTGATATCGACATGTCTTCTTGCAAGAAAATCAACTGCAACATTGCATTCCTTGAAGAAATGAAAAAAAAACCACCTTCTGAAACCCACCAACCAAATTTCTAATCTCTTGAACAAAAAAGTTTATTTCCCACAGAGTATTCCAAGTGTTCCTTAAAGAATTAATGAGCCTTAAATTATCTCATTCAATTATTAAATGAGTAGTTTTAAGTGAAAGGGCCTTTTTAATTTCTTCAATCATTGCAACAGTCTCAACCTGAAGAACTAACATAAAATTTATTTTCCTTCGATCAATACTAGGTATATTGCTATTATTATTTCTAATAATAAAACTTATAAAAGTATCTTAGAAGCATCAAAGTTTAACTTGTATCAATTATCCGGCGGTTTTTTCCAAACCGCATTTTGTTTTCTTTTACGAGTGTTAGTCCCTTTAGAGAATTTTGTAAGATTAGCTGAAACCCACAAAGAATGTTCTCTAAAGGCCAGCTCACTAGGACTCAAGTTTGATCCAACTGTTGAATGATTAAAAATAATAGAGTTTCTATGATTCCGAATATACCACCAAAGGAAACATAAATATCTGTATTTGTATTTAATTTTATTGTAGACATTAAATCCGACATAAAACAGTCCGTCATAGAAGTAACTTTAATATTATCTTTAATTTTTAATTCCAAACTTGCCATCATTTTAATAGTAAAAGGACAGAGGAAAAAAATATGATGCAGAGAGTCATTAAAAGAATCACAAAGTGAACAAGTTGCCGGGACAAAATTATAGAATCTATTAAGTCTTTTCGTTGTCGGCAAAACAATCTGAATAGGCTTTCCATAAAAAAATTTGAATTTTAGGAGGAATATGTAATTTCCAAATCCAAGAAAAACCTGTTCTTGGTAATTGTCTTAAAGACGTAATTAATTCAGAGGCTGATTTAACCGTAAAAAAACCATCAGGAGAAGGGCTCTAAATAATTATATCCTGTATTTTAGAGAGAGAGAGAGATAAACAAAGATGAGATATTGCTTACGACCTATACTGGCAATAGTTTGGATAAAGCTTGAACATTCCAAAATCTATTAGGAAGAATGAAATAAGAAACCTTTAAATTAATATCTATATTATCAAAATATTCCATTAAACTTGAATTTCCCATCCAAATGTCTAACCAAAAGAGAATGTTATTCCCATTTTCAACTAACCATTTAACTTCTTGTGAAAAAGTATTCCTTATATGTAGTAATCTTCCAAACTGCCATGATGTCGATTTTGGTTTATAATAAAAAAATATGTTGTGAATGTAAATATTTTTCATTAAATATTTTGACCCAAATGTTAGACGAACAATTAAGGATTTTCCACAATAATTTCATTTGAAGAGCTACATTATTATTATAAGCAGCCCGTAAACCTACACCTCCATTTTCTTTCAGAGAGCAAATTTTCTCCCAACTAATAATAGGATGATGATGCGGTATAAATTTATTCCAAAAGAACATTTTATTAACTTTGTCTATATAATCACATATACCTTTAGGAAGAAAAAAGCTTTGCATTAAGTAACTAATTTGACCTAAAAGATTAGACTGAATTAAAAATATCCTACATGCATGAGAAATACAATTTGCTTTTCATTGGGATAATTAATGTTTTGTTTTATTTATTAAATCAGAAAACATTGAATTCTGTACTCGTGCTTTTAAATTTGAGATTCCTAAATATTTTTTCATTGAAGTAGTAATCTGAATATTTAAAATACTATATTTGATGAGGTTTGGAAGGAACTTTAATTATAATTGATTGACAACTACTAAATTCTACTAAAATTTTGTAAAAAGTTTTTATATAGTTTATATTATCATAATTTGCATTTGCAAAGATAATGGTTTCATCCGCAAAACTTATGAATGGAATACGAGTTCCATTTTTTACTAACTGGATTCCCACTTTGGGATAAGTCAAAGATGACTCAAATTGTAGCGTACGAGCAAAATATTTCATTGCTAGAACAAAAATTAAAGGAGACATTGGGTCACCCTATCTAATCCCACATTGAGGAGCAAATTCCAGACCAGGTTCATTATTGACTAGAACAGAAGAAGTTGAAGTAGTAATGCATGTCATAATTATATGAACCCAATGAGAGCTAAATCCAAATTTCAATTTCGCGAATAAAATTTCAATCTATTTTGTCATAAGCTTTTTCCATATCAAATTTAATAGCCATCCATCCCTTCACACCTTTTTTTTCTTATGAGAAGAATGAAAAATCTCATGGTCTATAAGTATATTATCTTGAATGAGACGACCTTGAACAAAAGCTCCTTGCAAGGGATGAATTAATAAAGGTAGGATATAAGACATTCTAGATGCAATAATTTTAGTAATAATTTTATAAATCATATTGCAAAGACTAATAGGTCTAAAATGAATAATAGATGTCCGATTATTAATTTTAAGGATTAATGTGATGAATGATTTGTTAATTGCTTGAAGCATATAACTTGAGTGAAAGAAAGAATTAACAACTAAATTGAGGAGCCAACATTATGCCAATAATGTTGGAAAAACTCAGTTGTAAAGCCATCCGATCCTAGGGACTTATCTGGTGCCAAATCACCAACAACTTTCTTCATTTCACTATGCATTGGAGATTTACTTAGCAAATAATTACCCCCCTGTGTAGTTATCAAAATCGAGATTCTAGGTTGGATCATTGAGGGTCTTTTGGATCAGATCGTAAGATCGGATCGCTGAATCGTAATATCCTACATTATAACTAAAAGTATGCAAGAATAACCTAATTTGTTGTATAAAAAAAAATTATATGAAGTAAGAAAATGATAAACATCATTAATTTGATCATTAAAAATGTTGTAGGATGGACTAGTCGACTATTTTAATGGAAATAAGACGTTAACCCTGAAATTATTAATAATATGTAGTCATAATTATCATTTTATAAGAGCGTAAGAATCGTTTATAGGAACGTTAGAATCGTGTAAAATTGGGATTGGATTGGGATTGTATTCCTTAATCATTTAAGATCCTACTCCAATAATATCCTACTTAGGGTCGTGGATCGTTTCCCGTGTTATGGATCGTAGGATCGTTAGATTCGTATAATCAGATCGGAATTCTGATAACCTTGACTATAATATCTAGATCATTTGATTGAATAGAGCAAGATGAATTTAATAAAAACCTATCTTTCATTTTTGGAAAAATGGCTTGGGAAATCGTTTCATGATCATAAACTACATTACCTTGAGAAGTTGTAAAATTAACAATTCTTTGTTTAAAAGACCGCAAAAATGGACTGAAAATATTTAGTATTTTTATCAATATTTTGAAGCAATTAAATTTTAGCCCGTTGTTTACAAATATAATTTGAAATTGAAGAAGAACATTATATTTATTTAAATGTCTTTGGAGTTTAGTGATTATAGAAATATTGTTCGGATTATGTAATAACTTATCTTGTAAATCATGCAATTATGCTAATGAAATTTTTAATTGTTTATAATTATTATTGACATGATGTTTAGCCCAAACCTTCGCATATTTTTTTAGTAGATTCATTTTAGAAGATACTTTAAACATGTAGGAACCAATTAAATTATATTTCCAAACTTTAGAAACTAGACCTTCAAATGCTGGTTTAGACATCCATACATTTTCAAACCGCACGGGTACTTTTTAAATGATTGAAAACCAAACAAATTAAAATATATTAAGCAATGGTCTGAAGTTGTGAAGGGATGATGATGAGTTTTGACAGAAGGGAACTGTTCAATTATAGAATAATGAACTAACACTCTATCTAATTTTTTGAAAGTATTATCAGAAGATGAAGAACTCTTTCTCTAAGTATTTGGAAAACTTGAAGTAGGCGCATATAGTAATTCTAGTCTTATTTTAATGTTAATTAATCTCATAAATCTAGATTTTGAAGGCACAACACCTCCAAATTTATCACGATTATAATTATTTTCATTTAAATCTCCAATAATTATAAACGGAATAAGTGAACTTAACAAAATATTTTTGTAAAAAAGACCAATAAACTTGTTTTTCAACTTCGCGGGACGGTGCATACACAAAAGCTATAAGAAACTTCGTATTTCTAAATTCATATTGTATAATTATAAGATTCGTTGAGTTGTAATATTCAGTGCAACTTTGTGAAAAAGAGTTTTGAGTCATTAAAATCCACAAACCACCTCGACAACCTATGCTAGGACTAAAGATAATTTTTTGGAATTCACATTTTTGCCAAGAATTAATATAAGGTTCTTGATCCTTTTTATTTTTTTTGATAAACAAAGGATATGCAACTTATTTCTTTTTCTAATAAACCCAATTTCTTCCTAGAAATTGGATCTACGAACACCTCTAACGTCCCAATAAACTATACTCATAATAAACCTTTTCTGTATAGAACATTTTAATTTATGACATGAATAAAATTTGAATTAATTGTTTTTAAATATATCATAAAACTAGAGTTATAATAAGGAACAAGAAGCTTAATGAAAATTAAAAACGAAAAAGAACATGACTTATGATTTTGACATCCCAAAAAAGAGCTTTCCTTAAATTTGAAACATAAATATCTTTTACAAATACAAAGTAGAACATACAAATCTTATACAACACTTTTAAGTACGCAATACCCAAAAAATCCTACAATTGAGAAATAGCACATAATGTCCCAATAATTGAAAATAAGCTTCATCAAAGGATAATATTAACCTGCACATATATCAACAAATAACAAAGAAGTCTAAATTTGTGATCAGAAGGAGATTCGAAGCATTGAAGGATCAAAGAGAATAAGAGAATATTATTAAATGAAGTTTCAAAGAGCAGATATCAATAGCAGAAAGAAGAGATATATTTAGTGTGCAATTTAAGATATGGAAGTAATAAATGCATACATAAGTAAATAATAAAAAGTAAGTTTTCATGATGAGCTTATCTAATGCACCTAGCTTAGGCAAGAGAGGAGAGCTAGCCCCAAGCACTGCCACTATAAGATAAGGAGCATACCTTGAATTATTTATAATTATATAAGAACTTGGATTATAACATTTATTTGATATCAAATTTGTAATAACCTGCAGAAAGAGGGACATGCAAGTCAAACTTCTATAAACAATTCCTCAAGATTTGGAAAAGAAACCCTAAAAGAAATTGAATAATCCTTAAATCATGAAGAGAGCAAACTGGATAAAAATGGAACTTGAATGTGTTGAACCATTTAAGCATTTTATAACAAAAAAAATAAGAATAGGATGTATAAAGCTTAACCAAGCTGAAGGATGACTTAATAATAAAATATACTTTGAGCAAAGAGGATAGAAGAAAATAACAATAATGTTGAGAACCTGTACAAGATAACAGAAACTTGATTTTGTATTTGATTAAAACTCAGTTGGAAAGAGAATGCAGACTTCAAACCACAAAAAGAATACAAAATCTAGAATGGGTTTAAGATAATACATTTAAAAACAATGATCTCACAAAAATAAAAGTGAAAGAGTATTACCATGTGAAGATTCATTTGAAGGCACCAAACTTTCAGAACAAAATTATGGACCAAAAATGTTCATAATTAAGTTTTGGATCCTTGTAAGGCCATGGAAGTATCAAATTTTCAACTTGTCTACCAACCCAGAAGACGGCAAACAAAGAAAAATGTGATCGAAACCATGGAGCCAAAAAAGGAACAAATGCTTACATGTTGAAATATCATCTATCAGAACCTTGAAATTGCCATTATAGATGCTTAGAGGTTCATCATTTCCAATTGCATAAATCCAAAAGTTAAGGTAAGACAACAACTCAACTTCGGAGAAAGTAGGAAAGCAGGACATCCAAAGGAGCCATTGTACAAAACTACAACTAAGGATGATCAATTTAAGAGCATTCCAAGAGCCAAACATTAATTGTAGCCTTAAAGAATGAGGTAGCATAAATTAAACAAATGCCTAGCTTGCACCACCAAGTACAATCAAAGCAGGAATAAGCCACAAAACATCCCTGAGATCAGCCAAGAAATTATTGTAACAAGTTTCAAGATTTAGGTACAGGCTCATCCCGATCCAGTGAATGCACAAAAACTCAACCATATATATTAGACCGAAGTCCCATATACTAAGGAGTTCTTGATACATACCAAGATACAAGATAAGAAGTTTGGAGGAAAGGGTTAGAAAGAAATTACCTGCAAGATGAGGCCACCAAAGCCTAAGCAACACAACCAGAACACAACCAAAGCAACACCCAAAGGAGCCAACACCAGCAAAAGACCAAAGAAAAACACAAGGGAACCACCAAAAACAAAAAGAAAAAATAACAAGAGCAAGGAATAAGATCAACAGATAAGAGCAATCAAAGAAGCAGTCAACACATTTAATCTGCATATACTTGATATGCTCACTACAACAGTCATAAAGCTCAACCAAGAAGGTAGGAACACCAAAACGAAGAACGAAGATAACACAACCAAGGAAAAAGATTAACCAGAGATACAATCCAAGAAGACGAGAGAAACCAACAAGCAAGAGACAAGACAACATAAAAAGAAGAAAGAAGAGAAAGAAAAGAGAAGAAAAAAAAGGACAACATAATAAGAAGAAAAGAACAAAGAAGAACAAGCACATAAGAAGATAAAAAAACAAAACACCACATAAAAAGAGTAAAGAAAAACCAAAGAATGAAACACATTACCTGAATTGCAGAAGGCGAAGAGAGCCAAACCAGATCGACCCAGCAACAAAAAAGCAAGACCACTTGAAGAATCAAGCAAGAATCAACAAACCAGAGGTTCAAAAGAACAAGAATGTCCCCATAAACCCCTAAGATACCGACCAAAGACATCAAATCCAACCTCCGAAGCAAGCGAGACGACGAATACACAAAAGGACACGTGAAATAAAGTATCAAAAAGCTAGAGGGATCCCGATCAAAATCTGACAAAGAGGGACGAGGAAATAACCTAGAGCCAACACAGGAATGACGGAGAGCCGAAAGAGGATCCAAACTAGGGGTAGGATTCCAGAACCAAATTGGGATATAAGTTTCAAGATCTAAGTGTTGATAGGCATAATTCAAGCATCGAAGAGAAGACTGCGGAAACGGCACACCACAATCGAGCAAGAGAATCATACCTAGAAGGTCGGAAAAACAAAGGTGAATGTAGATGCCTGACTCGAAACCATCAAGCCACAACCACACCAACGAAAAAAGGATGGATTTACAAGGGGGAAGGCATCGAAAGGAGGAAGACGAAATGTCTTTAGGCAAGAAACTCTACCTAGGAGAGAGAAGAGAACTTTTCGAGCTACTAGCCTATAATTTTATGAAATGGGATAATAATTCTCAATATAACTCTTGTTGAATATTTAAAATTGTTAATTTTAACCATGCGCCATTACGCCTAGCTAGTGGTGTGTCCGGTCCTGGAACCGGGATCGGAATTGAGAATCCTCCGGTTCCTCGGTTTTGGTTCAGTTTCGGTTTTTTCTGTTATGGCCAATTTCTGGTCTAGTTCGGTTCGGTTCCGAGCAAATTTGAAAAAAGAGTCGTTTGAATTGAAAAACCATGATTGTGATTTTTCGACGACCGCAATTATGTTAACGCAATCGCGGGTAGTTCATCCGCGGTCGCGGTTGGTGGTTTTAACGGTTATTTTTTCTGATTCCACCCGTTTTGGGAAGAGAAGAGTTGGGAGAAGAAGAGCTTAAATTAAACTTGATATTAAGTTGCCTACATATCCTCTTGGAGTAATAGAGGAATCAAAGTCCACGTAGTTCTCTTACCTTCAATATGGAGCCCCTCTTGGCTCCTTACCTAAGGTGGATGTGGATGTCGTGCTTTTTCTTTAAATGATGAGTCATGGTGCCATAACCTCCACCCGAAAACCATTTGTATCTCGTGGGACAATAGTTGCACTTGACCTCACAATGGCGTCGTTCATCCAATACATTGTCTGTGGTGAAGTGATTTGTGAAAATTTCGAATTTCAACCCTCGACCTTGGTTTTCCATGTTTGAAAAAGAATATGATCCAAACGAAGTTTTAGAGAGAGATAAGAGAGTATGAGATTTGTGTAAATGAAATTGAAGGTGAGATATGATATTTATATGAATAAATGGATAAGAATTAGGATTGAAATAGCCGTTGAAAGCAATATGGCCGTTAGGAATGTTGCCGTTGGAAAGGAACAACGATCGCGGGTAGCTCATCTATGGTCGTGGTTCGTGGTTCTAACGACTATTTTTTGCTAATTCCACTCGGTTTAGGAAGAGAAGAGTTGGGAGAAGAAGGTCTAGAACTTGATATTAAGTTGCCTACGTATCCTCTCGGGGTCATAAAGGAATCAAAGACCATGTAGTTCTCTTACCTTTGATATGAAACCCTGTTGTTGCTACATAAGACGAACCGGCGGAAGAAGCTTGGCTTGTGTCGTCCTCTAGTACATCATCCAATGAATTTGTATAGTTCATTTATTGTGATCTAAGTTCCACCCTCTTCCAATCATCGACACAAAATTGAGCTTGCAATGCATTGGGTGCCAATCCCGATCTCCTATCGTCTAAGATGTGCCACCTTGGCTAAACTTTTGCTCCAGCGCTACCGTTGAAGCGGGAACGACTAGTACTTGAGCGGTGATCCTTGCTAGTGTTGGATTAGTCCTCTTGTGTTGCCTTCACCAATCTAAAATATCAAAATCATCTACAAACTCAAAGGTAGTGGTTAGACAAGTATCGAGCTCCGTATGTGAGCTCGTGAATCTCAATTTTTTTGTAAGATATTGCAACATACGAGACCCGAGGGATAGAAAAGAACGACGAGATGAGGAGAACAATGTGGGTAATTGAGGCGTAGAAGGTGCCTCACCACCACTCATGCTATAGGACTTATATAAATCATAGATAAGAGATTTAACACGTTCTATAATAATATCAACATTGCAATTTCTATTATAATGTTCTTCTTCTAAATTTAATAACTCATAGTATTGATACAAAGTATCTTGCAAACCTTGTATCTTAAATCTAGGATAAAAAACACAAGCAACGAGATAAATATCGGGAATATATTTGTAATAGATCAACCACTTCCTCTTCATTTGTATAATGCCATTAACAAGCTTGGGTCAATCGGGCATTGAAAGCCCTTCCTTAAAGGCATCCACAACATTCAAAGCTTCAACAAAAAAAAAATGAGCACTTGATGTATAGTTTTGACAAAATGTATAAGTTGCATCATTAAAAATCATTAAAATCTCCACGATCTCATAGCATTGGTCCCAAGAAGACTCAATTGCTTGTGAACCCGGAACATGTTGATTGGCAAAGGAAGCTAAAAGTTCTTTGTAACGTAAACATTGATGAAGTAATTTAAAAGTAGAGTTTCAACGATGACCGACATCTTTTAAAAAAAGTATGAGTCTAACACCATTCAATTCAAAAAACTTCTTCCACTCCAATTTTAGCTTCTTTTAACCAAATATAGCTAGCAACATACTTAATAGATTCAAGATATGACATTAAAAGTGTCAAACCATCTTTAACACATAAGTTTAAAATATGACAAGAACATCTTACATGAAAGTATTTGTTTGCAAAAACCGATTGACAAACTTGAATCAATTCACTAATAGAAGCAGTGTTGTTAGATGCATTATCAAATGAAATAGTGAAAACTCTATGAAGTAGTTTATACTCATCTAAAATAGTGCGTATCAAGTTACAAATATTTAAAGTGATATGTGTCATATCAAATTCACGAACAGCCAAAACTCGTTTTTGCATGTGAAAATGATCATCAACATAATGACATGTAATACCCATGTATGAATGAGATTGATAGTTATCACTCCAAATATCACTACAAATAGAAACACGAATATCATTATGAGAAAAAAACCGACACAACTCGTTTTTACGATCTTATATGATTTGAACACATTTTTCCTAATTGTTTTTCTTGTAATTCGTTTATAAGCGGGTTGCAAATGGTTGGAAACCCAATCATTTGTACCCACACTTTCCGCAAATGATCAACACATATAGTTTCGGACAAAGCATAAACACTATGATCATGATTATAACAAAACAAGGGATATTGAGAGGAAAAACTTACTAACCCCAAATCCTAAACTTGTGTTTATCCTTGCATCATGCCCAACTTGTCCTTGTGTTTTGCCTTAAACTACTTGTTCAAGGTGCCATAACCTCCATTGCGCCTCCAATTGTACTTTGAGTTATAATAGTTTCACTTGACAAAATATCGATCATGTGCATCCAATACATTGCCTCTGGTGAAGTTCTTTGTGAAAATGTCGAATTTCAACTCCTTTGCTCTTTGGTTGGTCGTAGATGCCTCCTCCTCCTCCTCCTCATCCTCATTGTTGTCCTCCTCATCTCCCTCTTCATTGCCTTGTGGACCTTGGTTATGAATAGGAGCGGAAGGGAGAAATTGTGCAGGAATAGGCATATGCATATGAGGATAAGGTGGTTGTGGCTGGTAAGGATTAGGATTCATTTGACTTTTTTGTGAACCACCAACACCGCCATAGAATTTCTCAGCCTCGGACAACAAATCAACAAATCCTTGACCTTGGTTTTCCATGTTTCAAAAAGATTAGGAAGGAGATAAGTGATTAGGAAAGAGAGCAGTAAGAAAAGATTAGGTCGCGTTGAGCTACCCGTGATTGCGTTTCACAAAACGCAATCGCGGTTCCACATGATCCTTTATGAGAACCGCAATTCCGAATCGGAGGAAATGCCGGGTCGGAACCACCGGTTCTTCGGTTCCTCTTAGGCAGGAACCGAAACTGGGGGTATACCGCTTCCAATGGTTCGGTCACCCGGTTCCGTGAACCTAACTCACCTCTACGCCTAGCTAGTTTTTCGTTTTGGTGAAACGGAATACGCCGAGCTAGTTGAGGAGTGTGTCACGAATAATATATCATTTGAGTTTGACGAATTAATATCTTAAAGCAAGAAAGGTAATTTGATATAAATATAAAACCTTAGAAATAAAAAGAAAGATAGATCAAGTATGATATATTATTAATGAGATAAATCAAAGTTATCTCGCTGACTTTAAAATTTGTTACACATGTATTAATGTGATAATTCAAATTCAACCATTCTAACTTCACTTTGCTAAAAAAAAACAATTCTATAGTATCCGAAGTTATCTAAGACAAATGATATTAGGATTTCTTAAGGCTAAATTAATGAATCTTTTTTATTGATGGGAGACCCTTTAATTAATAGAAGAATATTCCCTATGATATTTATTATTCTTTCTTGAGGAATAATCTATTATTAATATATTAATTGTCTAATATATTAAATATAATAAAATATTGGTACAGACAATTGTCCCCTCAAACTATTGAGCGAGTTAGTAGGTCGAGGGTTTGAGCCATATCGGACATGCACATACCATAACAATCTTCCTGCCTCCTTGCAAGCAAACCAACTTTTACAGTTTTGTCGTCGACGGCCTCTCTAGTGTACAACGCTTAGAAGGTGTCAGAATAATCTTCCTGCCTCCTTGCAGGCAAATCGACGTTCACAGTTTTGTCGTGGGATCGACCTCCAAACGACGTCTTGTTCTGAGGGCCAATTAGGATCGTTGGTGATCTTCTTGCCACCTTGCAAACATATCGACTTTCATGGTTTTATCATCGGCAACCATTCTAGTGTACCATGCTTAGAAGATGTCTGATCAATCTTCAGGGTCGTCCAATGATTTCGGGATGCCCTGTGCGAAACAAATTTTAATAATGAATCACAATAATGTATGTTAAGGCTAAATATGTAATTAATATGTATAGATATCCTAATTTTAATACAAATATCAATGCTATATTTAAATTTTTTTAAGAGACCATAATATTTCGATAAAAAAAAATTTGTCAAAAGGTATACTAGTAAATTTTAAATAAAACACTAATATAACTAGTATAAAAAATAAGATATTTAACACTAGAAAAAATAAATAAGAATTTGATTTCTTGTATGAAAAAAAAACATGAAGAACAAACCAAGAAAAGGGATCAAATGGTTGATAATAATATGGTCTTACATCTCAATTGCAATAAATCAATCCCAGGCAATAAATCTCAAGCAAGTACTCCAACCAAAAAAAAATCTCAAGCAAGTAGAACTGTAGAAAGTAATTAATAAAAATGAAAAGTAAGTAGAACTGTAGAAATTAATTAATAAAAATGAAAAGAAAAATGTGCAGCAAGTGGAAAGTGGGCCCCACAAATAGTAATCTATGTATATATATAAAAGACGCAAGGAATAAGGCCACCACGTTGCGCCACCTAGGTTTTTCCTATGTGTCGTTCCCACGTTAAGCCACCTAGGATTTGCCACCTAGGATTTTTATTTTGGGAATTTATATATGTTGATATTATTTTATGATAATATAGAAATAGGATAAATTAATGTGGGAAAAATTCTAGCTAAAATAAAGATGTTATCTACTATATATTAGAAATTAGGATAGACCAAAAATATTTTATCTGAAATTAGAATAAATTATAGAACATTAGATATTATATATATTAAGATAGATATAATAATTTATTTTTTCCAATTAAATTTCTATCTTTTTATATGAAGAAAAAAATTCGAATTTTATTTAAAATTAAAGAAAATTATTTTATCTTTATCTTTTTATCTATTTATGTAAAAGATTTATCTTAAATAAAATTTTGATAAAAAATAAAAACTTTCAATATCGAGATAATTACTTGCCTAAATTGACTTTTGATAAAAAAAAATTATTATCTTTTCCTTAATTTCCTTTTTGAATTATTTATGTAAATATAAATGATTTCCTTATCATTAAAAAAATTCAATATTTATTTATAATTTTTCATCATTTCTTATTAATTATATTTTTAATTTTTATTCAAATGTTTTTACAAGATTGAATTTGATAAAAAAAATTACAACAATTTAGATTTTTTTACCTTTTTATATTTTTTGTAAAAGATTTTAAATTAAATGATTTTAATTTAAATAATTTTATTTATATTTTTGCATAAATAAATTATCATTAAGCCATCAAAATTATAGTTGGCTCACCTTAATAATTTTGGCCCGTTTCACATGTCACCAATTGTAAAATTTCATATAAAAAATGATGTTGAAATTATTTTAGGATAATATAAAATAAGATAAATTAATTTAGGAAAAATTCTATCCAAAATAATTGTTTTATAAATATTTTATATGATAATTTATTTAACTTAAAGATTCTATCTAAAATCTTTTCATGTGCGATCTAGGATTTTTCATACATGTTTTTTTTTATCAAATTATAAAATATATGCCACATAAGATCTTATAATGTGCCACCTAGGATTTTTCATACATGTTATTCCCATATTAAAAATCTACGATTTGGCCCCACCTTATTTTTTTAAATTAGTTTTTATCTATATCGATTAATCTTTTTTCAATTACATTCCTTTATATCTATTTATGTGAAATAAAAAATTTATTTCGAATCTACTTAAAAATAAAGAAAATTATTTTATCTTTATCTTTTCATCTATATATGTAAAAGGTTTATCTTAAATGAAAATTTGATAAAAAAAAAATTAAATTTTTTCAATATCTAGGTAATTACTTGGCCCAAATTGAATTTTGATAAAAAAAATACATTATCTTTTTATGAAAAAGAGTCACGTGCGAATGGGCGCGTAGGTGAGAAATAAGAATAAATCTCGTTCGTTCCTTCCAAAAAATCAACGTCCCTGATTAAACATTCATTTAAAAAATTAAAATACGGCACAAACGAATTTTTCCCGTATTATTCGCGTATTTTTCAATAAAATACGACATGGACGAATTTTTCCCGAATTATTCCCGAATTTTTCGAAAAATACGTTTTTATGAGACGCGCCCAGTTTGTTCATCAGAAATAGCGATTTGTTCATCAGAAATAGCGATTTGTTCATCAGAAATAGCGATTTGTTCATCAGAAATAGCGATTTGTTCATCAATACTAACTAATTGTGCATTGAATTTTTGATAACATTGTTCATTGATTTCACACTTTTTTATTTTTTATTTTTATTTTTTAACCTTATTTATGTGTAGGAATACAATATTTATGTAGTTTTTTATGCACATATAATTAGTTTCGATATACCCATATTTGTTCATTGATATACTCGTATTTGTTCATTTATATATCCCTATTTGTTCATTGATATACACATGTTTGTTCATTGGTATACCATTATTTGTTCATTGGTATACTTCTTTTTGTTCATCGGTATACTAGTATTTGCTCATTGATATACCATTATACCCTATTTGTTCATGTATATACACCTATTTGTTTATTGATATACACTTATTTGTTCATTGATATAACCTTTTTTGTTCATTGATCTAACCTTGTTTGTTCATTGGAATACATTATTTGTTCATGGATATACCCCTATTTGTTCATTGATATAACCTTTTTTGTTCATTATTATACCCTTATTTGTGAATTGAAATAAACTTATGTTTATGTGTCAATGACATCAACTTGTACAAATATGGATATATTAATGAACAAATATGCATAAACTAATGAACAAATTGATGTTACAAATGAACAAATATGCACAAACCGATGAACAAATATGCCAAAACCAATGAACAAATATGTCAAAACCAATGAACAAATCCAAAGTGTTGATGAACAAATCCACATTGTTGATGAACAAATCCACAATACTGATGAACAAATCCACAGTGTTGATGAACAAATCCACATTGTTGATGAACAAATCCACAATACTGATGAACAAATCCACAATATTGATGAACAAATATGCACAAACCGATGAACAAATATGCCAAACCAATGAACAAATATGAATATAACAATGAACAAATCCACAATGTTGATGAACAAATCCACATTGTTGATGAACAAATTGATGTTACTAATAAACAAATATGCACAAACCGATGAACAAATATGTCAAAACCAATGAACAAATATGAATATAACAATGAACAAATATGCATATATCAATGAACAAATATGCATAAATTAATGAACAAATTGATGTTACAAATGAACAAATATGCACAAAACCGATGAACAAATATGCCAAAACCAATGAACAAATATGTCAAAACCAATGAACAAATCCACAGTGTTGATGAACAAATCCACATTGTTGATGAACAAATCGAAAATACTGATGAACAAATCCACAATATTGATGAACAAATCTGGGCCGTTTTTTTTTCAAAAATACGCGAATAATTCGCCAATAATTCGCTCGTGCCGTTTTTCCCCCCTTTTAAGTGAAATGATCAACGCCTTTGATTTTTCTTGATCCAACGACTCCTGTTCTTTCTTATTTCGCACCTGGGCGCCCATTCTCACCTGAACCGGACTCTCTTTTTATTAATTTTCTTTTTGACTTTTTCATGTAAATATAAAAGATTTTTTATCTTTAAAAAATTCAATCTTTACTCCTATTTTTTATCTTTTTTTTTTAAATTTTAAGGAATTGAATTTGATTAAAAATTATAAGAATTTACATTATTTTCCTTTTTTCTATTTTTAATTAAAAAAATTGAATTATTCTATGTAAAATAATTTTATTCATATGTTTTCATAAATAAATTATAATTAAGCCATCAAAATCATATTGGGCTCACCTTTTTGATTTTGGCTCCATCTCACATTTTAAAAATTGTAAAATTTTATGTAATCTTTTTCTAATATAAAAGTTATTTTTATTTTTTATACTAAATTAAAATCACATTCAATAAATAAATTAAGAATTAAATCCATGTAGTCGTGCAGGGCACGACGGGTCTAACTAGTTAATAAAACATGAAAAGAAGAAAAAATGTGACAAACGGATTCGAACTCTCGCCTATACATCTGCTTGCTAAAGCTCTTACCACTACGTCAGAGAATTTGAAGTGCCCTTATACTACGTTTTTTAAATATAGAGGCCCCTAAATTTTGGGAGCCCTGTTCCGTTGGGCTCTTTGCACATGCTCACGGACAGGCCTGTCAATCTTCCTGCCTCCTTGTAGCCAAACTGCATTTCACGGTTTTGTTGAGACAGTATTGCACCGTGGACATGCTCATTGGGATGACATCTGCTACGGTCTCTTTTTCGGTACAGAGAGGTAAAAGAACATACTTCTACGGTCTCTTTTCCAGTGGTGATCAATGGTTTGTTCTTCTCGCGCTAAACGACACCGATTGTAGTACTCAAAATTCTGGGGTTTCGTGAAAGCAAAATCAATGTGAATTTTTTATTGATGAGAAACCCTTTAATTAAATAAGACTTATATAGAGAATATTCACTAAAAATATTTTTTATTATTTTCTGAAATAGAATCATCATAACTATAACCTAAAGCGGAGGTTAAACAAAATATTAAACAACACGTGTCACTTTTAGACTGGACCACACCACCCTTTTTTGAAAAAAAATATTTTATTTTTGGATATGATTATGATTTCAGAATATAGGATAGAAAATTTCATTATTAAATAATCTTTTATTTTTGGATATGATAGATAGGAAGATCATTAGGATATTTTTTTATACTATCATACAAATTCTACAATATTTATTTTATTTTTTAGATAGAAGCGTTTTTTAACTAAAAAACATTTACATGATTATTTTTCTCGGATTATAAATATACTTGAAAATATTTTATTTTAAAAAAACCCGCACAAGGTACGAGAATACATATTAGTCTATCTCTAATACATTAATTACCTAATATTTTAAATATAAATTATCAATACACAAATTCTAATTTAACTTTACTTAAACTTTGAATATCCAATCGACCTTTTTCACTCGATTGATCAGATGGTCCAGTTTATATTTAGTAAGCTAGATCAATTTGAGCTACTTTTATTTTGGATGGATGATTTATTGAGTATTTATACGATCCTTTCACTTATCACACGTTAATCTTTTGGGACGAATTAATCATATAGCAAAAATTAGGGGGATAATTAGGTGTATATTAGGAGAATTGGAAAAATTAGGTAAATAGCAAAAACGGATCGCGCGCACCCATATTCCGCGAAACTCGATCTCTTCCTTCCTCACACTAGCTTCTCATCGCTTTCTCGATCATATTGTCATCGTTTTCGCGATTGAAATCAGTCGATTTCATTCCAGTTGTCATCACGAACGCATTGGTATTCGTTTTTGCGGTCGATTCTTGTCATCAAAAGTTTCGCGCAAAATTTCACCATATAAAAAGCTCGTCGAATTCATTCCAGGTGTCATAAAAAACAACCGATTACTAGTCGTTTTTCGAGATCGAATCCTGTATCCTGTCATTTACAACAATCGTTTTATCCACAAGGCAATCAAAATCCTTTGTCTTGTCATCTACAGAGGCAAGTTTCCCAGATACTGTCATCATATTCGCGACATTTAACCTACATACGTAACAAAGTTTCAATTTTGATGTTAGATATGCCATGTAACAACTGTCATCATCAGGTTTATGGGATGACAATTCAATAAAACGATTTTTTTGAAAAATCTCCTATTTGATGACACTGTTCATAATTACAGTCAATTTGATGACAGTGTTTGTGATAACAGTGGTGAAGTTTAGTTAGTAACAGTCTTTGTGATGACAGTGTTCATGTTAGATGATGACAATGTTAGATGATGACGGTGTTTTGATGATAGATGTTAGTGCTGATAGATGTTAGTGTTTTGATGACAGTGTTCATGTTAGATGATGACAGTGTTCATGTTAGATGATGACAGTATTTTGATGATAGATGTTAGTGATGACAATGGTTCATCATGACAGTCTTTCATGATGACAGTGTTTTGATGATAGATGTTAGTGATGACAGTCTTTCATGATGACATATTTCATGTTTAGATGATGATATATTTTTTGATGATACATGTTAGTTGATGACAATGTTTGTGATTACAAATGATGACAACAAATGGATATCAAGGTTCTAACTGTCTGTGTTGGTGGAGGATGGAAGACAAATAATGGTGAATGTCTTTATATTGGTGATGATGTAAATTCGAAAGCATTTCTGTTGGAAGAGGATCTAACACTAGACGATCTAAAGAAGATGATTGTGGCAAGGTTTACAATGAACTCACAACCAGCGGAAATCAATCTATCACACCTACATCCAACAAAAAAGGTGACAAGTCCTTTCACAATTGAGACAGATGAAGATCTCAAATCATTCTACCAGATTAGCAACAAACCTCAAGTTGCTTGGGGTTTGCCTATCTATGTTACAATAAATGGAAGAAGGAAAAGAAAAGAGCCTGCAACTGAGAATATGTAATTGTCATCGAAGGGAAAAGAGCTTGCAACTGAGAATATGCAACTGTCATCAAGTGTAAGCAACAACTACCAACCACTAGAAATGTATGATGCACATGAAAATGCAATGATATCTGATGATGGTGATGAAGAAGTTGATCATCCACCAGATAGTCAGTTTGTTCAAGTAGGGCAACTGTTTGGAACAAAAGAAGATCTAAAGACTGCAATATATAACCAGGGCATAACAATGGGCACAAGTGCTGATAAGAGGATCACCGGAAGAAAACTATGAGATACTCCCTTCATATTGTCACATGATCAAAAGAACAAACCAAGGCACGTACACATGCCTCGAAGTTGAAAACCAAGGAAGATTCAAATATGTCTTCGTATCAATCGGAGCATCAATTAGAGGTTTTAATCAATTGAGAAAGGTACTGTAATCACTATGATAAGCTGTCATCACTTATATTCATGACCGACTGTCATCAATTTTGATTTCTCATCTATCTTTATAATCAAATGCAGGTCATTCAAGTAGATGGGACGCATCTCCACAACAAATATTTGGGAGTTTTAATTACTGCTTCAGCACAAGATGCAAACCAACAGATATATCCTCTCGCTTATGCCATAGTGGATTCTGAAAATGATAAAGCTTGGAAGTGGTTTTTTGATCAGTTGCTAACTGTAATTCCATGCTCTAGTGAGTTAGTGTTCGTGTCAGATCGGCATTTAAGCATTGGAAAATCTGTTGAATCAGTCTACATATGTGCAAAACACGTGATATGTATTCGGCATTTGAAGCAAAATCTCATTACAAGATTCAAGGAAAAAGGGATTGCAAAGTTGTTCAAGCAAGCAGCTGAATCTTACACGATGACAGACTTCAACAAATACTTCCAAGATATTTGTTCAAAGAATCCAGATATGGGACAATATTTAAGCGATGCAGGACTAGAAAAGTGGTCAAGAGTACACTTTAATGGAGATAGGTACAACATAATGACCACCAACAACTCAGAAAGTCTCAACAATGTTTTGAAACAAGCAAGATCTTTCCCTATTGTTCCTCTCTTAGAATTCATCAGAGATTTGTTGTCAAGATGGTTTGCAGAGCGTAAGCAAACAATCCAAGAGAACACCAACCAGCTGCCACCAAAAATACATAAGATTCTTGAGCTAAGATGCAAGAAATCAAAGAGATATGGCGTTAAAGTCTTAAATAATTCTCAGTTCGAAGTCTTCAGTGGAGACTTCTCCGGTGTGGTCAATCTAACTCAGAAAACATGCAGTTGTCGGATGTTTGATTTAGAAAAAATCCCTTGTGTTCATGCCCTTGCTGCAATTCAGCAAATGCAATACCCATTGAGAAGCTTTATCAGTGAGTACTACCAATTTGAAGCTTGGTCCTCAACATACGAAGATTCAATCTACCCACTTCCTCCAAAAACAGATTGGGATGTGCCTATAGAAGTTAAAAGCACAATATGTCATCCACCAAATGTGAGAAGGATGATCGGGAGACCTAAAAGAAAAAGAATCCCTTCAAAAGGCGAGTTCAATACAAAGAGAAACAAGAATGCTAAGAAGGATAAGGTTTCAGCTAAATCAAGCAACACCACAAATATTATAGAATATAATTTCCTTCAATTCCTTCTGTTGTCATCAGTATAATCGGATTGTTGTCATCGATCTACAATATTTCTGTTACTGTCATCATAAAACTGTTGTTATCAATATCAAGTACTATTCAACTGTTTTTATTACTGTCATCACTATTGTCTTTACAATTGTAATTTAAAACAAAATCAAATAAGCAAATGCATGTATTGAATTGAATATGTTTGAATTCTCTCAGATAACATTCATTTATTACACATTCATCTATTACCCCCTATTCTGATGACAATATCAAACAACCTATCATCAAAAAAAGCAATTTTCTATTTTCGAAGCATATCATCAAAAATAGCTTTAAATAAGACCAATGAATAGATAGAATCCATAAATACATTGTAAAAAAGGTGATGCATTCAAAAAGATTTGCTTTTAATTTGCTATTTTAAAATTCTCATATAAAAAGTATACTTCTATCATCACAAAACACTCTCATTCCAAAAAATAAAAAAAAAAGTTCTCAACAACAGCAGAAAACACATTTCCATTCAACCATGTCAAGAAGGAATGCTATAACCAGAAGAACCTACGCCAATCCATTCATCACCTTCACGATGGTGAACGTTGAGGTAGAATTCAGTCCATATAATTCTTTTTTGTACACCGTATATTTCATGAAAACTAACAAGTTTTCTATTCCATGCATAGACTAATGAGAGAACACTAATAAGAATAAGACCACACACACCATTGTCGATATTGGTGAACCGTTATAGCATTATGAACGGGGTACCACCAGGATATATGAAATTCTTCTTAAACGAAACCGATATCACATCACGGATTGGAGGAGACACTTATATTTCTGTAAGTATTCATGATAATCCAATATCTTGTCATCAGAACATATACATGACATCATGATAATGCTTTCTTTGCAGCTTGGCCTTAATGAAGATTCTGAGATTAGAGCAATCAAACCAACAATACAGCAATGAAGGGTTTCTTATTCAATATTTTTCTTCTAGTTGGCGTTTTGACTGTTGTATGTTGCATTTCATGGGATTTTCTTTCTTTAACTGTCATCGAATTGTTTCCCATTTTAATAGTAGTATGTAGCATCTCGTAAGATCTAATGTGTTAAGGCAAGGTTCCCTTGCCCCTTTGGGTTTTGATGATAACAAACCCTTCGCATTTGATATGTTCTATGAAGTGTTTCAGGGAAGGAATTGTCCAAGGGAACAATGAAAGGAACTGTTCCTCTAACTAGAGGGAACAGTGATGGGAACTGTGAAGTTCAAGGCTCCAAGAGAAGCAAGACAAAGAATGAAGATTCAAGGGAACGATGAAAGGAACTGTTCCCTTGATAGAGGGAACAGTAAAGGGAACTCTCAGTGTAATAGGATGACACTATTCCCTTGACAATTGAAAATGATAGAAAAACCAAGAAGAATGAACACTGAAGGGAACACTAGTGTATTATGATGGGAACTGTTCCCATCTAGGGAATATGATGGGAACAGTGAAGTTTCAAAGATCAAAGGAACAGTGATGGGAATGCTAGTGTAATATAAGGAACTGTTCCCATCTAGGGAACATGATGGGAACAGTGAAGTTTCAAAGCTCAAAGGAACAATGATGGGAACGCCAGTGCAATTTGAGGAGTTGTTCCCATCCAGGAACATGATGGGAACAATGAAGGTTTAAGGCTCAAAGGAACAGTGATGGGAACGCCAGTGCAATATGAGGAGTTGTTCCCATCCAGGAACATGATGGGAACAATGAAGGTTCAGGCTCAAAGGAACAATGAAGAGAACGACAATGTAATGTGAAGGAACTGCTCCCATCCAAGGAATAGCTCCCCAAGACCAAAGCTTCAGGAGAAGAAAGACCACTGGCCACAATGAAGAGTTTCCATCAAGGGAACTCTGAAGAGGAAAGTTCCTATGAAGTGGGAACTCCCAGAAACAAACAAGAAAACACAAGCTTACCACAATGAAGAGTTTCCATCAAGGGAACTCTGAAGAGGAAAGTTCCCATGAAGTGGGAACTCCCAGAAACAAACAGGAAAACACAAGCTTACAACGATGAAGAGTTTCCATCAAGGGAACTCTGAAGAAGTCAGTTCCCATGAAATGGGAACTCACATGTGAAGACAACGACCGTTCAGCGCAGATCGCGGGATTCTGTCTCAGACAGCCAGAGGGAACAGTCTGAGGATCAGACTGTCACGCTTCATCCAACGGTCCGATTGATTCAAGAAGTTGACCTAGTTCAAACCAAAGTCACATGTGAAGAAAGTACAACTTGGGCATCAAGCAAAGGGCATTTTGGACACAAACGAAAGATGCGACTGCCCAAGACAAATGGACTATAAAGCCAAATGAATAGTACTCGGTCTGAGTACTTCTCCCAGAACTTACAAACACCCACATCAGAGAAAAGAAAGAAAAGGAAGAGAAGTCCCCGCCGGCGAGTGTGTGATCTCGACGACGGTGAAGCTGAAGTTCCCTGGAGCAAGGGAACTGAGAAGTCAGCGTAAGGTTTGAGTTACTTGTGTTTTGCTGTTGTGAGCTTAGGAACTCAGTTGAGAGGATTTACTAGTGTTGCTAGAGTTAGGAAGAACTTGTAGGAACAGAGAATTGTAAATCCGGCTGTGTAACTAAGGAACAAAGCAAATCAATATAAGTAAGTCATTCAAAATCCTCCAAGGGAGGTAGAGGTTTACCCATTCAACTAGTTGGTTGAAGTGGGGTTCCTCTATAAGGAACTGTGTCCCTTTACTTATCTTATGCTTTTGGTTCTTGTTCCTTATAATTTCTTGAATTGTTCCCTTAATATTCTTTGTTCCTATTCTTCCATATTGTTATCTTCTTTGTGCCTATCACCTGCATATTTATTTGTTATTCCGCTGCCCAAGGAACAGTTCCCATAACTGTTCCTTGACTCTATTCTAACACACAACTTTCCAACATAATGTCATCCCAATTACTGTCATCACAGTTGAATATCAAAAAACACATGAATTTTGCAAGAACAATTACTGTTATCATAAATAAAAGGTTCTACAAGTATTTATATCCATCTCCTACGTTGTCATCAAGCACCTAAACAAAAGTTAAAACATTGTCATCAACCACTAGAACTAACATTGTCATCGCCTATCATCACAAATTACATTTCACTAACAATACATCTATATCCATCTTCAACAGCCAGATCCAATTTTTGATCAACCACCCAACGGAAGTTATAAAAATCTATGGCCATCTTCTCTCT
The DNA here is from genome assembly GCA_964016875.1 of Fallopia convolvulus. NCBI lineage: Eukaryota > Viridiplantae > Streptophyta > Magnoliopsida > Caryophyllales > Polygonaceae > Fallopia > Fallopia convolvulus. The sequence goes on from OZ024730.1 coordinate 27,664,601, forward strand.
AATCGCCAGCATGTGTGCATCATCAAGACCTTCCAAGCTAAGTCCCAATGCAAGAGCTTCAATATACTTGATGCAATAGACACAACAATTACCACTGAAATTTTAAACAAAATGACTGAATTAATCAGAAAAATATACATAATTACACAAGATAACTGAATTAAAATAACACAAGGCAACCTACCCAGAATAATCTTGACAAACCAAAGCGTCTCTAGACCAAGTGAAATCAGCATCCAAGCCCTCAAGATGGTCAAACTTTCCACTTTTCTTCATTAGAAACGGAAGCAGCTTGGTAAAAGGCTGTATATAACTGGAAAGCTCCTCCATAGTATACAAATCCCGAGAACAGTCAAATACAGTCATGTGGCGACGATGCAAGTTAATTTCCAATACAACCCAATGTTCACACCACTCTTTTGAAAGGTGAACTGGTGTATAAACCTTTGTTACCTCACCACGAACCCATGATTTCCCAAATAGACGAGGCTTCCAACCAACAAAATAACCGAACATATCGCTTGGCACTTTATCATTTCGAACGATATAATGCTCAACTTCAAAAGGCGTGAATCTCTTGTACCATATCCAATCCATAATAACCACATTCTTGAAGTCTTCATCATGATCATGTATAATTTTCCTCAAATAATACAAAGCCTCGCATAAATGCTACAAAAAGACATGAAATGTCACATAATTAATTTGACAACAAACAAAATATCATTTGATCATATACTTACCTCATCTCCTAACCAAAGACCTCTAGTCTTGAGCAGTCTAAAAAATTTCTTGTTCAGCATTTGATCAGATCCAGCCACAGTAGCATTTTTTTCACTAACACAAAAAAAGAGACTTTCATCAGAGCATTATAAACATGCAGTCAACATCATCATCAACATCACATAACTGTCATCACAATGCAATCAACACCAAAAAACCCTATCATCATAACATTATTGTCATCATAACATTATAAACACACTATCATCACAAAACTGTCAGAACATTACTATCATCACATAACTGTCATCACAATGCAATCAACACAAAAAAAACCCTGTCATCATAACATTACTGTCATCATAACCTTATAAACACACTATCATCTCAATACTATCATCACAAAACTGTCAGAACATTACTATCATCACAAACTTCCATCACAAAAAAAATAGATAACATAACTAATAAAAAAACAGATAACATACCCATTATTATACCAATCTTAAAATGGTTTACGAAGATCATCTTCATAAAAGGAATGCTTTGGAGCCTTAGGCAATCCAGCAACCCTCTTTTTCTTCTTATCCTTCTCAACAATATAAGGAGTTGTGGTTGAAGCACCTGGCTTCAAAAATCTAGTAGACCTCCTAAGTTCAACTGTTTCCTTTGCATCATCATCAGATTGAACCGTTGGATTATGAAAAATTTCATCAATCTCAGAGGGTGCACCTTCTTTTGAAGCTTGAAACAAAGAACCAAACAAATGACCATGCTCAGTAAGTTGAGAACAATTATCCATTACATCTTGTAAAAGTCCACGCATGTCAAAACCTAACTCATCCGAGGAGACAGAAAAAAAGCTTGAACCTAACTCACCTGGGTCATCAATTCTGTCATCAACCTCTGCTTGATCTTTGACAAGTTCATCAACATCTTCTCTGTCATCAACCCTTGCTTTATCCACAACTGGTTCTTCATGATTAACTTCCCTGTCATCACCACCAACTTGATCCTTCACCGGTTCATCCTCATTAACTTCTTTGTCATCACCACCGTGCTCTTTACCATCTTTCACAGGCTCAACCAACTCAGTTGCCTTGCTCTTGCCTTGCTCTTGCCTTGATATTCCTTCATCCACAACTGGTTCTTCATCATTAACTTCCCTGTCATCACCACCAACTTGATCCTTCACTGGTTCATCATCATTAACATCTTTGTCATGAACCAACTCAGTTGTCATCTTTGTCATCACATGCTCAACGAACTCAGTGGCCTTGCTCTTACCTTGCTCTTGCCTTGGAATTATATCTAGTGGAACAAACTTCATCAATTGCAAATTCATACCTTCACCTCCATCTTTAACAGAAATGTCATCATCAAGGGACAACCTCAAAGACTCAATGCCTTTGCAATCACTTTCTCTCACTGGTTCCACACTTACAACGCGAATCTCATCACTGTTATCATCAGAAACAGAATCTTGTTCTTTAGATTTCAGTTTCTTTTCAATTCTATCAACCCTGCTGTTAACTTTCACAACTTGCATACCAACACGCTGCACTTGACTCTGAAGAGTTTTCATCATTCTAATCATATCATCTTGCAGGGAACACATACTTTCCCTCAAAGACTTAACCCAAGTTGGCTCTTCCATTTTATTGTACTCTTCTGCCTTCTCCTTTCCCTTTGAAGAAAATGGATCCTCATCAACTTTATCAAATTTCGCCTTCTCCTTGGCCATTGACAAAATCCTAGCAACTTCAAAATCAATTTCATTGTCAGCCACATCCTTTTTCTCTAGAAAGTCCTTCTCTACAACTTCATTAGAATCTTTCTTTAACTTTGGCCTCTTGCATTTTTCAATAATCTCAGGCACATTGTTGACACGACTCTTCCGACCACTCACACCTGAATCCTTTGAACCCTTTGAATCCTTCGGGCTCTTGTGATCCTTTCCAATCCTCGGAATCTTATGCATACTGTCATCAACCTTAGTTTTAGCCACTCTAGGAAGTTGTAATCTCCTACCTTCCCTCTTCACAATTTCAGAGCGCTCTTTCGGTTTCTCTTCATATTCCTTTTTCCCTACCCCTTTAGCCTTTGCACCTTTAGCCTTTGCGTATGTACATCCAATCTTCCTCTTACCACCAACACTGACTTTCAATAACTGCATCTCGTGGAGCAATAACAAAATCAGCAAGTTCATCCTCTGTATCAGACTCAGATCCTTCACCTTCAATTGCTTTTTTGCTTCAGTATCATCCGTTTCACAAGATCATTGTACACAGGGTCAACAACCTCATCAGGATAGTCACATGTGATGAATGCAGCATAATCTGAGTACGACGGATACAAATATTTCTGTCATCAAAACAAAACAAATTAATCTGTCATCAAATAAACTCTACAAGTTACAATTGTCATCAAATTCAACTGTCATCAAAATAAATAAAAAATTAAACATACCAGTTTCTTGTCCCCAACATCACAAATTGCTTTCCAACCAACAAGTTGCGATGAAGAGCTACGCCAACGCAACATATAAGGAACTTCTTTTTTACCTCCTCTCTCAGCAAGATGACAAATGGATCGAAAAGCTGGAAAAGTCTCCACAATCCAAAACTATAACAACACACAAAAAAGAAACAATAAAAAACCATTGCAATGCAACTAAAATAAACAAAAAAATCAAAAAAATATATCAACACATTACCATGAATCCAAAAGGATATCCAAACACATTGAAGCCAGGTATATAGTTTGGCTTTTTCATCATCTCCGGGTCACGTGGGGTACGATTCACATGCAACAAGCTATCGAGCAAAGCATTATAGGACAATCTACCCCAAGGATAAGCATAAAATTTCTCCAAATCACTTGAAAGAGCAATATGAATTGGATCTATAGGAACCTTATCCCGTTTAGGAAGCAAAACAACCTCAAGGATCAACAGGTGTGCAAGTTTAAACTTCCTAGACCGATCTTTTTCTTTTATAAAAAAAGACCGTAAATGATCCAAATCACACTTATCCACACCTACGACATCTACGGGGTCAACTTTCGGGATATCAACGTCAACTAAATTCTCACAATTCAAACCAGTGACAGCAGCGAAGTCCATCAAAGAATAACGACACACATTACCCCCTATTCTAAACCACATCTCATGCTTGTATGAAGTTTTTAACTCACACATGATGGCATAATGCATAACTTTGTAACGAAGTGGTATATTATCACCTAACTTTAACACTGCACCAAAACACCCCTGACCTGACCTAAAAAACTCATCAGATGTAAGATGACACTTGATGAGGTGGAAAATATCTGGAGTGTGATACTGGTTTGCTCTTCCATTATATCGTTTTGATACAGGTACCATATATTGCAATTGCTTAGGCTCCATTCTTTATCCTAGAAATCAAAAGAAAGAGGCATTGTCATCACAAACAACTATCATCATAAAGCAAAAAATACCACATGTTTCAGCTCTCAAGTAAACACTTTGACATCACTAATATGTCACTGTAACACAATTAGAAACAATATATTATCATCATTAGCAGCAACACTGTCATCACAACATATAAAACATAAGAAAAGGAACTGTCATCATAACCCCTAACATAAAAAAAGTAAAAAATGTCTTTGTCATCACTAATGTCAATTAAACATACTTATAATCAATATACTATCATCAATATATAACAAGTGTTATCACAACTTAGAAACATAAGAAAGATACATTGTCATCACAAACAACTATCATCACAAGAAAAAGCAACTTACATCACTAATATAAATAAAACATAAGAAAGGCACTGTTATCAATATAAAACAAGTGTCATCACTAATGTCAATTAAACACACTTATAATCAATATAGTATCATCAATAGCAACAACTGTCATCACAACTTAGAAACATAAGAAAGATCAATTAAAACATAACAAATGTAACTGTCATCACAAATACCTACACAGTGTCATCACAACTTAAAAACATAAGAAAGATCAATTAAAACATAACAAATGCAACTGTCATCACTAATGTCAATTAAACACACTTATAATCGATATACTATCATCAATATAAAACAAGTGTCATTTAAAACAACTATCATCACAAGAAAAAGCAATTGTCATCACTAATGTAAATATAACACAATTATAATCAATATATTATCATCAATAACTACAACTGTCATCACAAAGCAAATACAAAATGACTCAATTGTCATCACAAACAACTATAATCACAACATATTGCATGAATATGTTACTATCATCACAAATAATCGGGGAAGGTGATGCTCTAATCATAGTTATAATCTGTCATCACAAAAACGTAATGCCATAAGCATAGTTACAATTTGTCATCACTATTCAAACATAATCTCTAAATCGAGAATTTAACTTGAAAACATCCCAACAGATGAACAATGGAAAACAAAAAATAAGGATTCAAACACAGAAAATAAACAAACACGAAAACAAAAAGTCATCAAACGAACCAAAAACATTTCATTACTATCATCACATGCAACTAATATTCGAATCAACAAACAAACCGAAAAAGCAAAAGCATACAGCAAAATCCAAACACAAAAACGAAGAAAAATCGAACTAAAATCAATGATAACACATAATAAAAACCCTAACCTGAAACAGAGGCTTATGGACGATCAGTAGACGAAATACAGTTGCGCAAAAACACCAGAATCTCGAGAACGAACTTCAAATCAACTTCAAATACACATTGCACTACGAAATCCGACTTAAAATCGACGAACTCAAACCGTTTTTTGCAGTTGAGAATCGGTTTTTGCAAGTGATGGAAGAGACGAGAGAGTTTACCGGTCGCACGCGAGAGGAGGGAGAGAGAAGAAAAAGTAAAAAAAAAAAATTAAGCCTTATACACTTAACAAATAGCTAATTTAATAGGGAAGCTTAACAAGGATCTAATTAGGGTAGCCCAAAATGCTTTTGGGCTAAATTTGTTCTAATGTTTTGATTGGATGATACATATATCGATTAGTGTGTTATATAGAGATAAACCCAAATACTAACATCAATATACGAGTCTTTCATTCTAAAACTAACTAATCATAAAAGGATAGCACATTAATTTTTCTCAACTCAATATTTGGTTCACCATTCAACCCAATGCAGCAGTACATCACAAACTGTGAAACCTGTTCACCATTCAACCCAATATTTGGTTCGTTGAGAGGATGATATTATTCTTAAGAATGATCGGTGATGTTATGGACGTAACTAGCTAAATTTTAAACACGTGTATATTATTAATTACCACGTACTAAAACTAGCTGTAACATGCGTGTCTTTTAGTACTATAAATATTCTGTTACTACACAGTACTCATTTATTTTTATTAATTACATGCACCGACGTAAGAAAAAAAAAACTTTTTTAGGTACAACTTTAGTGGTGTGAAAATGTATTTTATATGAGGAATTTTAATGAACCAAAGTCTAAGTATATAATTTTTATTATTAATTAATTTTAAAATAAAATCTCATTAATTAGACTAGCTTGTATATATTTAGGGAGTTTGGTTCAAATGAAACAAACTCTTATCCTAAAACGAACTCTTATTCTAAAACGAATGCACTTTTCATAGTTAGTAATGCACTTTTCATATAAAAGTGCATTGAAAAATACAAAAAGTGCATTACGAAAAAGTGCACTAAAAAAATTTGAAAAGTGCACTAAAAAATACGAAAAGTACAAATGCGAAAAAGTGCACTATGAAGTATGAAAAGTGCACTACTAACTACAAAAAGTGCATTCGTTTTAGGATAAGAGTTCGTTTTAGGATAAGAGTTTGTTTCATTTGAACCAAACTCTACATTTAGGTCTGCTTGATTATCTATTGGTCAACAACTATTCTACATGATCAATATCAGAGCAGTTTGATCATAGACCTACTATCTACCTTGTCTACTTGAATTGGACTTTAAGGCGAATATTATTAAATCATTATACTTCTTTAATATTTGAAGATTTATAAGTTCGAAATGAAATCATTGATACATTCTATTATTGGCGCAGAAATTCTAGCAAGACGTTTACAGTGAGAATGTATTGCACAACATAGAACTGTAGGATTTCGGTTGGTTAGGGGTGGCACTAAAATAACATTCTTGTCCTTAATTCGCGGATGACATCATCATTTTTTGCCCCGCCATGTTGCCGCATTTAGGAAAATTAAAAGCATTCTCAAAGAATGATGTGATATATCGGGACAAAAAGTAAATTTTAATAAATCGGCCTTTCAGACTATGAAAGGAGTTTCCTCGGTCATGATGTCTTCGGAATGAACGTCGTTGGAAAAATATCTTGGATGTCCAATTATAAACAATAGAGTGATTAAATGAACTTTTGAACCTGTTATTTGCTCTACAAAACAACACTTGTCTAGATGGAAGGTTAATGCATTATCTCAAGTAGGAAGAGCAACACTCATTAAATCTGTTCCGGCCACAAAACCATATTATGTGATGCAAAATATTTTGATTCCTGATGAATCGCTACATATATTTGATTCGATAAGTTAGATTTTGTTTGAACAAAACCACATAAATACACCCCTATTATTGGGTGGAATAAATTTGTAGATCGACGAAAAAAGGAGGACTACGCCTCAAAAAAGCAAAACCGATGAATATTACCATACAGATGCGCCTACTTTGGAAAATTCTTGAAGAACCTAATAACATATGGGTTAAGATCATATCTGAAAAAAACTTTAAAACAGAAAACTTGTTTACATATTCAGAAAGCAGGAATATGTCATAGAAGTGGTCTAAACTAATGCGTTTAAAGAACAAATTTCTTGAAGGCCTAATATGGCTAGAGACTTCAAGTCATACAAAGATCTCGCCCACACTAAAGACCTCGCTACAAAATCTCACAAAGCTCTCTACACCACGAACCCAAATCTACCTCGCCCTAGGGTCAACCTCGCAACATTTAAGTTTGATCTCGGAACTTCGTAGGAGGTCTAGGTGTAATTCTCAAAGTTGTTTATCAGCCTCGTAGGTTTGTAACCTCGTTATTGGGAGAAAATCATAAATAAAGGAGCAAGTGTTTGCACTTTCGAATATAATAATCTTGTTCCTTGTCTCGTAGCGTAGCCATAATCTCGGGTTTCATCACTGGCGCCGTCTGTGGGAACTTCTTCATCCTAAGCAGTCTCCCGTTTAGTGTGAACCTTGACTCCTTAAAACCCCTCAAAATGGTTTGCCCAAACGATTTCTTTCCCCAACATCCCGACAACATGACCGAGACCCCTCCGTGGATGACGGCAGGTCCCCCAGGATACCCTTTTGTAGTTCCGCCAGGTTGGACGTACAACGCTCCACAAAACCCATACCCGCTCGCGACGTGCAGGGAGGCGGTGACACGGAGTTGTCCGAAACGGCGGCAAGCGCGGCACGCCCTCTGGCAAAGTCAAAATCAAAATCTGCTCGCCCGTCTGTCGAGAGTGGATACAAGAATCCCTTTGTGCCTGAGATCCAGGATGCACACATGCCCAAGGGTTTCCATTGGCCGCAAATGGGGCTCTATGACGGCACGGACGACCCCGAGGACCACATAAAACACTACGCCGTCCAGATGAATGTCAACTCCTACAATGACGACATTTTCTGCCGCATCGTCCCGACCACTCTAGACAAGGCGGCAATGACGTGGTTCACCAGCCTTAAGGTCGAGTCGATAGCCTCGTTTTCTCAGGCGAGTCCTTCGTCGGGCACTTTAACGACTCAAGGAAGCGCAAGAAGAACATGCGCGATCTCCGCGGCATTGATCAGGGAGAAAACGAGAAGTTGGGTACGTTTTTTACGAGGTTCATGACCGCAGTCGCAGAGATCGCACAAATCGACGAGTCATCGGTGCGAGACATCCTCATGGGCAACCTTCGCCAGGGGGATTTTAAGTGTCGCATTTTTCTTAAGAACCCGACGACGTATGAGAGTCTGTGTGCTCGGATCACGGTGCAGGTCTATGCCGAGGACGCTGCCAGCCAGAGCTCGCGACCGAGGACCGATAAGGAAATCGTGACCGAGGCTAAGGGGAAGGCTAAAGTGGCTGCACCGGCCGCGAGGGATGCATACATGACGCAAACTCACGACCGGCGCGCCGATTACAAGAGCAACAACAACAACAACACAAGCAACAACAACAACAACAGAGGCAACAACAACAACGACAATAGAAACAACAGCCGCTACGACAACCGCGGGAGTGGCGGTGGGGGTTGGAGCTGCTTTGGCGGGAGGCCACGAGGTTACAAGGGCAAAGGTGGCCCTGCCTACAACCCAAATGAAAAAAGGCGCGCCAACCCCGCGTCGGGAGCCAACCTTTGCAGCAGGGACCAACCAGCAACGCGGAGCAACACGCTCCGACGAGGCAGTCGCGTTCCGGACAAGCCGCGACGCCCGATGGATACATCAATACCATCTCGGGTCGGCCCTCGCTGGCAGGTTCGAGCCAAGCGGAAAGAAAGAGATACGCGAGGGCAAGTCACCATGAGCCCTCGGTATACAGCGTAACGCAGACCTCACGGTCCCACGTAGGTATGGCTTTCACCTCGGAGGACGCCGAGGGACTCCACATGCCCCACTCTGACCCCCTGGTGATACACGCTGGCTCGAAGATAGTGAAGCGGATAATGGTGGACACGGTTTCTTCCGTGGACATCATGTATTTCGGCGCTTTCGAGTAGTTAGGGATCTCCGCGATATCTTTGAAGCCCTACGCTGGGAAGCTCACCTCCTTCTCGGGAAACGAGGTCGATGTCGCTAGTCTCATAGACCTGTGGATGACACTCGGTGTTGGCTCCACAACGAGAACCGAGGTGATAGAATTTACGGTGGTGCACCTACCTTCAGCCTACAACGCAATCATCGGGAGAGTCTCCTTGATGAAGTTCCAGACAATGGTCTCCATCTACCACCTCAAAATGAAGTTCCCCACCAACGGTGGTGTCGGAGAGGTGAAGGGCAACCAAGAATAGGGCCGCGTCTGCTACATGACCTCGGCAAAACAAAAATGCTCCGTGTTCATGGTAGAGGCCTCCGGCGAAGCGGATCTCGAGGTCCGGGATTTCACAATACCCACCCCCGAGGCAGAAAGAAGGGTGATAACCCCCTTCGAAAACAACTCCGAGGAAATCTACCCCGGGGGGTGCCTCGCCGGAGATGCAGCAACGTCACTAGAGGCCTTGCTTGCTGGATCCCGCGACGTGTTCGCCTGGACTGCAAAAGATCTTCGAGGTGTGCCTCGGACATTGGCCCAGCACTCCCTGAACATCGACGTCGCCATTCGCCCTGTGGTGCATCGTCGAAGAAAAATGAAAGAAGAAAGAGCGACCGCCGCGAACGAGGAGGTGGCCAAGCTGCTAGCCGCGGATTTCATCCGCGAGGTCCAGTATCCGAAGTGGCTGTCCAATGTCGTATTAGTCAAGAAGGCCAGCGGAAAGTGGCGGATGTGTGTAGATTTCAAGGACCTCAACAAAGCATGTCCCAAAGACAGCTACCCTCTGCCCTCGATTGATGCGCTCGTAGATTTAACTACGGGGCACGAGGTCTTGAGCTTCCTCGACGCTTATTCGGGCTACAATCAGATCTCGATGAATCCGCGTGACGAGGAAGAGACGTCCTTTATCACCCAGCGTGGAACATACTGTTACAAGGTCATGCCATTTGGCCTCAAAAACGCCGGGGCCACCTTCCAACGCCTCATTGATCGGGTCTTCAAAGACCACCTGGGCAGAAATGTGTCGGCTTACGTCAATGACATCGTGGTGCGAAGGAAGAACCCCGAGGAACACCTGGCCGATCTCGTTAAGGTCTTCACCACCCTCAGGCATCACCAGCTCAGCCTGAACCCCGAGAAATGCGTTTTCGGCGTATCATCGGGGAAGTTTTTGGGACTTATGATCAGCGAGCGCGGGATCGACGTCAACCCCGCCAAAATAGAATCGATCCTCTCGATGAGGTCTCCTAGATCTCGAACCGAGGTATAGCGACTCAATGGCGTTGTAAATTACTTGGGGCGATTTTGCTCCCGTTTAGCGGACAAATCTCTCCCTTTCTTTGCCGCCCTAAAAAAGAATGACAAGTTCGTCTGGGACGAGAGCCTCGAGACTGCCTTCTCCGAGTTAAAGATCTTCCTCACAAGCCTCCCCACCTTGTCACCTCCGCATGCGGGCGAAGACCTGCAACTGTATGTAGCGGTGAGCCCCGAGACAGTCAGCGCGGTGCTCACTAGAGAAGCCATGCACCCGGTGTACATTGAGAGTCGCGTGCTCCAGCCTGCGGAGCAGCGATACTCCCCAGCAGAGAAAATGGCGCTAGCAGTAGTGACCGCCGCAAGGCGTCTATGCCGGTACTTCCATGCACATCCCATCCAGGTCCTCTCGGACCTCCCACTCCGTCAAATCCTACATGAGCCCGCCCTCTTCGGGTGTATGACGAAGTGGGCCGTCGAGCTCTCCGAGTTCGACATCAGTTACCTCCCGAGGACCGCAATGAAGGGACAGACCCTCGCCGATTTCATGGTAGAGGTCACCTTCCCCGAAACTGACACAAGCTCGGACGAGTGGAAGGTGTTCGTTGATGGCTCACGATGTGACGCCGGTGGCGGAGCCGGCGTATTCCTCGCTGGCCCCTCAATCGAGACGGAGTATGCTCTCAACTTCGCCTTTGATGCCACCAATAACGACGCCGAATACGAGGCCATGATCGCCGGAATCGAGATGGCGCTACTTAGCGGAGCCCGCAAGATCAGGGTCTACACAGATTCCGAGTTGGTGGCACAACAACTCAACGGCCAATACGACACCAGGACAGGTTTTCTGCCCGCCTACCGAGCAAAGGTGAAGGCCTTGGTTTCATGCCTGGAGACCTTCGCGGTAGAGTCGATTCCACGAGCCTCAAACACAAAGGCGGATGCTCTCGCCAGGTTAGGCTCCGCACTTCCCTTGGATGTGGTGAACCGCGTGATGGTAGAGAGAAAACTCTCACGACGTGTTGATAGTGAGGTCCTGTCCGTAAGGACCGAGGACTGGAGGTTCCCAGTGACGCGGTATATACAAAGAGGCGTCCTCCCAGAGGACCCCGCGCTAGCCAGGAAACTAAAGATGCAAGTTGCCCGCTACTGCGTCATCGGTGACCAGCTCTACCGCCGAGGCTACGCTGAACCCAACTTGCTATGCATACCGCCCGAGGCCACAAACCACGTCCTCTACGAGGCCCACGAGGGAGTTTGTGGAGGGCACACGGGGTGGAGGTCTTTGGCACACAAGATCGTCCACTTTGGGTACTTCTGGCCCACTGTCCGACAAGATGCAAAGGCTTACGTCCAAAGATGCGTCGGATGCCAGAAACACGGGAACCTCCAGCACACCCCGATGCCCCCCCTCCGCAGCATCCACACACCATGCCCATTCGAAATGTGGGGAATGGACATCTTAGGTCCTTTCCCCAAAGCAGCTGGCCAGGTGCAGTACGTTTTGGTCATTGTCGACTACTTCACGAAGTGGATCGAGGCGCAGGCCATGGAAAAAATCACCAGGGCGAAGGTCTGCGAATTCCTATGGAAGAACCTCGTTTTCCGTTTCGGTGTCCCCATGACAATCATGACCGATCATGGCCCCCCAATTCGACTGCGAAGAGACTCGGGTTTTCTACTCTAAGCTGGTCATCGACCTCAAATTTTCCTCCGTGGCCCATCTCCAATCCAATGGTCAGGTAGAGAACGTCAACGCCCACATCTTGATAGACCTAAAGAAGCGCCTGGGCGTGGCACAAGGCCGCTGGGCCGAGTTAATCTCACTCGTCCTCTGGACGTATCGCACGACCGCGCGTCGCGCAACGGGAGAAACACCCTTCGCTCTAACCTACGGGGCGGAGGCACTCGTTCCCGTAGAAACCCTGATCCCATCGACAAGGGTGTACAACTTCGACGAGAAAGAAAACGAAGCCAACCTCAGGGTCGAACTGCAATTCCGGGACGAAATTCGCGAGGTGGCAGACCTACGTTCCAAAGAATACAAGCGACGTGTCGCCGTATACCACGACAAGAAGGTCAGACCTCGCCTCTTGGCCACAGGAAACCTCGTTCTGAGACGCACTGAAGGAGGCAAATTGGACCCTAACTGGGAAGGACCCTACCTCCTCGGGGAGGAAGTCGCGCCCGGAGCTTTTAAGTTCAGGGACAGTGAGGGGCGTACACTGAGCAAGACATGGAACTTCGCGCGGCTCAAAAAATATTACGTGTAAATTCTCGAAACCCCGTTGTTCCTCGCAGTTTTGATGAATAAAGGATTGCAGGCTTTTCAAAAAAAAATCTCCCTCGAAAATCAGAATCTCGTTTGGTCCACCCCTCGCTTCCCGCTTGGGGTTGGAGAACCTCGTTGGAAAGAAAAAATCCACCCCTCGCTTCCCCGCTTGGGGTTGGAGAACCTCGTTGGAAAGAAAAAATCCACCCCTCGCTTCCCGCTTGGGGTTGGAGAACCTCGTTGGAAAGAAAAAATCCACCCCTTGCTTCCCGCTTGGGGTTGGAGAACCTCGTTCGAAAGAAAAAATCCACCCCTCGCTTCCCGCTTGGGGTTGGAGAACCTCGTTGGAAAGAAAAAATCCACCCCTTGCTTCCCGCTTGGGGTTAGAGAACCTCGTTCGAAAGAAAAAATCCACCCCTCGCTTCCCGCTTGGGGTTGGAGAATCTCGTTAAGTCCACCCCTCGCTTCCCGCTTGGGGTTGGAGAATCTCGTTAAGTCCACCCCTCGCTTCCCGCTTGGGGTTGGAGAATCTCGTTAAGGTCCACCCCTTGCTTCCCGCTTGAGGTTGGAGAACCTCGTTGGAAAGAAAAAAATCCACCCCTCGCTTCCCACTTGGGGTTGGAGAATCTCGTTAAGTCCACCCCTCGCTTCCCGCTTGGGGTTGGAGAATCTCGTTAAGTCCACCCCTCGCTTCCCGCTTGGGGTTGGAGAATCTCGTTAAGTCCACCCCTCGCTTCCCGCTTGGGGTTGGAGAATCTCGCGTTTAAACAGACCCCTCAACGAACGAGGTTCGTGGACTCCCTGAGAAGGCAGGATTCGCTAATTCGCTAATTATCTAAAGAGGCAAGGTCAAAATGATCCAGCCGGATTTGTTGGACCGAATCTCAGGATGTTTCTCCAGGTTAAAGACATCTATTCGGTGAACAGTAATCACACCCCGCAGGAGTCAAGGGGGTGTAGCGGTAAGATTGGAATAGCAACCAAAGGCAGCGGCTAAACACGATGAGAACGAGAAGTCGCCTTCGCCAACAAACAGGAACTTGTGGAAGTCGTTGTAATGCCCCATCCAAGTCTCACTAACACCGGAATCGGAATCGTAAGCGAACGAATTTGATCAAGATGAGTGTAATAAGTTGTCTCCATACTAGTTCTAACTAGCACTTGTATGGAGTTGCGTGAATCTCGTACGTCTGACTCAGGATCATCACGCGAGATCATCACGCGAGATCCTAGCAAGGCTCAGGACCTTGGCATAACAATTGTTTAGGTTGGTACGAACTTCCGGAACAGCGAAATCGATTTTAGAGAAAGGCGAGGTCCGAGCAAAACTCATGACCTCGATGCGGAACTAAAATGCCCGATGTGGCCCAAGTTCCACAAAAGATGTGGCACTCGAACCATGGGGTTGGATAGATAAAGATAGACGTATGCAAGAAAGACTAAGGCAAACAAAAAAACATAGGAAAAGAAAGTGACATAAGCCAAAAAAGACCTCGAGGGCCGAAATGATTAAATACAGACCCCGCGGGGCCACCAATGTAAGGGCCACAAGGGCCAAGGTGTTCCTATTACAAACCCCGTAGGGCAACCAGCAAGACGAAAATAAAAAAAAAAGAGAGAAGAACAGCAAAAACACAATATCTCCTAACTCGTCGGGGCTTCGGCGTCTGGACCGGTGAGGTCCACGGTTTCGCTCTTGGAGGCTTCAGCAGTAGGGTCAACAAGCGTGTTCGAGGCCTCTGTAGCCAGAGCGGGAGTAGCGGAAGGCTGGGAGGCAGGTGCATCGGCCGCGGGCTAAGGTCCCGTGTGGAGATCAACTTCGGGTTCCCTCTAGCAAGCTCCTCCTCGCAGGGAGCCTCACTGGACACAGTGTCGTCCACATTGAGGAAAAATTCACATTCCCCATCAGGCTCCTCCCCATCAAGCTCCCCCATGGTCTCGTCATAATTAGGGTTGAAGAAGACGATCCGGGGATCGAGGTGCCCATACTTGGCCACCGCCTGCTTAACACCCATACGGACGGCCTGGTGGAACATCTTCCTCACGCTCTCCACCAGCACCACCTTGTACTCTTCCGAGTCCACGTACTTGGGACCCGCGGCCTCGACCTCCTCGTTGAGCTCGACGATACGCCCTTCAAGGCGCCTAATCTCCTCCTCGGACCTCAAGACCTCCGCCTCCTTCTCCTTAAATAACTTGTGCTCGGCGGAGAGCTTACCCCGAAGCTCCTCATTCTCACTCCTCAAGGCCTCGACCTCATCCCTCGCCTTTTTCTCCCCCTCCTTCGCCGCTGCCGCCGCCTTCGCCTCGTCCCTCGCCGCGGTCTCCGCGGCCTCGACCCGCTTCTTAGCCGCAGCCTCCGCGGCCTTGGACCTTTCCGCGACCTCGGCCAGTTACTTGGCCTGTCGCTCGCATACCTCGTTGCGAGCTTGGAGCGCCTCCTCCATTTTGTCTATCCTCGCATGAGCAAGGACGACGCGGCTCCGGTTATAATTATCAAAAAAGGTATGCTGCAAATTTACAGGAGGGTGAGAAAAGAAACAAAAGGAGGATAGAAATAAAGCGCATGAAAGCGGAAGCTTACCATGGCCGAATACCGAGCAGCCTCGTCGTCAAGCGCCGCATCAGTGAGGTTATTAGCCCACGCGATCTCCTCCTTGTAATCTCCCTGGGTCCATTCCAACGGGGCCCCCTGATTGGGCCAGGACAGTGAAACCTGGCGGGATGGGGGCTTGCGACCTCGCGGCCTCGCCCCTCGAAGTTAAAGGCGGGGATGATGTCCAAACCCCGCGCACCTCGTTGATGGTCGCCCGTCAGGGATTTCTTTTTCTTCTCCCTAGGAGGAGACTCCGCGTCCTTCCTCTTGCGATCGGCCTTGTCATCAGACCCCCGAGGGGGATGGGAGGATGTCTTCGCGATGACCCCTTTCAGAGGGGCCGCCTCGGACCTTTTGTCCCCTTAGGGCGGTCCCGCGACGTCCCATTGGGACGCCCTCACGACGTTCCCCTTGGGCGGAACCCCCCCGGCCGCGATCGTCGGCGGAGCAGGTTTAGGTTGCGTTGTGCTCAGCCTCGCCTGCGGGTTCGGCTCGTTGATACTTATCCCCTTTGGAGCCCGGGAGCCGGGGCCTTAGAACTAGAAGTCAGGGGTTGTTTCCCCTTCGACTTCGAACTAAGAGCGTGCAGAAGATCCACTGTCAAAAAAAAACATAAAAAGCAGGTTAAGAAGAAATCAAAAACAAATATAACGAGGTTTATAACCTCGTAACCTTACAAAGAAAGAAGAGCAATCAGAAAGAGAATAAAATACCCTCTCCACCCTCGCGGGGAAGGAGACTGAGGCTCAGCCCGACCCGCTCAAGCCGGTCTTGAGAAAGGTATATCTCATATGGCGCCTGGCTCGCTGTAGCGTATCGAGCCTTGAGTGCCTGAAACTCGGCGACCTTGTACGGGCACACGCACCTCTCGAAGGTACCCGACGCCATAGGAAAATTGAGATATCTCCCGAGGAGATCTCGAACCAAAAACCAATTCGGTTTCCACGTCCCGACATTTGATTGGGTCGTGGTGATCTTGACGTTCGGCGTGTTAAGGTTGATAAGGGAACACCGAGGTTCCCTCCTCGCTAAAACCAACGTCGACAAATCATCACAATTCGGCTCGTCCCCAAGTTCGCGACTTCGAATCGTGTAGGCGCACAACAGCCGCCAGGCATTCGGAAACAGCTGGGCGGGACAGACACCCATAGCCCACAGGTAATCCACGATGTGCTGGGCCAAAGGTAGCCTGAAGCCCGCTTGAAGACTGAAGAGGTGCACGACCGCGCACCTCTCATAGGACGCCAAGGGCTGTCCCTCCTCCTCGGGGAGTGCCAGCTCGACTCCCTCAGGCCAGGGGAAGTCCTTAGCTATCTTCGCGAGGTCTTCCAACTTGAGTTCGGTGGCCATTCCCTCGGACAGATAAGCCTCGGGGGTGCTCGAGCTCATAGGGATTCGTTCTTCAAGACCAGTAGGGACGCCAGACACGGCGTCAGTAATGTAGGCCTCGGGAAAGCTCGGGGGAACATAGGAGGCAGAGGCTGAGGCAATTGTCGCATCCAACCGCGCCTCAACCTCGACGACGATCACATCGGGAGAAGAAGAGGAAGCCATTTCAACGCCGGAGTAAACACGAAGGCGAGGGAAGAGTGAGTTGATCGAAGCAGCAGAGTCGCTAGAAGAGGGGTCGCTAAAGACCAGTGAAGGAGAACTCGGGTTCTGAGAATCGCTAGGCTCTACGCTCCCTACAGACTCGGAGACCTCCTGGTAAAAACTCTCTTGAACATTGAAAACAAAACCAGGCGGCGGGCTCACAAAAGCTCTCCTAGGCATGAAAGGGCGACGTCCAGGCCGCGAAAGGCTAGCGCCTGGAAAAGAAACGGTCAGTAAGACACTGGGCAAGGTAGCCAAAAGAAAAAAGCACGAGATCGTAACCTCGGAAGAAAAAAAGCACGAGATCTTAACCTCGGAAGAAAAAAGCACGAGATCATAACCTCGGAAGAAAAAAGCACGGGATCGTAACCTCGGAAGGAAAAAAAAAGCACGAGATCGTAACATCGGAAGAAAAAAGCACGAGATCGTAACCTCGGAAGAAAAAAGCACGGGATCGTAACCTCGGAAGAAAAAAAAGCACGAGATCGTAACCTCGGAAGAAAAAAGCACGAGATCATAACCTCAAAGGGAGAAACTACGCGAGGTCATAAGGGGGAAGCCACATGGCACCCTAGAGGCTACTCTGACAAGATAGGACGGCGAAGAAGAATTTGAAGCGCCAAAAGAAAGGAAAGAGAAAGGAGAAGGCCAGCCAACGGTGGAAGCCCAAACGTCCCGTCAGTCAGACATCATGACGTTTGGGCTCCCAAGGGTTTCGAAATTCAAAAAGTGGCAAACGGAGGAGCGGAAGTTCAACCGCCACCCAAACAAGAAATGACCCCAAAAACACAGCAGTGACCTCACGGTTGTAACTGCCCGCCACCACCGTCCCACCGCCACAACGCGGAGGAGAAACACCCGGAAAAGCACTGTCGCCCACCAAAAAAGGGGGGGGAGAGAAAGAAAAAAAACCAACAGCAAACAAACAAAAAACGAAACGGGAAAAAAGCTAGGTGACACACAGAAACACCCGCCTCCTCACCACCGCCGTTCCGCCACCGTGACACCGGCGCGAAACGCCGGGCGACACACCGTCGCCCATCCGGAGCACGAAACAAAAAACAGACGGAAGAGAATCTGAAGCAAAAAACACCAAAAAGCGAGAAAAAGAGAGTCGAGAACTTACTTGTTTAGAATCGGCGTGGAAGGAGCGGTGATACGGTTGGAAAGCGGTGGAAGTTCGTCGGAAACCGTCTCGAAAACCGTTCGCATGAGACTGAAAAGACAAAGAGAAAGGAAGCGAAAAGGTTGAAGGATAAGATGAAGGGGAAGCGTGTGAGGTACGCCCTTATAAAGAGCAGGTTTGGGCCTCCCCTCACCCCCGAAAGGCTTATTGGGCCTACCCCACCTAGACGGCCCATAAGTCTAAAAACACGAAGGACAGGCCCCCGAAAACCCCATCCAGAAGTGCAAAGCCTCGCAAAGAAAGAACCTCGCGAAAAGAAGACCCTCGCGGAGTCCCCTCCGCGTACCCCGTGGCCCCAAGGAACTTATGACCTATGGACCTCGGAGCGAGATCCCCAAGCCATGGGGTTGTGATGATGTCCAAAACAGTAAAATAAGAAGTGTGTCCGGGATACCAAGAACAGGTGGGCCCGAAGAGATTCGCAAGGGCGACTCAGGGACCCACATTCATACCTTTCATTTATTTGAACAAAGTTTATACCCTCGCGAGGTCTCCTAAATCCCCGGGACGAGGTCTAGACCTAGCCACCGACTCTACTAACACACCCGCCCACCCAGACCAATCACAAGCGGCCTCATCCCCGAACCAATCACAAGCGGCATCATCCCCGAACCAATCACAAGCGGCCTCGTCCTCGAACCAATCAAAAGCCCCTATTCCGGGCGTCCCACATCGGACCTTGGCCCAAACTCGGCTCCCCAATTCTCTATAAATAGAGGAGAACCTCGTAGGAGGAGGGGGTCGAAAAACCCCTTGAACTCAAGAACTCTCTTGCTTGTTAAAGATCGACGTGATAGAAACATCGTCAAAAGACCTCGCAACAGACAGGAGAAGTGCACAAAAAGACTTCAAGTCATACAAAGACCTCGCCCACACTAAAGACCTCGCTACAAAATCTCACAAAGCTCTCTACACCACGAACCCAAATCTACCTCGCCCTAGGGTCAACCTCGCAACATTTAAGTTTGATCTCGGAACTTCGTAGGAGGTCTAGGTGTAATTCTCAAAGTTGTTTATCAGCCTCGTAGGTTTGTAACCTCGTTATTGGGAGAAAATCATAAATAAAGGAGCAAGTGTTTGCACTTTCGAATATAATAATCTTGTTCCTTGTCTCGTAGCGTAGCCGTAATCTCGGGTTTCATCACTTTCTACCTGGTTACCCGATGAATGGGTGAGAAAAATCACATCTATATTAATTCCAAAAAAATGAGATTATATATATATATATATATATATATATATATATATATATATATTAGCACTCGAGTAAAAATGGATGGTTTTCTACTTACTCAGCCTCATCATTTATATCCCATGAACATAACATGAGAGACTGTGATTTTAGGTGGATCTGGCAGTTAGATATAATTCCAAAAGTTAAAATTTTATTATGGAAAATTTGTGCAAAAGGACTTCCAACTAAAGATCAATTATACAAAGACATGTAGATGTAACTGCGGAATGCCCACTATGTCAGAACCAGTGGGAAACAACGAAGCATTTGTTACTATAGTGCCTTGTGACACTAATGACACTAGCTAAAGTCGAGCCTAATATTGTCAACGGAATCTTGCAATTTGGCCCAAATAATGACCCCATAATGATAATTATACAACGACTAAAAACACAATTGAAAAAGTAACTATTCACTGATCTAACTATTGCGTGGTGGAGTGTATGGTACTACCGAAACAAAACTACTTTCAACCAACCAATAGATGGAACTACAAGAAACATAGACAAATTTATAAAATCACAGGTAAATATATGGGATAAAGCGAAAACGTTAGATAGTCGACACGGAAACTTTTCCACTGATTTCGACACAAGAAAAAAGAAAATGTAAAGAATAATACATGGACTAAACCAGCATAGAGTTTTGCAAAATTTAATTTTGATAGGTCAAAAAAGAATAATGGCATGGCAACGGCGGGATATATTATATGGATCATTGATGAAGAGTGATCACAATGAACGCTACTGCTAATGAAAACTGGAATGTCATTCAGGCTAAGATAAGAGAAATGTATGACGTTGTTTGTGAGGCTAAGGTTAGGAATATTTTGAAAATTGATATTGAAGGAGACAACCTTATTGTCATAAATGTGCATTAAAAGGAAGTAGATCTTGCCCTTGGCAAATTGAAATGCTATAATTGTCGATTCGTAGGTTAGTTTGCAGTCCTTTGAGGTCTTTCGCTTCCATACACATCGTGACTGCAACAAAATAGCGGATATGAGTAGTGCCAATCAGATTCAGACCCATTTAAAATTTCGTATCCTCATCTATAAGGATGCATTAGTTTGAGTTATATCGGTCTAATCTTTTCCTACTAAATTTTTTTGATAATTCTATACTTTGAAATATTTCTACAAGTTTGGGTAAATGTACTACAAATCTTACTTCGATTAGATTTTTATGTACTTTTGAAAAAGCTAGGGGTCCGAGAAAAAAAAATTCTTTGACCACCGTCTTGAAAAAGCTAGGGGTCCCAAACCTACACATTCAATGATCTCCATGCAAATGGGTTAGTCTCCTCTCTCACCTTTTCATCAAAATTAAAAGATTGGACATTATCGAAAGATCATGCAGGCATGCAGCTGTACTCAACTAAGTAATAATTACACATATAATTTGATGTTGAGATCTGTTAAAAAATACTGACTCGGTGACTCGACCATTATTCCGATCCAACTTGCTGCTAAGAAATTATGGGGATGAAACTTGAATTGAAAATATTCGGTTGAATTGATTGAAAATTTGGGAAATACTCCCTCCGTTTTATTATATTTGTCCATAAAGACCTAATATACATATATTAAGGCATGGTATAATCTTACCAAATTACTCTTATTAATTACCCTTATTAATTATACATTTCTCTTTTTTTAGAGACTTTTCCCAAGTGTATTAATTACATACAAAGGGGTACAAATGAAAAATCTTGTACAAATATAGTTTTAAGGACAAATAGAACTGAAAAAAAATTTAAGGTTTCATGGACAAGTAGAATAGAACGGAGAGAGTAATAAACTTGAATATTATTTTTGTTTTAATTATACGCACTTTGAATAATTGTTGTTATTGTACCTTATTTATGGTTGAATTTATGGTTCGAATTACTTGCTAATTGATTACTAGAGTGTAAAATGAGAATGAATTTATATTTTGTTTGTTCCTCGAAAAATATCGATGTTATAGATTAAACATTCATTAAAGATGGATAAAATACGGCATGAATTCGTATTTTTCCTGAATTATTCATGTACTTTTCGCAAAAAAATT